>CM062804.1:776754760-777225526 GCA_031772625.1 Pinus tabuliformis | reverse complement strand
AAATGTGCAAAATAGTCCTGGAGGCTAGTGCCATGTAGGTTTTAACCCCATACAGAAATTACCTGCATACAAATTGTAAAACACAGAAAAATAAACGATGCAAGAGCATAACGCATAAAACACATATACACAGAGATTTTCCCACTGGATCCCAAAACCAGGACTACCAGCTTGATTTTTCATTATATTCCTTTCAATGTTACAATACATATTTATACATGTCGAAGCATCCAATACCATGGACCGAAAACCATCGCGTCCAATACCATGGACTGAAAACCATCGCGTCCAAAAAACATGTGTGAAAATCATGCACAAAACCATAAGTGGGTCCGCCCAACCTAACATAGGGTCCAAAACCAAAATTTTCCAGGGCGCTACCCCGGACCCCATAAAGTGGGGTTACGGTGCCCTTCAAACCCCCTATTAACTATGTGGAAAGAATATAACACAACCCAACATGTCGGGCAGGAATGCACAAATCTGGAGAGAAAGGTGAGCCTTCCTTTCCCAGATTGTGCAATGTAGCCTTGGTGAAGGCAGAGCCTGAGCCAAGGTTGGCCCAACTCACCAACGACAACTAAAAGCAAGTAAGTCAATGAATGCATGGTGATGCTAAGTGATAGAAGAATTGATCAATAGTGCATACAAAACATGAATGAAAGATTCAACAAACAAATCAACATGCATGTGGGTGAGACAGTTCCCTAGTTGGGCGAACGTCCGTGCAAAACAGTTTCATGCATGCGAGAACAGTGAGATAGCAACATAAACTAAAATAGAGCTAGGACAAGCTAGTATACATGTAAAAGACAGCAAGAGCTCAAAGAAATCAAGCAAATAGTACTCCTACAAGCGAAAACACAAAAAGAGATAGAAACACAGCACAAGGCATGGGAAGCGGGGTTACCCAAAAACAACGGAGCTGAATGAGTCGAATACTCCTAGATGTGATGTGGGATATCAGAGCTGCAAGGTTGATGTGAGAATGAGCTCTGCAGAATTCGGTTGATGAGTTTGGATAACATCGAGGCTGTGACACACATGCCATGAATCTAGGGGAAGTGACACTTGGTGGGAGGTTTCAAAATTTCTCCTTGCATGTAACCTCCAACTAATAAACATAGATCCTTGAAACAAGGGATTCCTTTGCATGCTGCCTTGGGAGAAGTAGCCCATGGATGCAAGTCTATTTTGCTCAGTCCTAGAGGGAACCGGTCAACTCAGTTCCACATGCAAGAGACTGCTCAACTGCTAGAGAAAAAAGTGCATTTCTAGCTGGGAGCTGAGCTGGCTACCCAAGGGATTTGCACAATTTATGGGCTAAGTAACTGACTTCTATCTAGATTTGTGCAAATCCTACGCTAAATAGCCTGCTACTAGGAAACTTTGTGCAAATCCTGCTAGGAGGGTTGGCTAGAAGGATTGCGCAATCCTTCTAGCCCAACAGGCTGTCAGAGAGGATTGTACAATTCTTGGAGGGAAAGTTAATTGCCCTCAAGAAATGCGCATTTTTCAAGGGGAAGTTGCTCAGCCTACAGCTGGAGCAAGTCTGGATGAGCAGCTTGTGAGGGGAATGGATCAAATGTGATTGACAGGCTGCCTTTGTGCAAGGAAAACACTAAACCTTTAGTACCTAACGAAGCAAGACAAAGCCCTGTGTAAGGTTGGTAGGGAGGCTCAAAAATAAGCTAAGACAAAATTTTGGAGGGTGGTTGTAGATGCTACAACAGAACGTGTTGAGCATGACTGCGTAATTTTGGAGAACAATGTAGGACAGGAAATAGAGGTTCTACTAGACATGTCTCCACAGTTTCTAGAGGAAGTGCAGAGAAATTCAATAGAGGACCAGTTGGGCATGTCTCCATAGTTTTGGAGAATAGTGCTAACCCAAGTCTTAGAGCAGTGTAGACTTCTGACAGATAATAAGGAGGCTTGATGATTGTACTTGAGAAATGCATAGTTCAGTTTGGACATGTAGGCAGCTTTCTGCGCAGTTTTGGGAGGCAGACAGGCTCCTCATCTCCACTATTGCGCAATGCAACTGACCTGGACAACAACATCAAGCACCACGCAGTTCCGAGTAGTAGAGAAAGGTCACTGAGGGATGAGACTGCGCAGTTCAACTCAGTCGGGATCTAGTGGAAGAGGGTTGTTTGGTTGGATAGATTTTTAGGAAATGGTTAAGTGTTAAAAGCAAGTGATCTTGTGTAGACTTGAAATTGTGATCATACACTTAGCATACTTTGACGATGAGACAACATAGACCACCAGGACAACAAGACAAAATATGCCCTTGGTGAGATTGTCTTAGAGCTGAGAGTGACAAGTGCAACACTTGAGATAGACAATCGGAAGACCATGATGACACTTGCACGACAATCCGTACAACTTTGTATGGGAGTATGATGGATGCTTACATAGAAAAGATAACCCAAACACACAAAGACAAAAATTCAAACTCACCAGAACAAGATCACAAGCACGAGTAAGAAATCAATATGCCAAAAGATGACCATTGGTCAAACAAACAAAAGGGGGAAAAGACTTCACAAGAGCTCATGGGGTGAGCTCGACTATTGGAAACCATCAAAGGAAAAAACAAGGCTCTGAAATTTGGATGTAAGAAAAAATTTTGGAGGGTTTTGCAGCCACTACAATAGGTTCTTTATACACCTGAGTTGAAACTACTTATTTCTGACAAGGTTTTTCTTGGTTATTCTACCAATCATATTGTTGAGTACATGTCTGTTATTGTTGAGTACATGTCCGTTATCGAACTCTTTAATTAAGCTACATATCGTGACATCTCCAATCTGGTGGTTAGATTAGGCTCTCAACTTGTTGTTATGCACTTGACTAATCATTATCACAATCACAATCCAATCTTGTTATGGTACATTTTAAGGGTACGAATTTTAGAATGTCAATTCGAGTTTATTACTTATGAACACATTCGTAGAGAATCTAACACATCAGATGATTCATTGGAATATTATGTATTGGATTGGGATATGTCACATTCTTTATAGTTACATGCATGAGTGTAAAATTTTCATAATAAAAAAATTACAAATATCACAAAACACATACACCATTAAATCGCCAAAAAATATTTGTATATATATATAGATATATTGTTTCTAGTCCATTGACATCAAAAATTCCCAAAACTTGGGTGTTTACGCCTTGCTCTGATACCTGCTACCCATCATCTACTCCTGCTGAGCCTATCTAACCTCCTAAGAGGCACCAAAAACTTCTCTTTCACACCCACTATGTGTCGCTGTAGGTGGATAGGTATCTCTCTCATGGGACGAGGCAGCACACCCATGCTCAAACCTTCAAGTTTCCTAGCAACATCGTCTAGACTTTGTCTGTCATCTCCCTCTTCGATGGCTATCGTGGCCTCTCTACTGCTCTAGCCCCAGGTAGCTGATCACCTCACCTAACATGGTGAGGCATAACCATAGGGTGAACCTGTGCCACATCTGTGTCAAGAAAACACTTCATGTCAAAAAATTTCACCCATAAAAAATAAAAAAAATTGCCTAAACTTCAAAATACAAAAAATACTTGTAAGCTTTGATCTATCGTCTCACTTAGTGGCCCCCACTGAGTGTTAGGTGGAAATATCAATTCTGGATTCCCCCGTATAGTTCATTTTGACATACGGATAATTCTCAATCATGGGGATATGTCCTTTGATCCACTTAAAGAAGTCATCCTCAAATAAATGTCTAATTGGTCCCCATCATGTGCGAGCTACTAGGGATTCCCATCAATCATGGCCAGGCTCCCTGGGACTAGCTATACCAAGACTCATGTGAGGCCTCATCATGGGCACCCACTCTAGTATGAAGGATACGATCAAAGTGCCATACCCAAACTCTCTTTGGGCCCGGTCTTACATGATGTCAGCTCTACTTTCACCTGACAAAGGACTCCCTCACACCAGTTGAAAACTTATGACAGCAAGTAATCTAATGTCAGTAGCACCTAGGCCTTTATAGCCACATGTTGACTCTTAGACCCTGCCAAACACACGATCATCCACATAATATGCCTCAATGGTCTTGATGCTATCCACATGATTGGAATCATGTTTCTCACTAGCCAACTACCTTCAATGCAGTGTGTTCGTATCAACTCCATAGTGGTCCTCGGATTTGCTCTTCCTCCTTTCAAGTTTACTCGTGCACCTCTACACAATAAACCAAGGAGGAAGTATATGTCATATCACTCGATTGAGAGCTCATGGTCCCAAATCTCAAACAATCCCTATTTTTCATCCCACCACTGGATGACCCAACTCAATATATCCTCCTAAATTTTCATCAGGTCAAGTTTTGCATACTTTAACAACCCACGTCGTCTCAAATTTGCCAAACATGTTGGATCTTTCAACATTGGTAGTTCCTCGTTATCATGGGCTCTTTCTTTCTAAATAATCATCTTATGATCCTGATCCCTACATCACACAACCCTTAGATCAGTTTCTAACTGGGAGAAAACCCTATGAAATCAATAAATTCAAACTCTTTTTGTGCTTGGTCAGCTAACGTGACCCTCCTTCACTCAGAGAGCATGCTAACGCCCTTCCTCTTCACAAGAAAGGCATTTAAAATCCTGCCTCAAGGAGAAAATAACTAACACCAACTACAACCGACTTTCTAAGTATGTCATCAGTGAACACTCATATAAGTCCAACCACTTAATTTGTTTCAATCAATCTAAAATCATAACCTCTGCACCATTCTACAACTCTTGCATTATTTGAGAAGCCCTCAAAATAGGGAAGAACCCTAATAACTTTAATAGGGAGGATGATTACAGGCTCAACAAATCATGGAAGCCCGTCATCCACCATCTCACCCAATGACTCTTGACCCTGCCCTAATTACCTTCTCCTCCTTCCAAGTGCCTCTTGTTACATTTTTTTTCCCATAGTCTCCTTTCCTTTCTTTAAATTTTGGTCATCTTATAGAATTCTTATTTCTTAACTAATAACAATAAATATAGATATTCTTCATCATCTAAGTTTTTATCAATCCTCTTAATCCTTTAATATTATAAAAAAAACTATATAATTTTTACATTTTTCTTCAATTCTTAGCCTCTTTATTTTTCTAACTATATTTTCAATCATTATTTATAAAATACGAAAATCTTGTTGACTTATTAATTCTCCTTCATCTTAATAATCTTGAATTCTCTTAAAAGTTGATCCCATTCAAATAAATTTGTCATTTATCAAATCTAATTTTATGATCTAATAACAAATATATAATCTATGTTTGTTATTATTAATTTTAAAATAATTATTTTCTCAACTAATTCTTAAACTCATAATTTTAATTTCTAAACTAATTCTTAAATTTAAGATTCAATTCCTTTTTCAGAAATCTAATTCCTATTTTTATTAATTTTTATGTTTTATTATTTTTATGGTTTCATTACTCTCTTAATTAACAAATCTCATTCTAATCATTTTTTCAAAAAATGGTTGGTTAAATATTATTTTATAAAAAATTATCGTTGGTCAAAAATATTATTTATTCGTTTTAAAATTTAATTGTTATTCTAACTAATACATAATTCAATAATTTTTTTCCTATAAAAAGGCTCTCCAACACTTGTTTACTTACAACTCTCTCTTTGATCCCTGATTATAGATGGAGTCACCATCTGAAACGTTATACCGATCACACATATTAAACAGTACTATTCCAGAAATCTCTAACAATATGGTTAACTGATTTCTAATAATATGATTAACTGTAAAAGTTGCCAATCACTAAAAATATAATATTATAATTATAAACATAAATAAACAATTTTTGACATTCTAATATTTATATATTATAGTTTTTATTTAAAAGGTTTAGTACTAATAATATTTATATATATATATATATATATATATATATATATATATATAATCCATTCGTGATGGATAAATACATTTCCAAATTGAGAATTTGATTGAATGGTCAAAGATTCTATTAGTAATATTAGTAATTTTCGTGTATGATTATATTTTTTTTTCATATTTTTTTTCATTTATATACACCCACACACATATATATACTATTTTCTATTTTTTCTTTAACAATTATTATAGAGGGAAATGTTTGTTTTATACAAATTTCCATGCTATTTTACTTTCATATATAAAAAAAGTGTAATCTAAAAATGTCTTAGATATGGTTATCAAATATAAGTGTATAAAGGGTCGTAATTCTCACTTCAAAGACAAAAATATCCCATATATACCACATAATGCAAATACATTATTGGTATTGTGCCATTACAATTAGTGCTAAAGAATTATATATTTATCTATCTATATCTATATATGGTCTCAATAACTCACTATACTTATATTTTTTATATTCATATACAATGAGTTATATACTACATTTGTTTTTGTTGTGGATTTTAATACATTATAACTCATATTATATGGTATCTATATAAGAGTTTTGATCCACTAAATATACTCAGAATCTCTTGTAAAAATTTATAACACAAGATATCAATTGAATATACCTATAGTTGATATTAATATAAATGAATCATATCATTTAAATCCCTTTATGTGTTTTACTAATTTAAAAATAATTTGATGAAAACATTTCTATCAAATCATTCATAGGTTTATCTTTAGGCCAATATTATTATTAGACCCTGCCTTCAGCAGGACTATAGCATTCGATCGATCGTGGACCCTTTATTAATTTATCATTTGACCAATATCATTTTTTAGCTTTCTCACATTTCAATCAAAGTTTAATACCAGTAATTTAATTCACTAGAATTTTAAATCAATGTTTTTAGGTGGGAAAACATTCTACCTCTTATTACAAACTTCACGTAGCCTGATGCAAGAATATTGGGAAAAAATTTTATATGCAAATTTTTTGATACACTGCAGTTTAATTCAAAAGTTTTACCAAAAAAATTGGTTATATCCAATTTTTGTTTCATTCTGCGCTACATTTTATATTCTATTCAACTATTTTTTATATCCAAAGTCCTTGCACTGCAGCAATGTTTTCTCATTTACAAGGCACCTTTGCCACTTAAGTTGTCAATTCTTGCCATGTGGAGACACAACCCTCAGGTGTAACCACCTGCATGACCGCCTCAACACCTACCTCGTGGTCGCATCCCACAGCTTTGTCTCATCCATCACCTTGAAGATTTCTTCTCGACTGTCTGAAAAAAAATAATTTGTCATCAAGTTATTCTCTTAATTTCCTTGCAATTCAGGTAGCTAGAGACATTTCCAAACATTGTGAGAGCCAATTTGGCTATGGGAGCGAAGAAACCCTTAACAACAAAAATGAAAATCTAAATTACAGTACGCGTTGAGCGAAGGCGGATCTGCAAACCACAGTCTGCGACAAAGGGGATAGGGGATTTTCAATGGTGGGGTAAGCATGGAAGCTGTTGGGAACAGTGATTTCACAGTGATTTTGTGGTCGGTTACCACCTTGAGATTAAATCACCCTTGGAGACAAATTTGTGGGCAACATTTTTTCAATCCTCGTACAAGAGCACAAGGAATAACCTCTACCTGTATTGTGTCAATATTTGTGTCAACCTGAAATTTTTTCATTCCTCTTAAAAGAGTGCTTTCAACAAGTATGAGCGACAAAAGAGTGCTTTTAGGTCAGGTGTCAGCAACAACAGAGCTCTCTTTAGCTCAGGTATCAGGCTATGTTGCTCGAGAGAAAAAAAATCCTCGTGAATCCTGTCTCTTGTCTTTTTTTCCATGGCTCAGGTATCAAGCTATGTTTCTCAAGAGCAAACAAATCCATGTGAATCTTGTCTCAATAAGCCCAAGAAGAGTTATCAAGAAGAACTATCCAAGACAATTTTGCAAGGCAAGTTCAAACTATTGTTTAGCTAATGTATCCTATTTTGTAGGTTACCTATTTTGCAGGTAAGAAGAAGAAGAAAATTTAGAATTTAGTTTTTTATTTTTCTAAAGATAAATTCATCTCATCTAGAACAATAGCACTTGTACCTATTCTTCTGGCTATTTAAAGACATCTACCAAAACTCTATAGTTTTCTATAGGTTTCATCCTCAATGAGAGTCCATTCATTATGAAATAGAGAGTATGGAAATCTTCCCATGATTGTGTGGCGATAAGAGTGAATATGTGAGATATCTATGCGATGCATAGTGGCTACCCCCACCCATATCCAAACAGGAGCCATAACATGGAACCTTAAAATTGTCCAAGTTCAATACCAATGTCCATTTGGTAAACACCCCAAGCTTTTGTCCCTGTGGGATATACTAGTGCACATGTTGTTGTTGTTGGCTCTATTGCTTACATAATGTTAAAGAGCACAACAAAAACAATTTTCCATAAAATTGGGCAAGGGAAGTTACTGTACAGATTCGACTATGTCATTTGTCAGTTCAAGGGGATGTGATTCATTCCACTTATTACCTAGAAAACCTACTAAAATATGCCACACGGGCGATTTCTAATATTAAATTATGACAAGGTTAGTATATGTTAATGCATAGCTTCTATAAGAACCTCCCAGAACCCAAGTTTAGTGATAATTGTGTGGTGTATGTAGAACCTTGGCCCCCAAACCTAGATTAATAAAAATCGTTTGAGCTTTATATCAAAGGACTGTTCTATTACATACCAGAGACCACTCTAGTATCTCGAAGTATCCTTCCACCCATTAAGTCCACTGACGTCTATGGGTTCCGAAGATTCATATCGATACATAGCACTAGGTGGTCCAGTAGAAGATTTAGTAGCTTATGTTGACAACATTCTAGAGTGGTTCAAAGTACCATACGCTACCTTGACCTCGGCCTTCTTGAATAGGAATCGAGGTAATATAAATTAGCCATATCAATAGGTATAAAATAAGTATTTGTTTTCC
Organism: Pinus tabuliformis; assembly: GCA_031772625.1. Lineage (NCBI taxonomy): Eukaryota > Viridiplantae > Streptophyta > Pinopsida > Pinales > Pinaceae > Pinus > Pinus tabuliformis. The sequence goes on along the minus strand of CM062804.1, from coordinate 777,216,602 downwards.
AATGAGTATAACTCGCTTACACACTTACACGATTGATATGCCAGAATTGATATGCCTAGGTGAGTTCACTCAATCAGATCTTGTTTCAAATCCGTTAATTCAAATATTACATTTCACAAGAGGACAATATTAATCCATCTTCCCTCACCATCACAAAACCATCAGGTCTTAAATTCATTAAATATCTGGCACAAAAGATTCAAGAAATCAAATATTTAGTGTGGAGAGGGGATAGATGGGCTGCATTCAAAGTCTGTGTGCCCACACACAAGTTTTAATATTTTTTAATTTTTTTTTAACTTTATGATAATTATTATATTCAATTTTTTTTGTTAATGTTGAAAGCGCAAATTTGATATAAAAATATTACACGACCCTTTCATGTAACACACATGTATGCACTATATAATCTTAATCTTTATGTGGCCAAAGACATGTCAGAGGACTTTGTATAGAAAACTAATAGTCATGCCATAAGGAACCATTTCTCCAGCTATCATCCATTTTTCTATAGAATTAGGCATTTAGTTTCACTGAGTCCCTGCAATTTCCTTGCACTGCACATTTAGTGTAGGTTGCAATTTCAAATCTCTTTCTGGAGTGGACATGGATAACAGAATGTAGGTATGTTGTCTCTCAATGAGAATGGACAACACAATGCTGGTATGATGTCTCTCAATGAGCTATGGAAATTTATTTAATTTTTAATTCCTTTTTAACAATGTTTTGTGTTATAAAAATGCTTGTGTTTTTTTATCTTTATCATTTAAACCTTGGTTTATCTTTTTAGTTTATCAACATTTTGACTTGGTAAATTAGCTTCGAGGAGGTTAGAAGTAAATAGGGGCATACCACTGCATGTTAAATAGGTCAACTTCCAGGTGCATATTAAATAATGTTCAGTGTATGAGGTGCATTGGTTTTTATATTGGAATTGAACAAATTTAGGTTTGGCATGAGGTGCATTGATTTCTATATTGGAATTGAATAGAGAGGTATATAACTTTTAGGAGTTTTTCTGAGTTTATGCTCATTAGTCCAGGTTTCAATTTTAATTTTTTGGTGTAAATTTGTTTGAGAATCGGTAAAACCATATGCCTAAGGAGTTGCAATCCTGGTATTGCCAAAAAAATGGGATTTTAGAGAAACAGAAACTAAATTGGGCGTTAAATAAATTTGTGATGACATTATAGATTGTTACTCTAAAGATGCATGTTGAATAGGTTTATAAGAGATGCATATTAAACATGTCTATATCATAATTTTGTTTCTCCAACTGGAGCTCTAAATTTGTTAGATGCATGTTATAATATTTGGATGGGCATATTTGGTTTTACTTTAATATTTAACTTCATAATTTTGAAGTTAATTTTAAATTCAGGTTTGTTGGTATATTGTATGCGCATATGGAACTCACGTATTTAGGTTCAAAATTTTTGAAGTGCATATCACATACATGTTTAACTGAGTTATTAACACTTAGCTTATTAACATCTTATTCCGTATCAAGTTGGTGTTTACATGGCTATATACTAATTAAAACGTAGATATTATATGAGTTTGGTTTAATTTAGAGATTAAATACAAATTTAAGTTTTGTGTTGTATGTTAAATATTGTTTGTGATTTTTTTCAATTTGGTTTTAAGTTGCAGCAAACATTTAGTTTAGCCACTTCCTAGTATGTGAAACACTTGCATGTTGACCTGAAACACCTGGCCTTGGAAGAGTTGCCAACCATACTGTACAATGGGTACAATGGATGGTGTTTTAGCCATTTTCAACGATGTTTTGGGCACTTTTTTTGGAAGCTTCTTGCCTCATCGAAGCATCACAAAAATGAGCCTAAAATTTACAAAAAAATATCATCTTATAGATTATCTATGTTAATGAATTTTTAAAACAATAAAACAACAAAAATCCAATAAAGACCAAGAAGTACAACATTGCTACAAGAGAATCCCAAGATGGAAATTATTATGCTCGTGTTTTTCTTCATGATTGATGGTTTCGATTTGATAGTTCATGATACACTAGTCATTCGTTATACATTTGTTATATATGTAATTACTGGCCCAACAAATATTGAACAAATAATTTCATTGTTGGCTTCGAAACTCTAATTAAAGGCACATTTTATGGCTCCACTGTTGGAATTATAATGTTATGACTTTGTTGTTTTTTTTCTTAACAACCTTGTTGTTTTTCACAATTCTTGTAGTGCATTTGGGGCCTGAATCAGATGGGACGAGTATGAACTCTAAACAACCCTTACCAACTTGGATGAATTTAGTTTGTAAAAGATTTTATAAAAATATTATCTTACATCTTATTTATTTTAATGACTTTTTAAAACAATAAAAAAATAAAATATTTTATCATCTTAATTTTTTTTGTTGGATTGACCTAGGGGATTTTAACCTTGTGCCATGGGCTTTATCACTTTAAAAATTAATAATCATTAATAGCATTAAATTTTAAAGTAAAAGTATATATATTATCTATTTAAAATTTCATTTATGTGCCACTTTTAAGTTTTTATTTTATTACATAAAAAAATACTACGCATATATATAGCGAGAGTGTAGAGTTTACATAAATTCCCATTATGAAAATTTTTACACGTTTCTACATCTCCTAAAACTTAAATATGATCATTTGTTTGCTTCTAGGCTCTTTGATTTTATACCATGTCCTAGTTTCACAGAATGTATTACTTACATGCCTTTGGGGCATTTTCCTCTTTGCTTCGATGCAAGCATACATATATTTAAAAGTATCAATGTAGGCCCGTGTCCCAATTCTTGGGGTCTCAGTTACTTGTGTTGTTTTGGTTTATTCCTTTATCTAAAGTTCATTGAGTGATATCTGCTCTATTTGATGTAGTAAGGAAGTGACAAAACTTCTTGGGGTCTTAGTTACTTGTGTTGTTGTGGTTTTTTCCTTTATCTAAAGTTCACTGAGTTATATCTACTCTATTTGATGTATTAAGGAAGTGATAAAGCTACAGGGAAATGAGACAATATTCCCAGAAGAGCTACTTAATAATACAAGGTAATTTATTTACATGTTTTGGTATTATAAGCATGGATCATCTTGTTTTCTACCCATTAAGTAAACCGATACTTTTTTTCTTTGGTCGTAATGGAAGTTCATTCGTATTCATATAACTTCTTTGGTGATCATAGTGACATGTAGAAATCTAAGAATCATGCGAAGAAGAAACGAGGAAGGTTGGTTCAAGAGGATATTTGATGGTTGCTACATAATGTCTTGTACGAATTGGGAGAGTGAGTGAAAATGTGAAGAGGTGTTGATGAAATGATTTTAGCAATCTAAGAATCATGCGAAGAAGAAATGAGGAAGGTTGGTTCGAGAGGATATTTGATGGATACTACATAATGTCTTGTACGAATTGGGACAGGGAGTGAAAATGTGAAGAGGTGTTGGTGAACTAATTTTTCCTATCATAAAGGACTAGATAATCAAATTTCATGATGATGAATAAGCTAACTTATTTACTTGAGCAGGACCTTCTGGTCTTACTTGTAATATATTATCATAGCCTGAACACTTAAAGCACCAATAGTCAGAACTTACAAAATCACACATTATAATCAAGACACAGATTTATTAGTTGATTTTTCCATGTACTAGACCATCCCTCTACTGCGACACATAGCTTGGCTTAGAGAATGAATGTTTTAAGCTCATCACAAAGGATTTTATTACACAGAGATTTTTATTACACAAACTCAGGAGGTTCATCATCTTAGAGCTTACATGTTTTAGACATCATTTTACTATTCATTGTTCACATATGGGATCATTATTCATGCAAACTAATTCAAGGCTTCTCCATCACAATAATTCGATCTATGCAAATTAATTCAAGGCTTCACCATTGCACTTCCATCTATGCCTTATAAAATTCGATCTATGAAAATTAATTCAAGGCTTCACCATTGCACTTCCATCTATGCCTTATAAAATTCGATCTATGCAAATTAATTCAAGGCTTCACCATTGCACTTCCATCTATGCCTTATACAATTCGATTTATGAAAATTAATTAAGGCTTCACCATTGCACTTCCATCTATGCCTTATACACATGCTAATTCACCATTGCATCGATCCAAAGATTTATATATTTTACCCTTAAAATCAAATCAGAAATATTCTATCATTCACTCCCCCTTAAAATCAAATCAGAAATATTCTATCGTTCACTCACTTGATTGCCACTAAGAAATTCCAGTCAACATATGTACATATATGTTTTGGTCTGCTATAGTTTTCAAACTACACATGCTATGACCCTTTTGGCAGACCTGGAAATGCTAAAAATAGTGGCAGGTTTGATGGGGTGTTTGAAGACAACTTGAGGCAATTAAGGAAGCTCAAAATCTATCCCTATTTGGATATGATGATACTTTGACTATTGCATCATCTAGTTTGAATGAGTTAGATGTGGCAAAGATGATGAGTGGAGAATTAAGGATTTTTTGCAACCAATAGATTCTTGCATTGAAGTTTCCATTCAGAGGCAGGAAGACCACTTATCTAGTGATGTTTGCAGATGTGGTTTCCTAGATTAGAATTATTGTGAAAGTGAATTTATAAGACATGCTTATCATATGTTTCTTATTATTGTACATGATCTGTGGTTTTGCAAGTTAGCAAACTGGATGCTAAAATTATGAGAAACGTGTTTGGAGTAAAAATTGGAGCTTAATCTTGGTCATTTATCTGCTTTTGATTATCTAGTAGTTTTGTTACCTCTTATCAAATATTTTCTGCGGGTTAGAATTCAATTGTAGTTAATTAGTTTACATTGGGATTTTAGTGCCCACCATACAACCACCATATAATGAACGTTCAGAAGTATATTTTCCACTATGTTGATGGGCACCTTTCTTGCATATATCAGCAAAGAACTCTGTTGAGACAACTAGGATTTTGGAAACAAATGAGGCAGAGTGCCTTACACATATGTTGACTAATTTATACCCTAGATCCTTACTAATTTTCCTTACACATATGTTGACTAATTTATACCCTAGGGTTGTGATTGGAGGTACTGAAATATGTTGACTAATTTATACCCTAGCGTTGTGGTTTGAGGTATTGAAATTGCAAACTGAGATTGCATGTTGGCATAGACTACTACTATGAAATTTCCCTTGTCTTTATATGTTCTTGAAATATATTGTCTAAGATGTGATCAATGATTAGGACACCATATATACTTGTATTATTGAATATAAATGTGTAACTAGAAATTTCAATTGAATACATCTATAGTTGATATTCATATAAAAATGTGATATGATAGAGTATCAAATGCTATATTCATAGTTTCTCTCAAACTAACTGCCTTTTGCATGGTCAATGTTCCCAACATTGACGTGAAGAATATTGATGAATTGACAAACAATAATGTAGAATAATGTAATCATGATCTATAAAAAGAATGTGCAATCTCTTAAGATTGTGCACAATTGTAAAAGCAATAGTATATATATCACTTAATAAAGAAATAATCAATGAATGTGTCATAATCTTCAAGTTTTAAGTAGAATTTAATATACTAAATGTAACAACCCCTGTTTTATTTTCCATGTAAATAAAATAAAATGAAGGTCATGGAACACATATTCCAAGCTAAATGGTGTGATCCAGATTTATGAAGGAAAAAAATGAAATACATATATAAACAGAAACACAGAGATACAACAAAAAAAGAACTTCAATTCATTAATAACAAAGTACTGAAAATTGTTTACATGTAGAATGGAAATAAACTAGCTCAGACAATGGTAACTTATCTCTAAGAAGAGATGTGGCAGATACATGCCTTTTGAGTTGTGTTACAATGAGGCTCGAAGACCTATTTATTATTAAGAAATAATGGAAAACCCTAAGAATCCAAAAACCTAACCCTAGGAGATGAAGTGCCAAAGGTTTGTGGGCCCCATTGGGGTAAATTAGTACATCAACTTCCTGGGGTCATAACTTTGCCATATGAACTTCATTTGATGCATACTATACCTCATTAGAAACATATATCTGAGGACTACAACTTTCAACTGCAAACCCCTATCGCTAGTTATTTTTTCCCCTTTTTTCCAAAAAAAACATCCTTTAGGGGCTCAAAACGGCTCTAGAAGTTTAGGCCCTGAAAAACTTCCAAAAAAATTAAACCATGCTACAATTAAGGAAACTGAAAGAAAAAATGGCGGGTCTTCAAGTGGAATATGTAGGTGGCCCCCAATATCCACCTAGATCATGGTGGGCAAACATTGTAGTGGTCATCACTTATATTTTATTAATGGATATGGAAATTGGCAAAGGCATTGACAAAGGCAAAGAGGCAATAAGTCGCTCTTAGTTAAGGAAATTAAGGAAAATAGGAGAAAAAGAAGGTGAAGAGACACAAATTTTCATGCAAGGGAAACTAGAGGAAAATGAAGGAGAATGAAAGAAAAAGGAGACATCAATAATAAAAAGGCATCAGAGAAACAATTCATAGCTTTGGTCAGTTTAGTTTTGGCTCTCTTCTTCCATACTCTTACACTCTTGCACACTTAGAGAATTCCTGGAGCATTCTAGCATTCACTTGTAATTGGAGAAAGAAAGCAAAGAACAAGAAAGGAATTGTAGGACAACATAAATTAAGGTTAGATCAACAGCTACAATAGGGATACTTTATAGGTAACATGTTGCATGTGTGATATCCTTGTTGGTTTCCGGATGCATGGTACTTGCATGTGGTTCTTTGGTTATTTTGCTATCATTGGCATGTAGATTTGCCCAGATTGATAATGGTATCAATCTTGCCTTGAAATTTCCTGGATAGCCATGATGTAGTGGGTTCCCTATTTGATTTAGCTTTGGATGGTCGATCGACTTGGATCCTGGTTGAGGTGGCCTTGGGAAAATTTGAAAGGGAAAAGGGTGGAGATGGGATTTCTCTTGGAATTCTTGACTGATGGGTGGAGAGAGAAAAATTACTCTGAAGTTGGGAAGGAAGTCAGAGGCATCCATGCTTTTTTTGATATTAGTAATTTATGAACCGGTTTAGGTGAGATCACTTTGGTAGAGGGTTGAGGGGGTTTGGCCTCTTGAAACCATACATGGTTCTATTTTGGTTTAACCCATATGATCCCACATTCATGCTTGGAATATGGCATGGGATAATTCACTGAAAGAGATATTTGGTTCAGCCCAATCTATCATCAGGTGGTACATGGAAGTCCCTTATTTGGTTGGATTTTGTCTATGTTAATATAAGCTATTTTTTTATTATGATTGATCAGCCCTTGTATTGGATTTTATGTTGATATTATGGATGATTTGTCATGGATTATATTCTAGTTATATGCTTGGTTAGATTATGTGCCCTTACTATCGATCTTGCTCATGATTTTATAAGTGTTTGAATAATTTATTTATTCATGGGTTGACAAGTGTTGTTGCAACTACCTTGAGAGGGCATTGGACCTTCTTGACAATTCTCTAGTGTAGATCAAAATTTTATGAATAGATATGCATTCATGACCTGTAGCTTCTATTTTATCATATCTTTAACGAAACCTCAATCATGTATTAAGCATGTCTAGGTCAAGATCTTGCTCAAATTTTGAATGGTTGGCATTGTTATCATCTTAGTTATGTTTTGGAAAGTAATAGATAATTTTGGGTAGCGGTATGAAGGCTAACCTAAAAAAGTGGTATAGATCTCACCACCGCATGCACATAACTAATAATTTTGGGTCATAACTACATGGAGACAGGCTTGTGGGTGCAATTATAGCCTCCCAACCACATGGATGTTGTGTTATGGGTGCATTTGAGGATTCAAGCTAGAGAAAATGAGTTCCAAATCAGGGATTGACCAGCTGGGGTGGATGTTAGGCTTCTCAGTGGTTTATCGTCTCTAAGGAATGTTAGTATGTGTTCCAATTTGTAGACCCCACTTCCATAAGTAAAACTTGGATGTTGGGTCATATCATAGTGACACTCAACTCATGTTTACCATGTAGAGCTTGTAAAAGTGGGTAAATGTGGGAGGAGGCGTTACAGGGCAACATTAGAGCTTCTAGGTTGACACACTTGGAGTGGATGGGATGAATGTGTTTGTTATGCATGCATTGTTATGGTTATGATTATTATATTTATGTAGGAATTTATATGCTTTTGATGTTGTATCATGCTAATCTGGATTAACTTGTGCGGATGTAATAACCTCCCCTCAGATACACTAAGGCATGACTTGATTATATATTCTGTTTGGTTTATCTGACATGGTATATTTGTAAGAAATAGAAGATCAAAGATGAAGAGTAGAGTGGTGGACTACAGTTCACGTCACTCCCCTTATAGGCGTGATGTAAAATCAATGGAATAGAAAAGGTCAATTGATCAGCAAGGAGAAGAGTACTCTCTTGATTTAGCAGATACACTGAGGAGTTTGAGGGTAGAGATTCGAAGTTACAAGGCAGATAATGATTGGTTGATTGAGGCATAGGAGAGGTTTGCTAGAGCTCAATGAAAGCAAGAAAAATTCAAAGCAGGGATTCTTCAATGCCTTATCTATTTGTAGAAGCAGGGACAACTAGGGAATAGTCATTGAGATAGACAGGAGGAGAAGAAAAATGGGGCATATGGTATCATACCTTAAAGGAGATACATGATGGAAAAAGATGATATATTTAGAGGTGTTAGATATTAGGATACACCTGACAGGAGGGATAGCACTCATGGATTTTATTCCAAATCCAGTTCTGAGGGACATCATCATCATTACAGCCATCATCCTTATAGGAGTAGTGAGAGACGGTACTTTCTAGATGAGTTTAGGAAAGTCAGGGATCCTACTTTTGATGGGGATGTGAAGAAGTTAGAATATGTAGAAGCATGTCTTCTTGGGATGAAGAAGTTCTTCAAATTGCATGATTATTCAGAGAACATGAAATCCAATATAGTGATCTTCATTCTTAAAGGGAAAGAAAATATCTGGTGGGAAGATGTTAAGTGGGTCAGAGGCATCAGGGAAGAGGAGCTGAATTGGAATGAGTTTAAAAGACTCATTAGGAAGTAGTACTTGTCTAAGAGATATTATGATGGGAAGGCCAAGGAGTCCTATAAGCTTATGATGGGTTCCATGACAAATGAAGAGCACAATACCAAGTTTTTGGAGTTGTCGAACTATGTGCCCTATCTCAAGGATGAGAAGGCAAAGGTTCAAAGGATAACTAGCGGATTTCCATTAACATTTAAAGATCAGATCGAGTATGATGAACCTCGGTCATTGGAGGAAGTCATCAGGAAGCTGGAGCATTGTTATGATAAGTCAAAGCGCAAGTTTGATCCTAAGCATGATTGGAAATGGAATGAGAAGACTAAAGGGAAATGGCCTCAAAAGGAAGGAATAACTCAAGATGCAGGTGATAAGGAGAATGCGGGACCTCGTAATAAGTTCAATGCAGTTGAGACAAGATATGGGTCTCAACATGAGGAGAAAAACAGGGGAAATGGTAGGAAGCTTTTGTGATGTTGGACTTGTGGTGAAGAGAACCATAGGAGATATTTTCCATCACATCAGGGTAGTAGGCCTCAGATTTATAGTGCTCAAGAGGCATAAAGAGTTGGATATGTTGGTTAGAGTATTCGTCAGATTTATACAACGGTGGATAACAGAAAAGTTGATCATCAGGAATCCATTATCAAGATGGAAGGCAAGCTTTGTGATTAATTTGTTTCTATTTGATTTATCTTGGACCAAATTATAGTTATATCAGTCCTGACCTAATGGATAAGTATTGCTTGAGTAAAGAAGTGCATACAGAATCTCAGTTGGTGCAGTTGGATACAACGACCAAGAGAAGAGTTCATCATTGGGTGAGATCTTGTGCATTTGAGTTGAATGTTATGGATACCTCAACACATCTAAATGTGCTTCCTTTGGGTTCATATAGTAAGCTTTTGGGCATGGATTGGTTGGTCATTCACAGGACCAAGGTAAACTACTATGAAAATCTTATTAAGTGACTGGATGATGATGGGGAAAGGATAATTTTGCAAGGAAAGAAGAACCCTAGATTAGTGAGAATGGTTCCAACTATGCAGGTAAATCGTAGTTGCTAGAAGGGACGTGTATTATTTAAAGCTCATATTTCCAGTGACAAAGGGAAAGAGGATGAGGATGATGAATTAATGAGGAGGTATCTTGTTTTGCAGAAGTTTCAGAATGTGTTTCCTGAAGAGATTCCAGAGTTACTTACTCATAGGGATGTGGACTTCTCTATTGAGTTGATACCAGGAGCAACAACAACATCTAAGGCACCGTACAGGATGAGTACTTCAAATTTGGTGGAACTGAAGTTGCAGCTTAAAGAAATACTTGATAAAGGATACATAAGGCCAAGTGTATTGCCTTAGGGTGCACTAATATTGTTTGTAAGTAAGAAAGATGGTACTCTCAAATTTTGCATTGATTACAGGCAACTAAATAAAGAGACTATCAAGAATAGGTATCCATTGCTGCGAATTGATGATTTGTTTGATTAGCTAAAGGGAGAAGTAGTGTTCTCAAAGATTGAAATGAGATTAAGATATTATCAGATGCGCATCAAAGAATAAGACACCTACAAGATTTCATTTCACATGAGGTATGGACATTATGAGTTTGTGGTGGTTCCTTTTGGTCTTACCAATGCTCCAACCACCTTCATGTGTTTGATTAACAATGTGTTTCACCCTTATCTGGACAATTTTGTGATAGATGTTGTTGAATATATATTGGCATATTCAAAGAATGAGGAAGAGCATGGAACACACTTGGAATTAATGTTGAGATTGTTGAGAGAACACCAATTGTAAGCCAAGCTCCAAAAGTGCAGTTTCTTTTAGACTCGCATTCTTTAGTTGGGGCATGTTGTTTCCAAGGTTGGGATAGAAATAGACTCAAAAAATATTAAAGTTATCATGGAGTGGCCAAATCCTAGGAATGTGGATGAGGTCAGATCATTCATGGGACTAACAAGTTATTATAGGAGGTTCATCAAGAACTTCTCAAATATTGAGTATCCTATTACATCTTTGTAGAGAAAAGGAAAGAAGTTTGAATGTACTGAGGAGTGTGCAACTAGTTTTGAGTAGTTGAAGAATTTGATTGCAAATTCTCCAATTTTGAAGATTACAGATCTTGATAAGAAGTTCATCATATGTACAGATGCTTGCAAGGAAGGACTAGGTGGGGTATTGATGCAGGAAGGGCAGGTAGTTTTCTATGAATCAAGGAAGTTGAATGAGCATGAGAAGAAATATGTGACTCATGATATTGAGTTGGAAACCATCATTCATGCATTGAATATGTGGAGACATTATCTCCTTGGTAGAAGGTTTTTTCTAATGAGTGATCATATTGAAATGAGGTATCCGTTTGACCAACATGATCTAAATTCTAGCCAAGCTAGATGATTGGTACCCTTAATAAGTTTGACTTTGAGATCAGGTGCATTAAGTCCAAGGAGAATAGGGTTGCAGATTCTCTAAGTAGGAGAGTGTAAGTGAATCATATTTCAGTTGTGAGCTCTTATGGGACAAATTTAGATGAGTGCATCTTGCATGTAGGGAAACATGATGAGAGGTACTAACAACTGAAGAAGAGGTTGCAATAGGGTGATAGATATGATGAGTACCACCTCAAACATAGATGGCTTGGTTAGACTAATAATAAGATCTATTTGCTTGATCATAGTGAGCTCAAGAAGCTTTATGTTGAGAGGGTTTCATGTCAAGCCATTTTTAGGACACCTAGGATATTAGAAGACTTTGACAACTGTTAAGAAGTTCTATCATTGGCCAAAATTGAAGAAAGAAGTGGATGAGAGTTGAAAAGTGTAGCAAGAAAGGCTCAATTTGACTTTATCCTTTGTCAAATTGAGTCAATCGAATTTCCACATCAACAAGAAAACTTGGAGGAAATTAACTAGTGTGACATGACTCTTGTCACTTAGTTAGTTTAGTAAATTCAAGTTAGAGGGTGTGGAGTTCAATTATGCATGTGTGATTGCTAAATTTTAGCAATCTAGTTCAGTTATTTTCAGTGGTATTTAGTTAATTGACCTCTAACTATTGATGGAGTCAGTTGAAGGTCAGTTGTGAAGTAGGAAAACAGTCTCACTCGGAGGTTTTCCACTCAACTAATCAATCAACCCAAAAATGGCTAATGCATGCATGGAATCCAAATTCTCAACTGAAGTGGAGATGATAGGGAAATATAACATGATTTGTATACTAGTTCAAGTGTATAGTTGTTGCATGCAGTGAAGAGATCAATCCTTGGGAATTGTGCAAGAAAATAAGGGTAAATTCCTATCTTTTAGGAGATAATTTCCTCAAGAATTTCACAAGGAAATAGGAGCCTGGAGGAGTATATAATTGGCTAAGTGTTGGCCAATGTTTCTCATTCAGAAGAGAGAACAATTATTCTTTTGTAGGTTGTACATAGAGATGGAGCAAGAAATTGTAATAGCTTCTCTACTCAATTGATTAATGAAAAGAGGCTTGAGGGGTTTTTCCCCTACTATATTCCCCTAGAAATCACTTTATACTTGTGGTTTTTCTTTTTGCATGTCTATGAAAGTTGTTAGAAATTGTGATTTCGGTTTTGCATATCAGTAGAGAAGAATTGTGTCTCTTGTTTTTCAATTTGAAATATTGAGCAGTTGCAATTTATATCAAATTTATACATGGTATTAGAGCCTTGAAATCACATTAGAACTAGTATTTCGAACATTCCTCTCAGGAATTTTGAATTCGAAGCTTCAATGAAATAGTTTTTTCTTTAGGATCAGGAGAATGTTTTTCAACATATTGATATTGGATTATGCCCTAAAGGGTAGCTCAAATTTCATAGTCTGGAAGGATCAAATGGAAGTAGTACTTGATGATAATGGTGTGTTAGAATATGTTAAATTTGATATTGCAAAACCTCCACACTCGGATGCACAACAATTAACCCATGGGAAGAAGGGTGTTGTAAAGGCCAATAAAATTCTTTAGGAAGGTGTGAGAGACCATGTGGTCTCAAATTTCCATGGAAAGGAGACATCATTTTCTATGTGGAAGACACTGACTAAGATATTCAAAAATAGTAGTGACCATAGAAAATTTTCCGTGAAAGATAAACTTCAAAACATTAGGATGCAAAAGAATGATATTATTCCAAAGTATATGTCTAGGTTTACACAAGTTTGATATGAGCTTGGAGATGAGATGAGATTGGAGATTTATTCATCATATTAATGCAAGAAGGCATAGGGGTTTCTAGCATATTTCCTTCCTCTAGAAAAATATTGTTTGCATGCATTATTTCTCATTCCATGTTTTTGATTGATGTTCTAAATTGTGAATTAAATTCTGCAGAGAAGTAGAGTAAGCTTGTGTCTTGTGATTTTTTTTAAAACTTCATGAGAAGTTGCAAATCTACACCAAAATTTATACAATAAAAAGGGTAGTTATTATTAGATAACACAAATCACTACTCCAAAAGTGACAACACATAGAAAATAATATTATTAATCCCCCATATTTGGAAAAAAATTCTTAGAAAATGCTCTCATGCAACTAGAATTTAATTTCTTAGATGAACTCATAAATATATGTGTAAATATACCTATGTTCCAAGCCATCAAGGATGTTCCAATCTATGCTAAAGCTATTAAATAAATTTATTTAAAGAAACTAGGCAGAAATAAAAAAGACCCTTAGACTATTCATATCAGGAAAATTAGTTGATCTAACGTTAGGGAAAGGATTCACAACTAAGTATGAAAACCCTAAGATCTCAATTGTTAGTGTTCATATAAATAACACCTCTAAACCTAACACCTTGATAGATCTAGGGGAAACCATTAATGTCATGACAAAAGAAACTAAGGAGAAGCTCCAAATACCTAGATTACAAACAACATCCATAGTTCTTCAACTAGTGGATAGGTTTACAATAAATCCATCAGTAATGTTGTGGAATATTATTATTTTTGTTGACTCATGGGAATATCCTTTTGAATTTCTTATGGTATATCATAAAGCTAACATGGGAGGGTCCCATCTTATTTTAGGAAGACCCTAGTTGGAAACATATGTTTCATATGTTAGTTGTAGGTTTAGAAATATGAAAATTTCTCATGGGGATTCCACTAATAAATTGACCCTTTACCCTCTTTCTAAACCTTCTCTTATTCAAGAATACCCTTCTTGGGTTGAATATAGTGATGAGTAATTTCTATAACCTATTTGACATTTGATCAAGTAGTCATGATCAAAGACCATACCAAGGATTATTTTATTTTTGCTTCTCTAATTTACTACCCATGCACCCATAAACTCACTATTCATACAAGTTATATTTAGTAAAAATGGTACACCAATTTGATGTTGCAAATATATTTAATATTTTTATCAAGGGCCATAGTTCCCTTGTTTAAATCCACCCAAGGAAGACACTAAACATTGACACTAGTTTAGAAATCTCTCAGTAAGAACAACTTATCTCTACATTATGAGAGCATAGTAGTGCATTTTGGTGGGTCTGCAAATATATGAATAGAATCCATCCAAGGTTGTGTACCCATCACATCTGTATCAAAGAAGGATCCTGATCTATTTGGAAATTCAATGGAGAATGGATCCCTCCCTTAAAGATATAGTTAACGAGGAACTCAAGAAGGCACTTAATTGAAAATTTATATATCCTATCTCTAATAGAAAGTGGGTTTTACCTTTGTTTATTGTGCTTAAGAAGAATGGTAAATGACAGTTATATGTCGATTATTGAGAATTGATTAAATCCACCCTTAAGGATTATTTTCCTCTACCCTTCATTAACCAAGTACTCAATACCCTAGCAGGAAAGAATTTTTTTTCCTTTCTTAACATATTTAGTATGTATAATTAGATTTAGGTTGCCCCTAAAGATAAAAGAAAGACCACCTTTACCTCCCCTTGGGGAACATATGTATACCATGTACTCCCCTTTGGATTATGCAATGTGCCTACCACTTTCTAAAGGGTTATGCTAGGAATATTCTCTAATGTAAGCAATGATTGTGTCAAACTTTATAGGCATGGTTTGACAGTGTATGGGGATACCTTCCAGGAGGTCTTATATAAAATGAAAAAGGTACTTTTTAAATGTTAGGAGGCAAGCCTTTCCCTCATTCATGAGAAATTTCAAATGTTTTTAACTAAAGGGATCATCCTAGGTCATCATATGCCACCTACTAGGATCAGGGTTGATCACACTAAAATTAAGGTAATTCAAAATCTTCAAATCTGAGCAACCTAGAAAGAAATTCATATTTTTTTTGGATACATTGAGTTATATTGGATATTTATTGAAAATTTTACTAAAATGGCATCACCTTTATTCAAATTACTGACAAATTCAGCCAAATTCTATTCGATCAACAAATGTCAGACTACTTTCGAACCATTAGAAGAAAAATGATCAAAGGTTCCTATCCTAAGGGACCCAAATTGGTACCTACCTTTTCACATATCTCTGGATTCTCTGATAAAACCATTGAGGCTATATTAATTCACAAAGAGGAACATAATTCTTATTCCATATATTTCATTTGTAATAATCTCACCCATATAGAGAAAAACTACATAATTACTAAGAAATAATTCCTTGTTGCAGTCCATTTTATTAATAAGTTCCACCATTACATTATAGGATACTCAATGTTCATACATATTAACCACTTTTTCATTTGTTATCTTATGAATAAACTAATTACCGATGGAAGAGTGATTAGGTGGTTTCTTTTTTATAGGATTTTGATGTCCTTATCCTTGATAAACTTGGGAAGGAAAATGTGGTTGTTGACTTTCTCTCTAGGTTGAATAATAAGGAGGAAGATATCCTTACTGAAGACATATTCCCATACAAAAAATATTTTCTTTGTCCATTAACACCCCATAGTTTACATACATTGTTAAATATCTAGATGCAAGGAAATTTCCCCAACACATATCACCTAGGGAGTGTTAGAAGTTCTTCAAACAAAGTGCACAATACTCCTGGGTATAAGAATATTCTTCTACATCAAATTAGATTTTTTCATTAGAGGATGCATGAGGGAGGATGAAATTTATGATATTTTTTAGGATTTTCATAATGAGTCCAATTGAGGACATTTTGTTAACAAGCATAATGAAAACAAAGTATTTCACTTAGGTTACTATTGGCCAATCATATTCATAGATGCCCGAAAATACATTCACGGATGTGATAAGTGTCAACGACTAGGAATAATATTATAGTTGGATGAAATTCCACTGTAGCCCCAACTACTAATAGAACCATTTTAAAAATGGGCCCTCCATTTTGTAGGACTAATCAATCCTCCATCTACACAAAAAGTGTACATATTGGTGTGCATTGACTACATAACTATATGGGTTGAAGCTAAGGATCTATCGAAAACCACTAAGCAAGCTATAAGTAATTTCTTACATGATGATAATTTTGTCCATTTCAGAGTACCTCAGGAATTTTTTTCCCAATCAAGGCATACAATTTATTTCTCAACTTATTTGATTCATTACTGAGTAGTTCAAAATCAAGCACAACATGTCTAATCTATATCACCTACAATCCAATGGACAAGTAGAAGTCACTAATAAAGCATTAGAGGTTATTATAACAAAGACAATCCAACCCCAAGAGTTAGCTCAATCGGTCAAATCAAGTGCCTCGCCAATGGGAGGTCACAGGGTCAAATCCCGAAAGCTCTTGGGGTTAGGTCAGTAAATAGGCCGAGGGGTGTTGATGCCCTTCGGGTGGCGTCCACTCAGTGTTTAAAACCCTGGACGTAGCGGCTACCCATTGACCCGGGTATCCGTGAACCAGTAAGTGAAAAAACAAAGACAATCCAAACCGTAAAGCTTGGGATAATAAAATTCTAAAGGCTTTGTGGGACTATATAACTACCTAGAGTAATGCCACAAGATTTATACCTTATAAAATTGTGTATGTGAAACATGTGACCCTCCCAACAAAATTTGAAATTTAAACATTAAGGACCACATTACAAGTGGGATTGGTTCTTTTAGAAGCCAAGAAGCATCAAATGGAACAAATTAATGAGTTGGATGAGGTTCAAAAAGACTCTATAGAATAGACAACACTTTTTCAACAACAGAGAGCTAGGTAGTATGATAAATTTAACGAAAGAAAGAAGTTTAAGGAAAGAGACTTGACACTTCTCTTTGATTTTAGGCATAAGGGTTTCAAAGGAAAATTTTACACCTGATGGTTGGGACCATATAATATTGACATGTTTTAAGATAATGAGTAGGTTAAATTTTGTACCATAGATGAGAGAATGGCATCCTCAATGGAAACTAGTGATTGGTTAAGAATGTAGCTAAAGATAAAGTCAAAAGAAGAATTTATCTAAGAAGTGATTCAAGAAGAAGATCTTGAGGTTGCAGGAAAGGTGGTTTCACCAACAATGCCTAAAGTCCCATGATTTCTTTTCCAAGTTCAATGGACATATATAAATTAAGAAGAAAAAAAAAGAGAGAGAGAGAAGAGAATAAAAAAGAGAAAAAAAAAAGATTTTATAATGAAAAATTGTTCTCTAGTGCTACCGACTTGGTGATGTTAGAAAATTGATTAAATGAATAGCACCACCATGTATAGCACAAGTGTTGAGGAGCCGATGAAAAGTTAATTTTTTTCTTGGGAGTTTGAAATAAGAGCATCTACAATTCAAATTCACCTTTGAATTTTTTAGGTCAAAATCTCATTTACTGAGGGATTCGGTCCCCTAATCTATTTTCCAGGGGAAGATATGATCCCTAAGTCTTTTGAATTTTTAATAATTAATGTTATTTTAGAGAGGGTCTAGAATAATCTATTTTTTTAGGAGTTACTTGAGTCTATATTCAAGGGTAAAATTTTGGATTTGGTTAGAGAAATGATGAATTATATTTAGTTTGTTAGAATGTATATGAGCTCTATTAAAAGAACTCTCTCACATTATTGAAGGATATATTCTAGATATTTGAGTTATATAAAAAGGGAATAGAGCATGATTGTATAATTCATGTGTTTCCCTTTTTCTTATATTTTTAATATAATTGAATCAACATTAAATTCATGTATGTTTGACAAACCCTACATTTATACAATATTCAATACTCTTGTAGGATCGATTAAATGATTCGTATATAAATCCCTATACTGGGAATTGTATGAATGAATAGTGTAAAGCCAAGCGTGGATTAACCAAATAGAGCAATAGAGGAACACTATTCAAATTGCGGTAAGGACTCCACAGAGCTATACTTTGCCAACCTTTGAGAATTTACTATTTATCTCTTTTGGGCCTTTGGCTAGGGGATTTCATTATCATGTTGCTAAGTCTTTGCCACGAAGACCACCAAACTCTTCACTGCGAAGACCATTGAGCACTCTACTTCCAAAGGCACAAAACTATTTTCAACTAAGATTGCCAAGTTTCCACCACTGATATCATATTGCATTGATCTATCAATTAATGATGTTTAGAGACATAAATTTTCCATCATTGGAATGTCATCTCTCAGTTTTGAAATCTTAGGATTGTGAAGTTCTTATTAGTAAATGGGAGAGATTTTCTTTGATCCAAGAAGGGACTAGTGCAATTTGATTGGGTGATTGATCATAACACCAAGCTACATGGGTTATTATGCTTAGTTACCAAAGACAAAGAAATTTTGAGCTGAAGGAAACATAGGTCACTTTAGCATGACTACAAATGCTTTGGCCTAGTTATGAAGTTTTTCAATAACAAGACTTCAGAGAATATTTCCCTAAGACTCCTAATAATTATTCAAAAGCAAGAAAGAAAACAATATCCATTGGATGAAAAACAAAGACTACGGAAAAGGATCCAATGGGACTCCCCAACAGAGTCACTAGTTCTATTTTACAGAATTTCCCTTTATGGGACAAGGTACTGTTAACCCATAGGCGTACCTAGGGCCTATCATAGACAAAAATTTCCCAACCTACTTAACCCCCAACCTATCACACATATGCATTATGAGAAATATGTATTATTTCAAAAGGTGGATTTTTGGTGAAGCATGTGGTAGTTGCTCCAAACATCTTCACTCCTAAGTTTCTTGCACATGTTACTTATACACAAATAACAAAAACTAAAATATATATTCTCTTGCAACAGTCATTAGCATTAGTGCAATAATTCCCAAATATAAATCCATTTAACAATTAGAGAGAAATATTTTTATGGGGGGGAGGCAACTATTTTTACTGTACCATGAAAAAGTATCAAATTTTCTCCTTCACAATCCCTTGTTCATGTCCATCCTCTCACCACAACTCATTGTCAAGGAACACAATATTTTGTAGCTTATTGCAAGGGGAACATAGGTCATCCATTCAATACCATTTTTTTGTATAAACTTTCCTCCCTTTGTTCCGCAGAGGTAATTTGTTTTATGTATGGCTTGGAGGAGTGATTAAAATGTATCTTAACATTTTGTTGACCATGTTTGATATGGTCCTCTCATCCTTATCTTCTAGAACTGGCCAACTTTGACATTTTCTATCATTATCCATTCACATAGTCACTTCAACTCTTTTTTGGTGTGTAACTAGAGAGTTGTTGAGCCCTTCAAATGTCCTTGTTAGGTCAATGGGGGCATTGTTAGGTCTAGAAATGCTCTTTTCTTGTGTTCTAGGTGTGTTGAAGGTGCATAAATTTAGATTTTATAGAGTTTCCATGGACCATTTTATGCATTCTAGTCTTCAATGTGATTTCTTTGTCTAATGAGCCCAAGGGGGTGTCCCTTTGAGCTATGAAGGATTTAGATGGGGACATTTTGAGCTATAACATCATGCACTTGGTTTGAACTAAAAATATAATTATGAAATAGTTGTTATGCTCATCTATTGTTATATAAAGTGACCAATTGTATAGTACAAGCACACACATGAATGCTTTAACTTAATAAAATTTCCCCATTGGGGGTTTCTTCACTATAATTTCTTGGTTTCCCTTTCTTCATATATGTTTCTATGTAATTATTGTTGGATATTAAAGCCAATAGGTGTTTTATTTAAAATATAAGTATTTATTATTATATATTATATGCTTCTGATGCATCTTTTCTTATGTTTATAAATTGTTTATGAATTATAGGTAATTATGCATGCTTACTACACTATTGGATATATTATATGTTGCATAGCATATAGTTTCATGACATATGCATGAAAAAAGAATAATTAAGGTACTAAGGGTACCCAAATGGCATAATTAGGCTTGGTGTAGTAACTAGCCTATGCTAAATAATATTTATTAGTAATCTAGTTGAGGTAATAACCATGGTGGAAATAATTTCACATGGTATCAAAGATAATTATTGAAAGTTAATAGAAAGTTCAAATTTACAATAACAAAGATATAATTCACTAATAATGCACCTCAACTTGGGAATGCAATACCCCCAAGATTACCTCCATGTATATTTGTACATATTATGATTAGGATGGTGAGCTAGGATTTTGTTGGGCCTATGTGCCTATGTGTGTGTGTGTTTTTGGGCCTCCATGTTTATGACTATTTTTAGGCTAGAGTTTCTTTGTGTATATTTTATGTTTGTGAGATTATGTGCTAAAAATGCCAACAATCCTAGGTATGCAATATTTAATCATAGTCATATTAATAATAATACATAGTTGTTGTATACCAAGTCAAAAAAAAGAGATAGGGGACTAGGACTCCATGAGATTGAAGGGGGGCCAAGGACTAAGTAATGGGGGCCTAATTTAAGTGGCTAAGATAAAAAGTAAATTAACCCTAAATTAATAAAGGACATACTTTTTATCCTAAGTTCCCAAGGAGGGGGGAACAAATATCAAAGTGTTTGGGAGAGGGCTTCTTGAGATGCCACTTGTGAAAAGGGGCACATTCATATATAAAGTGAGGATTTAGCACAATTCTCAAAGAATGATTCTCATTTAGTTCTACCACTATGACTAGTATACTTTCTTAGAGAGAGGAGGTGACCTTGTGTAATTATTTGACACTATGTATATTAGGTGGATTTGGGTGTGTGGATAGGTTTTCCTAGTGTGGGGCCTAGTGGATGTTTATAGGTCCCTGTGTGAAGTTTGAACTCCTAGAGCCATAAGAATTTGAAACTTCTTAGTTGGCTTGCATTGGATCACTAGAAGGGTAGGGACATAACTTGAAGGATTGTGGGTGAAAAGAAGGGGGAAAACTATGGTAAGTTGTGTAGGATGATTGGGTATGAGAGATTGTAGGTTTGAATTTTTTGGAGTTTGGTATCTTGGCTTAAACATGTTTTGTGCTCACTACATGAAAATTGTGGGTTCTATGTGAACATTTACCTTGGTGGAGTTGTATCCCCATCTCATTTTCCAATGAGGAACCTTTCAAGGTATTTACCTTTTATGTAATTCCTTTTTCAAGGTAAGCCCTACCAGGTCTAGAGAGGGCTATCTCCTTATTAATCTCAATTAGAATATGGCAACTAGGGCTTGAGATGACTGAAATGAATGTTGATTTTAGGCTAGGTATATTAGGTCAAAGGATTTTGTTTGATTTTGACGGTTGGTTGCTAGATCAAATGAAGAAGGCAGCTTTGGGTCTAGGAAATCAACTGAAATTTGCGGGATGTCCTGTCGAGCGAGGTAGGTAGGTGTTTTGACACTTTTAATTGAGTGTGATGGTAAGTCTAAGACCAGTGAGGATTTGGATAGGGAATGAAAAGTTCATGAGTCCTCTTCAAATAGCAGAAAACATTAAAAACTAAATGTATCCTCAAGGCATAGCACTGAATATCAATGGATTCCACCAATTTATCTTGATTCATTTAGTTATGAAGAAAGAAATAGATGTTGGAACATATAAACATAAGAGAAACTAAATAAAAAAGGAAGAAACAATGCCAAGACACATTACCACAAGAATCCCACAAAATGCTGCAAAACCCTGGTTCATTTCCTTGCCAAACTGCAGAAGTGATTTACAATGAAGCTCAAAGCATCCACAAGAATCCAACCTTTACAAATGACTAAGAAAGTACATAATATAGGCATAAAACCACCTATGCTATCCATCAAGGGTCGAATCCATAAGTCAAGAAGTTGTTTCAACAACATCTAAATTAGGAACTAGAAAATAGGCAGTGGAACAACTTTCCTCTAAAACTATGGAAACTGATTCATTCAACCTCAAACCACCTCTAACTGATGTATCTACCCCCTAAAGTCATTTTTCATCAAATTTACATCATATTACATTACTTACCATCACAAAATTACCAAGGAGGAGAGAAAAGGTCAACTGATAATCAAACTAGGTGAAATTCTGAGTTTTAGGCAAAACTGGCAAAATTCATCCTATGCGCAGTACCACTAATCCTATGCACAACGCTTTTTCAAGGCCAATTTTGGAAGGCTTCCTGGAGTCCAAATCAGGTGTAGGATAGCTCATTGGAAGCTTGGTGTGTCTACTATTTGGAAAAACTTGAATTTCTGAATTTGGAGTCCATTTTCCCCTCCAAAAATTGATTCTCCTAAGACTGCTTCCTATGTGGCAAAAAAGTGGCAGAGAGGGCACTTTTTGGGTGTTTTTTTCCCTTTTGGAGACCTAGAACTTGTCCAAAATCCTCAGCCATTTCTCAGATTCCATATTTTTCCATGCTAATTCCAAAAATATAAATTGTTTTGCAAGAAAGTGTCCCCAACAAAAGCGCAGCACTGGTGGCGCTGTGCACCTATTGCAATTTCCTGTGTTGAAACTTTCTATGTGCAATGCCACTAATTCTATGCGCAGTGCCGCTTTTAGAATGAGTTTTGGAGGCCTTCTGGGTGTTCAAATTGGGTGCAGAATAGCTCGTTGGAAATATTATTGAGTCTAATTTCCAAAACATCTTGAATTTCTCAATTTGGAGTTCATTTTCCCTTTCAAGAGTCAAATCTTCGAAGACTGGTAAAAATGTGAAAAATGAGGCTGCCTAAATGCAGAGTGTTGTTGTAGTCAACATTGGGAGATATTCCACAACTCCAAATTGATCTCATGATAGCTCATTGGAAATCTATTTGTTTCTAGTTATCATTTCACTCATCAAGCAAGTCATTTGGCCAACCACGCTAGGAGAAATCTTGATTTTACTAAGGTGACTCCAGAGGTGTAGCAACTCTCCTGAGGCAACTATATTTTTGAAATTTCTCTAAAACCATGAGACTTGTGTAAAAATTGAGGCATTTTTTTCTTCCTTGCCCTATTATGGACAAAAAACTCTCTCACTTTTTTCAAATTCATCTTCTATTTCTCAGAAACATCATTTGAAGAAAACTTATTTCGATGTGTGGAACAGGGGATTTGTTGAAATGAAGTGAAATGAAGGGGGTAAGGGGCTTCTTAATTGTTGAGAAAGTTTTGGGAAGTAGGGGAAAGTGTAATTTCAAATGTTGAGTGAGGGGAAGGGGTTCAAAAGGGAAAAACACAGGCCTAGCCTAGAAAATTGTCAGATTGTAGCAAGAAACTAGGGTTTGTGGGAAAATGAGGAATTTGAGGGATATCAGTGATGGGAAGTGTTTAATAAAGTACGTTAAGGATAAGGGAAGTGTATGACCATCAGGATACAAGTTTTGTTGATGATTTGACCATCCAGGAGAAATTACCTTCAAAACCATAGGAGAGGGAAATGAGCCTTACCCAAGTACAACTGAAGCACGAACAAGGTGTTAAACGACCCATTGGAACCTGAAATGATGATGACCACTCTTTAAATTATGGTACACTCAGCTGAATGGTGACATGGACTGACATTTGGAAAACTTTGGAAGGAGTGAAAACAAACCCTAGACCTAATACCTAGTGACCAAATTTTACTTGAAAACTCACTGAAATGACAAAATTTGACTTTGACACTCTGAGACCACTTTGTAAGAGCATATTTGATCATTTTTGGAAGGTTTCAAAGACTGACACTAACATTGGCTCCAATGGGGATGGTAGCTCCTTAGAGGTGCCAAGAGCCACAGATCTTTGGGAGAGCTGACCAATGCCTTATCCATTGGGTAATATGGAATCAACATCTTAGCAACAAAAACATCAAAACTCAAGACTCAAGACTCAAGACTCATAATTGAAATGACTAAGAACTAATACTAACTCAAAACTAAAACAAGACACTCAAAAGCTAAAACTAGACACTCAACGGAAACTAGACACTCAAAATCCGAAACTATATCTTGAAACTGACGAAAACAAAAAATGACTCAAGACTTACTTAACTGAAACAAATACTTACAAAGATTTTTAATGGCAGTATTCCATCAAGATTTGAGGCCTTCAAATCATGATGACAACCACCTACCTACTGATGAAATACGTACAATCATGTGAAGTGAACCTTCCAATGTAATCAATCCAACAAATGGCTACTGAATGAAATTATGCTCTCACTTTCCCCGAGCAGGTAGAACGATGTACATGTAGGCAACTCATAATAACAACTGAAACCAAGACTTATGCTAATGAACCAGGCAACATTCATCTTCTCTAGTGTTTGCAAAAGAATGCCTAAGGGATCTTGAAAATCCTGAAGCACTAGCTTGTTTTGAGATTCAGCAGCAAAAATACAAGTACTCCCTTCATTATGATCTGAAAAAACAATTGGTTGATGTTTGATAGGAAGGCATAAAGAAGTATAAGCTCCTACTGTCTGAGTGTCAGTTGTAAATTCCTTGACCATGAGAAATTCTGACTTGAATTCTAGCATATTGTCTCTCTTAGGCTCATACTCCTCACTTTCATAGTCTAAGCCTTTCTTAAACATAAAACAATCTTCAAGATTATCAAACATGACAGCCTTATCATTTTCATGAAGGAAAACAATATCTTTTCTTTGATCTATAAATCTAATTTCAAGATCGTCCTCATTTTCAAAAGTGGAAGAAGCTTCACCAACACCTTCTTGAGCATGTGCACACTATAGACCTGCATTAGCTTGGGCTGTAACATGACCTTTCAGGAGTTGATCTATCTCATCTTCAGATAGAGGAGAAAGCACTTTTTGTTCCATTTTGCTCAAATAGTGATTGTCTTCTTTCTCTCTGAAAGATTGACAAGGTTGTTGAATATCTTCATTAATTTCAAACAAAGGAGTATTCAAATTTTCCTCATACTACTGATTCATTTTATATGATTCTTGTTGACTATCAATATGCAAAATCCCTTCATCTTTAAGCAAAGAAGAAGCTACTATATTTTGACTATGATCTTGTGTAATAAAGTGACTTGTATCAATGATTTCCTCATCATCACGATCTAAATCTTCTTCATCATCATGATTTGAATCTAGATCTGAATTAGCCAACTTGAATTTATCACAATCTGAAATTAAAACTTGATTTCCCTGCATGCTATCTTTTGCTATGAGCAGATCTGAAATAAGACCTTCTCTTTCATCATTTTCCATTGTACTAAGATCTTGAACTTTCTGCAAATTTTCCTGAGCA
Source organism: Pinus tabuliformis (assembly GCA_031772625.1). Lineage (NCBI taxonomy): Eukaryota > Viridiplantae > Streptophyta > Pinopsida > Pinales > Pinaceae > Pinus > Pinus tabuliformis. The sequence goes on along the minus strand of CM062804.1, from coordinate 777,191,011 downwards.
TCTTGATAAGTGTCCTCTAAGCTCTCTTTATGCTGCTAAAATGGAATTTCATATAGGGCTTCCATGATCTCATCGTCCATGAAGTCATCATCTTCATAAACTTTCTCAAGGTTTTCAATAAAACTATAAACATGTTTACAACAGTTCTGAACTAATATCAGGGATGGAAAAGTTTCTTTATACCTTTCAAAGAAAATGGTATGAAAATCTTTCAAACAATAAATACAAGCAGGCGGCAAACTTTCATACCAAGATTGGGCTTCACCTTCTAGAGTGGCAATGAATATCCTCATCAAGCAGTCTTCAGGAAAATCAACCTTCAACTTGTGAATATGCATGTGAAATCTAACCAGATGTAAAGCAGCATCATTCCTATCATCCTCTTTAAACATAGGCAAATTCCTTTGCCAATCTACCTTAGGAATTTTATTTGGGAAATCTGGAATGTGATCTCAGTTCATGGGAGCATACCTTCGAGAAAACAAATCCATTTTGATAACAATGGATTCACCAAGAAATTCGTCAAGCTACTATTTCTTGAAGAGTGGAGTTGCCATAAAAAATTCTGAACCTTGGGATTCTTCAACACTGCAGTCACTAGGTGAATGATTTCAACCTTCTGGTGTCCAATCGTTGTCCACATTCAACAATCAAATCTAACTTGATACATTTTGCTGAGGAACATAGAACTACATTCCCCAGTATGGTCTCCACTATTTTAGCACTTAAATCTACCTCAGGCTAAAGAGAGGCGGGTCTAGGGTAACATCAAACCATGCTTAACTTGGTAGCTAGCCTTACCAGGTAGGAAGAGGGCTCTCTCCTTATCAATCTCAATTAGAATATGGAAACTAGGGCTTGAGATGACTGAAATGAATGCTGATTTTAGGCTAGGTATATTAGGTCAGAGGATTTTGTTTGATTTTGATGGTTGGTTGCTAGATCAAATGAAGAAGGCAGCTTTGGGTCTGGGAAATCAACTCAGGTTTGAAGGATGTTCTATGGGGCGATGTAGGTAGGTGTTTTGACACTTTGAAATGAGTGTGATGGTAATTCTAAGACCAGTGAGGAGTTAGAGAGGGCATGCAAAGTTCATGAGTCCTCTTCAAACAATAGAAAACATTAAAAACTAAATGTATCCTCAAGGCAAAGCACTAAATATCAATGGATTCCACCTATTTATCTTGATTCATTTATTTATGAAGAAAGAAATAGATTTTGGCACATATACACATAAGAGAAACTAAATAACAAAGGAAGTAACAATTCCAAGACACATTACCACAAGAATCCCACAAAATGCTGCAAAACTCTGGTTCATTTCGTTGCCAAACTATAGAAGTGATTATAGTGAAGCTCAAAGCATCCACAAGAGTCCAACCTTTACAAATGACTATGAAATTACATAATATAGGCATAAAACCACCTATGATAGCCATCAGGGGTCGAATCCATGAGTCAAGGAGTTGTTTCAACAACATCTAAATTAGGAACTAGAAAATAGGCAGTGGAACAACTTGCCTCTAAAACTATGGCAACTGATTCATTCAACCTCAAACCACTTCTAATTGATGCATCTATCCCCTCAAGTCATTTTTCATAAAATTTACATCATATTACATCATTTACCACCACAAATTTACCAAGGAGAAGAGAAAAGGTCAACTAATAGTCAAATTGGGCGAAATTCTAAGTTTTAGGCAAAACTGGCCAAATTCATCCTATGCACAACGCCATTGATCCTATGTGCAATGCTTTTTGAAGGCCAAATTGGGAAGGCTTCCCGAAGTCCAAATCAGGTGCAGGATAGCTCATTGGAAAGCCTGGTGAGTCTACTTTCTGGAACATCTTGAATTTCTGAATTTGGAGTCAATTTTCCCCTCCTAAAATTGATTCTCCCAACGCTGCTTCCTATGTGGCAAAAAAGTGGCAGAGAGGGCACTTTTTGGGTGTTTATTGCCCTTTTGGAGACCTATAACTTGTCCAAAATTCTCAACCATTTTTGAGCTTCCACATTTTTCCATGATTATTCCAAAAATATAAACTTTTTTTTTCAAGAAAGTGTCCCCAACAAAAGCGCAGCACCTTTTTTTTTCAAGAAAGTGTCCCCAACAAAAGCGCAGTGCCGATGGTGCTGCGCACCTATTGCAATTTCCTATGTTGAAAATTTCTATGCGCAGCGCCACTGATTTTATGCACAGTGCCGCTTTCAGACCTAGTGTTGGAGGCCTTACTTGTGTCCAAATTGGGTGTAGGATAGCTCGTTGGAAAGCTTATAGAGTCTAATCTCCAAAACATCTTGAATTTCGCAATTTGGAGTTCATTTTCCCTGTCAAAAGTCAAATCTCCCAAGATTGGTCGAAATTTGCAAAATGAGGTTGCCTAAATGCAGAGTGCTATTGCAGTCAACTTTAGAAGGTCTTCCTCAACTCCAAATTGAGCTCATGATAGCTCATTCGAAATATATTTGTGTCTAATTATCATTTCACTCATCAAGAAAGTCATTTGGATGACCAAGATAGGATAAATCTTGATTTTACTAAGGTCACTCCAGAGGTGCAGGAACTCTCTTGGGGCAACTATGTTTTTGACATTTCTCTAAAACCATGACACCTATGTAAAAAGTGAAGGAGGTTTTTCTTCCTTGGAGTATTATGGACAAAAACATCTCTCACTTTTGTCAAATTCATCTTCTATTTCTCAAAAAAATCATTTGAATAAAACCTATCTTGATGTGTGGAACAGGGGATTTGTCAAAATGAAGTGAAATGAATGGGATAAGGGGCTTCTAAATTCTTGAGAAAGTTTTTGGAAGTAGGAAGGGATTTTAGAAAGCAGGGGAAGTCAAATTTCAAATGTTGAGTGAGGGGAAGGGGTTCAAAAGGGAAAAACACAGGCCCAGCCTAGAAAATTGTCAAATTGTAGCAAGAAACTAGGGTTTGTGGGAAAATGAGGAATTTGAGGGATATCAGCGATGGGAAGTGTTTAATAAAGTACATTAAGGATAAGGGAAGGTGTATTAACATAAGGATGCAATTTTTGTTGACGATTTGACCATCCAAGAGAAATTACCTTCAAAACCCTAGGAGAGGGAAATGAGCCTTACCCAAGTACAACTGAGCCTTTGCCATTTCCTTTGCCAATTTTCTTTAGCCATAATAAACCAAATGAACACCCACTAGGATGTTTTTCCGACCATTCAACTTGAAATACGTGTCCTGTGACCGTGGTCTTATATTTTTTTTACATGAATTTTTAACAAGGGTTGTTACATAATTATTTATTATTATATTTTATATGCCCCTGATGCATCTTTTCTTGTGTTTGTACGTTTTAATGAATTATATGTAATTGTACATGCTAACTATACTATTGGACATATTGTTGCATAACATATAGTTTCATGACATATGCATGAAAAAAGAAGAATTAAGGTACCAAGGGTACCCAAATGGAATAATTAGGCTCGATGTAGTAACTGGGCTATGCTAAATAGAATTTATTAGTAATCTAGTTGAGGTTATAACCATGGTGGAAATAATTGCACATGGTATCAAAGATAATTATGGAAAAGTTAATAGAAAATTCAAATTTACAATAACAGAGATAGAATTCACTAGCAATGCACCTCAAGTTAGGAATGCAACACCCCCAAGATTACCTCCATGTATATTTGTATATATTATCATTAGGATGGTGAGCTAGGATTTTCTTGGGCCTATCAGTCTATGCATGTATGTATGTGTTTTGGGCCTGCATTTTTATGACTATTTTTAGGATAGAGTTCCTTTCTGTATATATTATGTTTGTGAGCTTACCTGCTAAAAAGGCCAACAATCCTAGGTACGCAATATTTAATCATAGTAATATTAATAAAGATACACAGTTGTTGTATACCATGTTAAAAAAAAAAAAGATAGGGGACTAGGACTCCATGGGAGGGAAAGTGGGCCAAGGACTAAGTGATGGGGGCCTAATCCAAGTGGCTAAGCTAAAAATGTATTAAATCCTAAATTAATAATGGGCATGCTTTTTATCCTGAGTTCCCAAGGAGGGGGGAACAAATGTCAAAGTGTTCGAGAGAGGGCTTCTGGGGATGCCACTTGTCAAAAGGGGCACATTCATATATAAATTGAGGATTTAACAAAATTCTCAAATAATGTTCCTCATTAGTACTACCACTATGACTAGTATACTTTCTTAGAGAAAGGAGGTGACCTTGTGTAATTATTTGACACTATGGTGGTTAGGTGATTTGGGCGTGTGGATAGGTTTCCCTAGTGTGGGGCCAGATGGATCTTTATAGGTTCCTGTGTGAAGTTGGAACTCTTAGAGCCACAAGACTTTGAGACTTCCTAGTTTTCTTGCATTGGATCACTAGAAGGGTAGTGGCATACTTGAAGGACTATGGGTGAAAAGAAAGGGGTGCACTATGGTAAGTTGTGTGCGAGGATTGGGTATGAGATATTCTAGGTTGGAATTTTTTAGAGTTTGGTATCTTGGCTTAACCATGTTTTATGCTCACTACAAGAGAATTGTGGGTTCTAGGTGAACCTTTGCCTTGGTGGAGTCGTATCCCCATCTCACTTTCCAATGAGGAACCTTTTGGGGTATTTATTTTTTATGTAATTTATTTTTCAAGGAAATCTTTGAGGGCTAAAGTTAACCATTAGGATAATTTTTCTTTGTTATTTTTCTAAAAATGATTCACTAAATTCATTTTTTAACAAAAATGGTTGACCCAAATTCTATAAGATAAAATTGTTTTACTTAAAGAATGCCCACAATTTTTTTTATAAACCATATAAAATCTCTTGGAATTCAAATATTTTTACAAAAATAGCACCAACCATTTCATAGTTGTGAATTTAAAAATAGTAAAATTCCCTAAGATTTTTACACTTTAAAATAAGTACGGATCCTTAAAATTTTACTTATTCTTTTATATATATAAAAAAAAATAAAAGATATAATAGTTAACATAAATTATAAAAATAAAAGATATAATAGTTAACATAAATTATAAAAATATTAAGAAAACTTTTAAAACGTATTTATAATTTACATGTGTGTTATCATTTTACATAATTCTAGATGTTTTTTAAGGTAAAATCCATCATAAGTTAATATTGAGTCATCAAGATAAATTAGCCTTGTTAAAAATGGCAAAAGATTCTCAAATATTCCATTGATATTTTTAAAATTTTCCAATTCTAGAATTTGAAAACTTATGAAGTGACAAACAAAAATGCCACCTCATTAGGGCCATTCATTATGGAACCTCAAAAAGACCACTCTCTTTCTTTTCTAGATGTTCTTATCTCTCATTATCTCAATGGTACATTTACCCACAAAGTCTATAAAAAAGGAGATGCACTAATAGGTAGCTTCATGTCCAATCTCACCACCACCCAACCCAAAAAATTGTTGTTCTTAAAGCCTTCATTACTTGTGCCATTTTCATCTCTTCACCACATTTCGTTGAATAATAAAATCACACCTCATTAAGGCCCTTAGATCCAATGGTTATTCCATCACCCAAATTCACAAAGTGTTTTTCTTGGCCCTTAATTCTAGAGCCAAAAACCATCTTCCCACTACCCTACCTACAACTACTATTTCTCTTCTTTATATTGATAAGGTTAATGATCAAACTTCTTAAATCATTTCTAGAAAGAATACCAAGACTCTTTTGAAACTGCATTTATAACCCTATAGTAAGCCAATAGGTTTACCAAATTCCTTGTTCCTGTAACAAATCATATATTTGACAAACATGTAGATCAATCAAAACTCACCTTAGGGAGCACATTGCTAACGCACTCCTTAACTGCATCTCACAAACATGTAGATCAATCATACTCCACCTTAGGTAGCACATTACTAACACACTCGACAACCGCATCTCAAAATCAACACTAATAGAACACTTCATAATGTTAACATCATATTTTTTTTACGAAGTCAAAATCCTAACATCTACTCCTTAAGACTCCCATATCATTTGTGAAGCTCTTGAGAAACACCCTAAAATTTTAATCGAGAAGATGGTTATAAACTTATCCATTCTTGGAGACCTACTATCCATCGACTTATTAAACTCCCTCCCCCATAATCCTTATATTCTTGTTCTTATTTCCTCTACATGGCCTTGCTTCTTGTTTGTTTCTATTATTTTTCTTCCTATTTTGTGTCTATTCAGTGTCATCATCTATCATGATTTTATCCTTTTATACTTACTCACTTTCATCACCATCTATATCTTTTTCTTAATTTATTTCTTTTTTAATTATTTTTATTCACTTTGATTCTTCTCATAATATTCTTATTTATCCTATCTATTTAATTATATATATTAAAAAAATCATCCTAATTAATTTATTTTTTTGTATTCTTAGTTTCTCAATTTTTTTTTCACAATATATTTTTTTACTCACTATTTAACTAATATTCTAATAATAAAATATCTCCTAATATTTAGTTATTTTAATAATATCTATAATATTGATCACATTCTATAATAATCCTTTGTACTATTTATTTAAATAACTTCTTGACCATCGTGGATTACAACAAGCCCATCTTGACCCTGCATTGACCACTCTCCGGTCTCGATGATTAGTCTGCATTTCTTTTCTTTCTTTATTAAAATCAACCGTAGCTAAAACCTTTTTATATTCCCGATGCTGAAGAAATTGGACAATCTGGTCTCTTTTCTTTCTTTTATAAAGTCTAATGTGACCATTCTGTCTCAATTCATTTTATATTCCCGAAAATTGTAGTCTTTTCTTGCTTTAATAATGTCTCCTGTAATAGTCTGTGTGACCAGCATACTTTAAAAGTGTTACGAGATATCATTCGCATATATAAAGAGATTAAAGTAGAATATAAATTATTATTATTTTTATACTCTAATTTATTTTCAATTAATTAAGAATGAGTACACCCACTTAATTGGTATACGAATTAATTTATCATTAAAAAAATAAAATAATATCAATAAGAAATACTATTATTATAAATAACATTAAATATTTATTATATTTAATTATAGTTGAGTATTTTGAGTATAAGTAATTATGTTTAACTATAATTAATTTTATTATGTCATTGTCAAGTGAGATTTAGTATTCATGTTTTGGTATTAATTTCGCATTTATATTATTTTTTTATTATTTCTAATGTTAAACATTAGATTTTAGTGTTTCGAGACACTAAGATCATCATGCTGCCACCACTAGGGCTACAGGGCCCAATGCATGATGTCAATGTCATGGTATAAACTATCTAACAAGTTATCAGACCCGTTAATTTTGCCCAAGACTCCACCACTGTGTTCCTTTCCAGTGTTGTTTATGAATAGATGCATTAAATGCATTTGCGAATGTGATTAGGGTACTGAAAGGGCATTTGTGAACAGTTTACTCAGAGGTTTATGGCCCTCGCGACTTACCTAGAAACACTTAGGTGGTGCCATGTAAGGGCAACCCACATGAATGCACATGCTATCACTTGGATCTTGACATCGGTTCAATCGACGAAGCTGATTTAATCTAGTTTTAATGTAAGGATGAAATTGTTTATGGTTTTTCCTCAACAATTATCCCTATTCTCATACATTTTCTCAGTTTCATTTGGCAATTCACTATGCCTGAGCGTCGCTTCACCAGTTATCAAAGGATTTATCATTGAGTAGCTTTCCAAGCCACCTAGCCTAGATTTCCACTTGTAATTTGTTCACTATTACGCCTGTAATTTCCATACTGTCTTTGGCATACTCATGCATGTATATTTATGGGTGTATTTCTTTTTGTATTCAATTTAATTCCAATTCTCTTCCTTTGTTCTCATTCTTATTAGTAATGGTGTTTAACTCCATGTTTTTGCAGGGTCTTTTATACCACCAGGGTTTCACTTCGTACCCTTTATAACATTACCAAACTACATGAGAAAGAGGCCTTCGAATTTGATACTGCATTTCTAGTTTACATTTTATGTTGTAGAGGTAACCCCCACTGATACGCTCAAATCTTTAGAGGGTTTTCGCTTGTTAGCTTCAATTTAAATTCTCTTTTGCATTTCTAATAAAAGTGTAAATTTTCTTTCAAGTTTCCGACAGTTAACTTCTTTGATTACTCTTCAACTTCGATCTTAGAGAGAGTTTGGTCGAATGTAACTTGTGTTCACCTTGCAAGATATAAGTAGCGGGTATTCGAAACCCTTTTGTCCTCATTCTGATTCCAACACCTTAAGTTGTTCTCCTACGGAGAACTAAAGGATTTCTATTCTTATGGTTCATTATTATCTTCTTAAATTCCCATGTCCACTAAAAACTTAGCCTTAGTTATGTCTTGGTCAACCATGTTAAGGTTGTTAAGTTTCTTTCTGGTAGATGAGTTATGGAAAAATTGTGTTTAGGGTTTGATCTAAACCCCGACATCATTTGCTTAACACTTTTCTAGTTTCTTTTCTTGCAGTTTGTTCACCATTACGTATAGACTAATATTCTTGTGCTCTATTATGTTGTTTCTCACAAGATAGGGGTGAAACAAAACTTTGTGCATGCTAGGTAAATTTTCTTTTTGGAAAATTGTTCCTCATTTTTTGTACTTTAAAATCTTTCTCTGTACCATACTTGGGGTTTCTAATCCTAGTGTTGATTGGGTTTGCAAGTAGGGTTCTTGGCATTCTTGGAAGAAAATTGGTTCGTTGAATTTAAAGTTATAGCTTCTTGTTGAACACTTAATATCGGGTTCCATGTTCCACAGGTCGACCTCTTATCAATTTATGCTCTGGATGCCTAGGCTATGGCATCATGATTATCAAATTATTGTTTTGAGACCGTATACAACATTCCTTATGGTGTTTAATTTTCTATTGGTTTCAACCCTAAGAGGGTTTCAGACTGTCACGTAATGAGGGTTTCAGATAACGAATTAAATTCATTATATATATATGAATCATTTCTCACACTTCAGAATAGCATCTAATTATAATACACGTTATATATGCCTTTTGTACCTTCCTGTTTTAATTGAATCTTATAGGAATCGATCATGTAAGAGTTGTATTATATTAATAGTTCTCATTTTATTGTACTTGTTTCTTAGCAATAGGTCCAAACCCAAAATCGATTTGTTGAAATGTCATGTCCTCTTATCTCTAAATAACTATTCTCTTATGGTCTATGTCATAATTATATGGATGTTCCCAATGCCAAACCATTAATTTCCAATGGCTAACTGTGGAAATAGGCTCCTAGAGTTCTAATCTCTCTTTTATTAAGGTTTTGCAAGCTCTTAAAAAGGGTCTTCTTCACTTTTACAACTTGTACATCAAGCATATCAAAGTATTCCTAAGATTCTCACTTGTTTGTTACCAATGGGAGCTACACTATCACTGCTAGCCATTATTACAATGCAATTGTGGAACAAGGAACTTGAAGTAAGATGTCAGTTTTCTGACTGTTCCCACAAAATCTTGGTATGTTTGTTTCAGAAATTAGGCTTTTGAGCTAACCTTCTTGTGAAAATGGTAACCTATATTGTGCTCCAACACCTCTTGCAGCATCCTTCTCTAGCATGAAATGCAAAAAGAGCAATCTCATGATCAGTAACACCACCACACAATTTACAAGTGGTGGATGCAATGTTACAACATGTTCTTACAATGGATTTCTCATTGGCACATTCCTCACTTCGTAAGATCCTCTGCTACTCCTTCTAGTTTGGTTGCTTTTAAATTTCTAAGATCTTGGATTATTTATCTCAAAACAAAAATCATAAATCTTTAATATTCATTCACTACTTTGTAGTTCGTTATTATTGGGTTGATTAACAAAACATGCTAATGTGCCATTTTATATATTGTGTTGATTTGCTGCTTATTTACTTTTCTTTAGCCACAATGACTAGGTGGGATGTGCAATCCAGCCCCTATTTGATCATTTCTTCCATTTTTGGTTGGACTTTAAATATTTTCTAAAAGCTTGTTGTTATAGGCAATTTTGTCACATCTGATCGGTGAGCCTCCTAATGGGACCAATCAACATCCTATTCCCCCTTGTCATCATCTTGCACAAAGACCTAAGCATTTACTTTTCATTTCCTGGAGTTTGAGCCCTAAATTGCTTCATATAAGCCAGTTTGAGGAGCAACGCTCCCTATAAGCCTACTAGGGTGCATTCACTAGCAGTTTGCTCCACTATGGCCTATGTTGGTCACCAAAAGGTTTCTCCCCTTTGCACCTACGTTAGTTCTAGAAATCCAGGAGAATGATCAGAATTCTAGAAGCTTCCTCTTCTAGGAGTCTCCAGAACTTGTTACAACTACTTACCTTGGATAAAAAATTTGGATCCTATCCATCCCTTCATTGGAAATTTCACCACTTATCCTTTGATCCTATCCCTCCATCAAAGGTGGATCTCTTACCCTAGATTGGTAATTGGATAACAACTCCCAACCTACCATACTTCTCTATATATTCCCAACCTTCTATGTGGTTGGGGGTTGGATTTTGGAGAGTGATTATACCCTTATGATGTTGTAGTGAGTGGTAATCATTCCATGCATTAAGGGTGATTGGAGGTGCATATTGTGACAATAAAGGACAAGTCAACAACTTGGAGGAGCTCTTCTACAAGATCAATTGCTATTTATGGTTGTAATCTCCTTCCATTTATATTAATTCAAATAATTCATTGTTTTCTTATATGTGTTGTTATTTCACTTATTTCAATACCATGTTGATATATTGAATGAAGTACTTAGATGATAGTGCATAGATCGCGTAGTTTCTTGGCTTGTGTTATCTGACTATACAGGTTCTATTTTTTCCAATCGGAGCTTGAATTGGAGCTTCCAAGCTAAAGAAGGAGCGGAGTGCTCGACGGATTCCAGGTAGGACTCACTCTGTCATATATTTGCTTTAAGGAAAAGCATTATGTGCCTTGTTTCTCTGTTATTCTATGTTAGCCACCGACATAGGGGAGATACTTTTGCTTGCAATAGTAAATCTCATATAACAAATTGGCGACTCCGTTGGGGAATGAAGTATTCCCTTGGTGGTATCCTTGTCCATTATGTTTGTTTACCTCCTTGACAAACCTTTGTTGTATCATCCAACTAAGAACAGACCTAGGAAGTGACTTCATTGAACATTCTTTGCATTTTTTGTGTTGGAAACCTATTTCCCAGGCCAACATAACCGTTGTGCCTTCGATAGAGTGTTGAACCTCACCATGGTGCACTCTGCCCCAGTGTTGCTCCCTATTTTTTCGTGCCTCTTCTACACCAGTGTTGGTCCCTGTTTTTGCATGAATTTTTCCTTGGTTCTTGAGCCTATCTTTGGTCAACCTACTTTCAACTTAACTTCTGTAAGTCTTCAATGTCTTGTGGTCCCTCTAAAGCCTCCATTTGGTTTTCATTTCTGTTGTTTTCCTTTGGTAAGAATTGGTTTTGGTTTTTCTTTGCTCTTATCACTTGGTCATTTACAAATTGATTGCATTTGATTGATGATCGCTTAGATGAATTGTTGTTTTATTTCTCATTCTAAAAAGTGTAATTGAATCAGTAATTGAACATTTTCATCTTAGTTTTATCCATCTCGAAAATTAAGTGTGGTGAAAAGAAAATTTTTGCATTGGTATTTAGGGTTTTGCATGTGCATTAGTATAGGAACGGTTGCATTGGAAAGGAAAATGCATCTTGCATATTGTTTGTTGCATCTTGATTGTTTCTTCCCTTCCTTAGCTAGATTTTCATTGAAAGAGAAATATTTCTATTTTCTCATGCTAGATTTGCATATTAGGGTATTCAGGTGACATTCATGGTGAGCCCTAAAACTTAAACATAATCAAAGATAAACATTAAAATTTATTGAACCAACTTAAGGAGAATTTGTAACATTAACACAAACATTTAGAAGTCTAAGATATAGACGTGTTCCAACGTCGTTAAATGCATGAGCTATCATTGTTTGTTAGTGTTGCATCTTGGGGGTGAAATATCGTTCCACGTATGTGAGTATATAGGATTGTACTCCACGCACCTTTGGGTATATTGGTGGCACTCCACACATGTGAAGTACATGGAAACACTCTCATCGACCGGCTACACATTAGACAACACTACTATAGATTGCACTCCCACGTATCATTACGTATATTTTGGGAGTCCCCAATAGGTTGTTATCCATCCATAGGTAACTGAGTCTGCTATGTTGCATACCATGATACACAGAACACAACATTCAAGGAGATTGGCTGTCGTACGTTAATTCCTTGGGTCACCAAGGTGTATATTGCAGTTCACAATTGCTTGGTAATCCTTTATGCCTAGATTACCCTATTTTTTGTTTATTTCTTTTTGTGTTAATAAGATTTATTACCCAATATGGAAGAACAAAATCCCCCTCCCCTTCGTTCGCGTAGAATGAAAAATATACCTCCACTTCCTCTTTACGTTACTCCTAACCATCGTCCTACACATAAGAAAATGCAAACTACCAAATCAGGAACATCATGAACTACTTCTGGCCCTCCACCCAATATTGATAAGCTAGAATAATCTATCCCTTTGAGTTATGAACCCGAGACTACATCTATTCCTATTGGTGACACTAACACAATTGAAATAGAAGTCCCTGAAAATTTGTTACCTAAGGTCATTGAATCTAATATCCCTAAGTCAGAAACATTTTTTCTTAAGGTTATTGAACCTAAAGAGCCTCAACCATATTTACTTGAGTCTTTAGGACCTTCCTCCTCTCTTCCTTTGTCTCAGACATAACCAATATATCTTGGGCCTGATGATGAACCTCTTCCATACAAAATTTTGAGTATTGAAGAGATCCATCAAGAAGAGCCTCGTCCTTATACTCATGTTCATTGGGAAGGAATTCATTTTTATCAAACTGGGCCTCTTCCACCTCCTCAACCTCAGACACAATCTCCTTTACCTGATTCATTGGGCTTACTCACATATTTCTCATGGAAATCTTCCTTAGGATTGTTAACCATGACTGGAATTGATTCAAACTCCTAGCCTATGTCCACCACTATGGTTAGGACATCAAGTATCGCCTCCTCATTTATGTTTATAACATCACTAGAAGCTCATTTATATTGTGGCCCAGCCATCCCGCTTGGCTATCAGTCATTATATAGTACCTTTTCTAGTGTAGCTTCCAGTCCTTGGACCTCTCCCATGACATCCAATTCGGGAATAATGTTTGGTACTTCTCTTATGAATGCCACACAGTCTACTCCTCTTCCTCCATCTACATCTACAATAAACCAGTAAGTTGGCCCTTATATTAGTGGGAAAAGCTACCCTCAACATCCCAACCCTCTTTATGTTGGGTACCCTCCATCTGGATCACAATTGCCTCCATCATCCCCTCCTCCCATGGCAGGAGGGCAACCTGTTATTGGTATACCTCAATATGGTAATCCACCTAGTTACAATCCTCCTCATCCTGGAATGGATTCCAGTGTTTGGAAACCTACTTTACCCATACAACCTGGTTCATATTGGGATCGACTGTTGAATTCTCAAACTATACCATCTTCATCGCAAATTCCTACTTATCCTTCAGCACCTCAAAAATCTCAAATACATGTGAGCCAACCTTTACAACCCATTCCAACAGTGTCTAGTTCTCCCCAGATCCTGATTCATCAACCTATACAAGATCCCTCACCTTCTCAATCGCTTACAAAAGGTACTCCTCAAGTTTCAGTAGGCCAAATTATTCAAAATTTGGCGTAGTCCCAATCAAACCCATACCAGGGGGCAATGAAAACCTTGATCGGGCAACAATATGGATCACATCAAGTTCCTTTTCAATGCCAGCAAATCCAAACCCAACCATTCCAATAACTTTATCACCATCTTGGGACTGGAAAACAAACCCACTTATATGTTGGTTATCAGACCCCTCCATATTATGGTAACCAAGTTCCTTATTATCAAGACCCTCCTTATCCAGGAATGCAAGTGCCTGTTGCCTAGGCTATCCCTTCATATCCAAGTCATATACCTCCATACTTTAACAGGAAGTTTCCTTTTATGGATACTCTTGAATTACCGGATTTAACTCGGCTTACTAACGACCCCATTGCTCATTTTCCATAGTGGCCAATTATTCCCACTAAGTTTCCTTCTGATATCCCAAAGTTTAATGGGAATCCTAGAGAAGACCCATCGATGCATGTCATGACATAGTGTTCATCCAATTCACTTAATGATGATTCCATTCGACTTCGTCTTTTCGAACGAACGCTTATGGGTACCACAACTAAATGGTATACTGAATTACCTAGAGCATCGTTTCATGACTTTGGCACTTTAGCCACTACCTTCCTAACACATTTCTAGTTGCCCATCAGATACAAAACTGGAATGGAACTATTGACTAACTTTAAACAATCAGATTATACTCACATTTCAGATCACATTCATGAGTGGAGATGTTGTCGTCGATTGGTCAAGACTTATGTTCCCCATCAGTTGTTAGTGGAATGGTTTGTCAATTCTTTGTTAACTCGCATAATAGAATATGTGGCCAAAGGTGGAGTCATGACCAAAGAGAAATTTATTTCTCGTGCTCAGTATTTAGATCTGGTCATACCCAATCAGGCACACTCTATGATAAGATTCCAAACACTCTGAGACCCTTGAATGTTGTTCCTCTTCCACTTGGTAAAGAATCTCATGCTACCAATGGAATTATAGGTTCTGTCACTTCACAGTTGGTGAGTAAACCATATGGAATTTCTCTTGTCGCTCCTGCACAAAACCCTCCACCTCATCCTCCTATGGCTTCCGCTTCTGAGATAAATGTCATTTCATTTGATAAAGGAAAGTCTCGACAAAACTTGGAAGCAAGAAGAAAGGTAAAGGTAAGAAAAAGAAACATTCCTTGCTGCAAGATAAATAAACAATTCATCTTCCGATGAGAAACGAAAGCCTTGATGCCCATGTTTGATTTGTAACGAGGATAACTTTACACATGATTGTCTGCACCACGCTAAAGTGAATCAGTTCCTTAAATCATCCACTTCTCCCTCTGTGTTGACTGATCCGTTTCCCAATACAGAGACCCGTATGGTTTCCTAGGATGCCTCTTCCTCTAACACAATTTTGATGCTTTCCTCCTCAAAGTTGAAGTCTGATGTCATGGTGGCCACTTGGAATAAGGACTACAGTAATGTGAATCCACCAAATAGTCAGGCTATAGATCAACCTACCAGTTCGGCACCACCTTCATCTGATCTTGTTCCACCTCCGGTTCCTACAAAATTGACTATCAAGCCTCTAAAGGGTTTTATCCATAAGTTTTTTTCAACCCTCGTTCAAGAGCCACTCAAACTTACAACTTAGTTGAAGACTTGGCTCAGCCTCCTTCAACTATGTCGACTCTTGAGGTGTTGAAAAATTTCCCCACCCAAAAGAAGGCCTTATTGTCAGCTATCGGATGTGTGGATCCATCAGATTCCAACCTAGTGGTTTTCTCTCATGAAAACTATACCCCTCAACTTTCGGCTCAGTTAGATTTTATGATCCAGGTCATTGTCCATGGTAAAAACTTTCATTGTTCTATTGTGGATAAGGGAGCATCGGCTTGCATCATGTCCTTGTCTTGCTAGAAGGCAATTAGTTCACCCCAACTGAGTCAATCGACCACCACATTAAAAGCCTTTGATGGAAGGACATACAAACCTTATGGTATTTTGAACTCCCTCCAAGTGGAATTAGGGGGAAAAGATGTCTCCATTGAAGTAGAAGTTATCGATGGACCTTTGGATTATAATATTCTACTGGGATGTACACGTATTTATGCTATGGATCCTGTCATTTCAACTTACTTCTACATGATCACCTTTCCTCATAAAGGCGGGATTGTGGCCATAGATCAACTCACCTTTTTCGCTTTTGATTCCAATGTTACTGGAAGTGTCCCTCTTGTAGGGGAAACCCTACATTCCTATCAACATGTTGGAGTTTTTTTATTGAAGGATTCATCACTTATGGGAACCTTTTCACTCCCTCCCCCTACCCTTCCCATATACTCCACTTCAATTGCTTATATCAACATGATATCATCATCTACAATCTTGGTTGATCCATGGATTGTCCTTAATGAAACTGACATCAAAAGTTTTGGTGACCGAATGTCGCTTAGCCTCGTTGAGAAAGATTACAAAGCCATATTCTCAGCTTGTGCAGCCCATACCTTTTTTGTGATCAATTGGGTAGATCGATCATTGGATTATGACACGCCCTCTGATCCTTTCTCGCGTACATTCTCTACCGACGAAAGCATCATGCAGATCATGATGTCAGACAATGTGCCATGGGACAAACATCATCACCGTTCCTCCTTCCCAAATACCATTAAAGATAATCTCAGTGGTATGTACCTACCTAAATTTGTCGAACCATTTACGAATTTTGTTTCCATTCATGAGATCGACTCTGAAAAGAACCTTTTGAATATTGAAGAAACCATTCCTCTTCATATTTTGATTAAACTTGGAATAGTTGAAAATTTATACATCGTAGCATCTTTTACTTCATTTGAAGTCGAGATTTATCGAGCCCTTTTTCGCGATTTTAGAGATGTCTTTTCCTGGACATATGAGGAAATTCCAAGTATTGACCTAAACATCGTACTACACAAAATCAAGACGTATCCTGATGCCAAACCTGTCCGGCAGTGCCTCCGTATGGTCCATCCCAAGAAAGTTGCTGGCACAAAAGCTAAAATTGAAAAGATTATTTGTGTTGGTTTTATATACCCCGTTCCTTTAATTGATTAGATGTCGAACATTGTCCCTGTCATGAAGAAACAAGCCACGATCCAAGTATGTGTCGATTATTGAGAAGTAAATCGCACTTGTCCAAATGACAATTACCCAACCCCGTTTATTGACCATATTTTTTATGACTACGTTGGCTGTGAGCTTTACTCATTTATGGATGGATTCTTGGGCTATAATCAAATTAACATTATCCTAGCAGACAAACTTAAAACTGCATTTATTTGTCCCTGGGGTACTTTTGCTTATCAAAAGCTCCCTTTCAGTTTAAAGAATGCAAGGGCCACATTTCAACATGCGATGGACTATGCTTTCCATGATATCAAACACATCGTGTAACCCTATTTTGACGATATCCCTGCTCACTCTAAGCGTCAGGCTGATCACCCCATGCATTTATGGGCCATCTTCCTCCATTGTAGACATTATAACATTTGACTCAACTTGCACAAATGTGTGTTTTGTGTCTGTTCTAGTCGACTCATTGGTTTCATAGTTTCGAAACAAGGAATTCATATTGATCCTTTAAAAGTCCAGGCAATCATTGACTTGCTTGCGCCTTCCACTCTTGTTCAGTTACAAAGACTCTAAGGGAAATACAACTTTTTGAGGAGGTTCATCCCTAACTACGCTAAACTGATCGAAGGATTTACTTGCTTACTGAAAAAATGGATTCCCTTCCATTAGGATGACGTTGTGAAGAAAGTGTTTGATGTATTGAAAGATGTTTTGGTTCGGGCATCTCTCTTATATCCTCCCAATTATTAGCGTGGTTATTTCATGTACCTTATTGCCACCATCTCTAATATAGCTATGGTGTTGGTCCAAGAAGATGATATGGGGAATGAACATCCCATTTATTATCTGAGTCAGAACCTCAACAATACTGAGATCCAGTATACTCATGTGGAAAAGTTAGCTTTGGCGGTCGTTCAAGCCATCCAGATATTTCACCATTACATCTTGCTTCGCAAAACTATGGTCATTTTAGATTGCAACCCTATTACATACATATTTTCACATCAATTGTTGAGGGGGGAATACTCTAAGTGGATCGTTATTCTCCAAGAGTTTGACCTGGAATTCATCAAGTTCAAGTCGAAGAAATCCTTATTTTTTGCCAAGCTAATGTGTGATTTCCCTTCCCTTGATGTTGAATCTACATCTGAAGATTCTATCCCAAACAAGTCATTGTTCCTAATCTCGTCATCTGACCCATGGTATGGAGATCTTCTCATTTATCTCCATGTCCTAACACCTCTCGCTCAGAGCAGCAACGTATCCAGTACCAATCCTGAAACTATGTGATTATCGGTGACACCCTTTACCTTCGTAGTTTGTTAGATTGTATACGAGCTATATTAAAAGAGCTATCTCATGTACTATAAGGGGATATTCGAGATATCTAAGTTATATACAAAAGTAACATAACACGATTGTATAATTCATGTGTTTCCCTTTTTCTTATATTTTTAATATAATTGAATCAATATTGAATTCATGTATGTTTTACAAACCTTACATATATAAGATTAAGTGATCTTGTAGGATTGATTAAATGATTTGTAGAGAAATCCTATACTGGGAATTGTAGGAATGAATAGTGTAAAGCCAAGCATGGTTTAACCAAATAGAATGATAGAGGAATAAGATTCGAATTTCTATAAGGACTCCACAGAGCTAGACTTTGTCAACCATTGAGCATTTCCTATTTATGTCTCTTGGGCCTTTGGCTAGGGGATTTCATTATCGTGTTGGTAAGTCTCTACCACCAAGACCACCCAACTCTTTACAACAAATACCATTGAGCACTCTACTTCCAAGAGCACCAAAATATTTTCCACTAAGACCACCAAGTTGCCACCACTTATATCGTATTGCATTGATCTATTAATTAATTATGTCGAGAGACATAAATTTTCCATCATTTGGAATGTCATCTCTCAATTTTGAAATCTTGGGATTGTGAAGTTCTTATTAGTAAATGAGAGAGATTTTCATTGATCCAAAAAAGTGTTAGTGTAGTTTGACTGGGTGATTTTTCATAGCAACAAGCTACATGGGTTATTATGCTTAGTTACCAAAAGCAAAGAAATTTGGGGTTGAAGGAAACATAGGCCACTTTAGCATCACTATAAAGGAGAGATGAAAGGGTTCTGGCCAAGTTATGAGGTTTTTCAAGCACAAGACTTTAGAGAAGATTTCCTTAAGACTCTTAATAATTATTCAAAAAAGAGAAAGCAAACAAAATCCAAATACTACAGAAAAGTATCCATTGGGACTCCGCAGTGGAGTCGCTACTTCTATTTTATGGAATTTCCCTTTTCGGGACAAGGTACTTTAAACCCACAGGCCTACCTAGGGCCTGTCATAGACAACAAGTTCGCAACCTACTTAACCCCCAACCTATCACACATATCCATTATGAGAAATATGCATTATTTCAGAAGGTGGATATTTGGTGAAGCATGTGGTAGTTTCTCCAAACGTCTTCACTCCTAAGTTTCTTGCACATATTACTTGTACAAAAATAACAACAACTAAAATATATATTCTCTCGCAACACCCATTGGCATTAGTGAAATAAATCCCAAATATAAATACGTTTAATATTAGAGAGAAATATGTTGATGGGGGGGGGGGGGCAACTATTTTTACTGTACCATGAAAGAGTATGGAATTTTCTCCCTTCACAATCCATTATCCATGTCCGTCCTCTCACCACAGCTCATTTTCAAGGAAGAAAATATTTTGCAGCTTATTGCAAGGGCAACATAGGTCCTCCATTCAATAACATTTTGTTGTATAAACTTTCCTCCCTTTATTTCGCGGAGTGAATTTCTTTTATGTATGGATTAGAGGAGTGATTAAAATATATCTTAACATTTTGTTGGCCATGTTTGATATGGTCCTCTCATTCTTATCTTCTAGAACTGGTTAAATTTGACATTTTCTATCGTTATCCATTCACATAGTCACTTAAACTCCCTTTGTTTGTGTAGCTAAAGAGTTGTTGAGCCCTTCAACTCTCCTTGTCAGGCTAATGGGAGCATCGTTATGTGTAGCAATTCTCTTTTATCGTGTTCTATTTGTGTTGACGTGCATAAATTTAGCTTTTGTAGAGTTTCCATGGACCATTTCATGCATTCTAGTCTTCAATGTGATTTCTTTATCTAATGAAACCAAGGGGGTGTCCCTTTGAGCTATGAAGGATTTAGATGGTGAGATTTTGAGATATAACATTATGCACTTGGTTTGAACTAAAAATATAATTATGAAATAGTTTTTATGCTCATTTATTGTTATATAAAGTAACGAGTTGTACAATACAAGCACACACATTAATGCTTTAACTTAATAGAATTCCCCCATAGGGGGTTTCTTCACTATAATTTCTTGGTGTCCCTTTCTTCATATATGTTTCTATGTAATTATTATTGGATATTATAGCAAATACGTGTTTCATTTAAAATATAAGTATTTATTATTATATTTTGTATGCTTCTAATGCATATTTTCTTATGTTTATAAGTTATTTATGAATTATGTAATTCTACATGCTTACTACACTATTAGATATAGTATATGTTGCATAGCATATAGTTTCATGCCATATGCATGAAAAAAGAAGAATTAAGGTACCAAGGGTACCCAAATGGCATAATTAAGCTTGGTGTAGTAACTAGGCTATGCTAAATAGCATTTATTAGTAATGTAGTTGAGGTTATAACCATGGTGGAAATAATTTCACATGGTATCAAAGATAATTATGGAAAAGTTAATAGAAAATTCAAATTTACAATAACGAAGATAGAATTCACTAGTAGTGCACCTCAGCTTGGGAATGCAACACCCCCAAGATTACCTCCATGTATATTTGTACATATTATGATTAGGATGGTGAGTTAGGATTTTGTTGGGCCTATGTGCCTATGTGTATATATATGTGTTTTGGGCCTGCATGTTTCTGAGTATTTTTAGGCTAGAGTGCCTTTGTGTATATATATTATGTTTGTGAGATTATGTGACAAAAATACCAACGATCCTAGGTACGCAATTATATTTAATCATAATCATATTAATCAAAATACACAGTTGTTGTATACCAAGTTAAAAAAAAAGAGATAGGGGGACTAGGACTCCATGGGAGGGAAAGAGGGCCAAGGACTGAGTTATGGGGGCCTAATCCAAGTCGCTAAGCTAAAAATTAAATTAAATCCTAAAGTAACAATGGACATGCTTTTTATCCTAAGTTCCCAAGGAGGGTGGGGGAGGGATCTCAAAGTGTTTCAGAGAGGGCTTATTGGGATGCCACATGTCAAAAAGGGCACAGTCATACATAAAGTGAGGATTTAGCACAATTCTCAAATAATGCTTCTCATTTAGTTCTACCACTATGACTAGTATACTTGCGTAGAGAGAGGAGGTGACCTTGTGTAATTATTTGACACTTTGGATGTTAGGTGGATTTGGGTGTGTGGATAGATTTCCCTAGTGTGGGGCCTAGTGGATGTTTATAGGTTCATATGTGAAGTTGGAACTTCTAGAGCCACAAGACTTTGAGACTTCCTAGTTGGCTTGCATTGGATCATTAGAAGGGTAGTGGCATAACTTGAAGTATTATGGGTGAAAAGAAGGGGGTGCACTATGGTGAGTTGTGTAGAATGATTGGGTATGAGAGATTGTAGGTTGGAATTTGTTGGAGTTTGGTATCTTGGTCTAACCATGTTTTATGCTCACTACATGAGAATTTGTTGGAGTTTGGTATCTTGGCCTAACCATGTTTTATGTTCACTACATGAGAATTGTGGGTTCTAGGTGAACCTTTGCCTTTGTGGAGTCATATCCCCATCTCACTCTCCAATGAGGAACCTTTTTGGGTATATTTTTTTAATGTAATTCCTTTTGCAAGGAAAACTTTGAGGGCTAAATTTCACCATTAGGATAATTTTTCTTTCTTAGTTTTCTAAAAATGATTCACTAAATTCATTTTTTTACAAAAATGGTCCACCCAAATTCTATAAGATAAAATTGTTTTACATAAAGAATCTGCACAATTTTTTTATAAACTATATAAAATCTCTTGGAATTCAAATATTTTTACAAAAATAGCACCAACTATTTCATAGTTGTGATTTTAAAAAATAAGTAAAATTCCCTACAAATTTTACACTTTAAAATAAATATGGATCCTCAAAAATTTACTTATTCTTTTATATCAAAAAATTAAAAGAATTATAATACTTAACATAAATTATACAAATAATGTGAAAACTTTTAACATGTATTTATAATTTACATGTGTATTATCATTTTACATAATTCTAGATAGTGTTTAAGGTAAAAATCCATCATGAGTTAATATTGAGTCATTAGGATAAATTAGCCTTGTTAAAAATGGGAAAAGATTCTCAAATATTTCATTGATATTCTTAAAATTTTCCAATGCTAGAATTTAAAAACTTATGAAGTGACAAAAAAAATGCCAAAAATGCCACCTCATTAGGGCTATTCATTATGGAACCTCAAAAATACCACTCTCTTTCTTTTCTGGATGTTCTTATCTCTCATTAACTCAATGGTACCTTTACCTACAAAGTCTATAAAAAAGGAGATGCACTGATCTTGTGCCATTTTCATATGTTCACCACATTTCCTTGAATAATAAAAATCCCACCTCATTAAGGCCCTTAGATCCAATGGTTATTCCATCACCCAAATTCACAAAGTGTTTTTCTTGGCCCTTAATTCTAGAGACAAAAACCATCTTCCCACTACCCCACCTACAACTACTATTTCTCTTTTTTATATTGATAGGGTTACTGATCACATTTCTTAAATCCTTTCTAAAAAGAATACCAAGAATCTTTTTAAACCACATATGACCTTGAAGCAATTAATAAAATATGCTAAGGATAAATGCAACCCTATGGTAAGCCGATATGTTTACCAAATTCATTGTTCCGTAACAAATCATATATTTGACAAACATGTAGATCACTCAAAACCCACTTTAGGGAGCACATTGATCTCAAAATCAACACTGATCTAAACATCATATTTTTTTACCAAGTCAAAATCCTAACATCTACTCCTTAAGGTTGTCATATCATTTGTGAAGCTCTTGAGAAACACCCAAAAATTGTAATTGAGAAAATGGTTATAAACTTAGTCATTCTTCGAGAACTAGTGTCCATCAACTTATTAAACCCCCTCTCCTCTATTCCTTATATTCTAGTTCTTATTTCCTCTCCCCTACCTTGCTCCTTGCTTGTTTATATTATTTTTCTTCTTATCATGGTTTTATCTTTTTGTAACTATTCACTTTCATCATCATCTATCTCTTTTTCTTAGTTAATCCCTTTTTCAAATTTATTTTTTAATCATTTTTATTCACTTTGATTCTTTTCATAATATTTTTATTTATCTTAAGTATATTAAAAAAATCATCTTAATTAATTTAGCATATTCTTAGTTTTTCATTTTTATTTTTATTTTTTCATAATATTTTTATTTATCTTATCTATTTAATTATGTATATAAAAAAATTCATCTCCCCTACGCAATCTCATAAGTAAGGAGTCAATCCAACAGGGTTGTATTCACGCACGATCCAACCAACGCCAGCTTGAAATTACTAGGCTCCTGCTAGTGCAACATAAAATACAACATCTCAGAAAACTAGCTACTCCCTCTTGCATCTTGGGCCAATCAACGTATCTTTGCAAATTAGACACTCTTCAATAGGTATTCTTAGTTTTTCAATTTTCTTTTTCTTTTGGTGTATTTGAGTAATATTCTAATAATAAAATATCTCTTAATAATTACTTATTTTAATAATATCTATAATATTTATTCCATTCTATTATATTTATTTATATAACTTTAGTAAAAAAAATTCACACTTTGTTACTTTATAATCTTCTTGGACACGCTCTTTGGTGAAATGTCCCTAAAAATCGTAAAACGTTAAAAGAATCCAAGCAAAGTTTACCTTTAAAAAAAGCACAAAATTAAAGTATTATATCCTGTGAAAACAAAACAAAACTAAAGTTTCAATGTGTTTCCTGTGAAAATTTAGAGCGTCGTCCTAATTAAACGCTCACTTGTATAATACTTCGAAAGAAAAGCATAAATAAGCTGAGAGTGGACTTCCCTAGACACTGAAAATTATCCCCACCCCTTTCTTGGGAGGTTCATGATGGGACTTGCCCAGAGCCCGAGAAGCTTCCTTGTGTAATCGGTCGTCTCACGGTGGTGGAAATTTTATTCCCTCACAAATACGGTTGTGGAAATTTTACTCCCTCGCAAACACTAAGATGAAGTCTTGGAATATTGTAGGGCTGCCAACTAATACGCACCTAAGATGAAGTCTATGCAAATTATTCTTATTCTTCCCACTTATTTCCACACCCACTACACGCAAATTATTCTTCCCTCGTATTTCCATACCCTGCCTTTACAAATGATTCCTCACTTGACCTCACTTTTACAATTTACACTCTGCTCTTCTCTCTAAATATGGGCGAAATTACAGTGAATTCTTCATCGGTGTTCAACCAGCACAGAGATTAAGCTAATCCCATCCTCCTTTATCAAGTCCCCCTAGCCTGGTTTTTCTGCTATCGTGTATGATATGGCGAATACCAAGGCTTCTTATGCACTCGTTTTAGTCATCATTACTCTATTGTTACCGATGCGGAGTTCAGACTCGTTGGCTGCGTCTGGTGATGATCAGGTAAAGATCAAATCCTATATTGTTTTCATGGATAAATCCATGAAGCCCGATCATTTCAGTCTGCATGAACACTGGTACCCTTCAATAATACACCAGGTTTCTGGATCCAGGTCGGATCCCACTGCTATGCTATATATGTATGATACAGTAATCCATGGCTTTGCTGCAAAGCTTACCAGCACGGAGGCTCAGGCAATGAAGAATATGGATGGATGCCTATCTGTAATTCCAGACTCCATCAATGGAGTCCATACTACTCGAAGCCCAGAATTTCTGGGGTTGAGCTCTACTCATGGTCTATGGCCACTCTCACATTACGGTGACGATGTTATCGTGGGCGTGCTGGATACAGGAATATGGCCCGAAAGCAAGAGCTTCAGTGATCAAGGCCTTACGCCGGTGCCTTCCAGATGGAAGGGAGAGTGTGAAGTGGGTGACGAGTTCAATGCTTCCCACTGTAACAACAAAATCATTGGAGCCCGCTACTTTCACAAAGGATATGAAGCTCAGTACGACGATCTCGACGAAAATAATGATATCAGATCTGCTCGAGATGCCGAGGGCCATGGTACACATACTTCGTCTACTGTCGCCGGCTCGGAGGTGCCTGGGTCGAGTCTTCTTGGCTTCGCCCGAGGAACGGCTAGAGGCATGGCCACGAAAGCCAGATTGGCCGTCTACAAGGTCTGCTGGGCAGAGGGTTGTGCCGACTCCGACCTGCTCGCAGGGATGGAGAAGGCAGTTTCCGACGGAGTGGACGTGATATCTGTATCCATTGGCAGCCGTAGTAATCATGTCCTCCCTTATTACGAAGATTCTATAGCGATGGGAGCTCTTGGAGCCGTTGAGAAGGGTATTTTTGTGTCCTGTTCCGCTGGTAATAGAGGGCCGATTCCTTCTGCAATTTCCAATACGGCACCATGGATAACCACCGTAGGCGCCAGCACCATCGACAGAGAGTTCCCGGCTCCCGTCGTTCTGGGGAACGGCAAAAGCTACACAGGCTCCTCCCTTTACAAAGGCAAGACAGCGGGCAACGAGCAATTGCCTTTGGTGTACGGGAAAACAGCGTCGGCTATTCATGAGACCGCAAATCTCTGCCTGGAGGGAAGCCTTGACCCCACTATGGTTCGTGGAAAAATTGTGGTCTGTGATCTTGGAGTAGAGGGAAGGGCGGAGAAGGGACTGGTCGTGCGACGAGCTGGCGGTGTGGGGATGATTCTCGCCAACGGCCTCGATAACGGAGAGGATTTGTCGACCGACTCTCATGTGTTACCCGCAACGAGGGTCAGTTTCAAATCCGCAGAAGACATTAAAGCGTATATCAACAGCACCAAAAATCCGACAGCATCAATTGAAGCCGATGGTCTCACAGTGGTGGGTAAAGCACGAGCTCCGGTGGTAGCTAGCTTCTCGTCCAGAGGGCCGAATCTGGTCGCTCCGGAAGTCCTTAAACCGGACCTGGTTGCTCCGGGCGTCAACATATTGGCAGCGTGGACTGGCGACGCCGCTCCAACCGACTTGCCTTCTGATAAGAGAAGAGTAGATTACAACATCATATCTGGGACTTCGATGTCGTGCCCTCATGTCACCGGCATAGCGGCTCTCATACGCGCTGCGCGTCCGACATGGACACCCGCTGCAATAAAATCGGCTCTCATGACATCAACCGTGCTACTTGATGATACTGAACGCCATATCATCGATTCAGTCACCGGTCGACCAGCAAACGCCTTAGCAGTAGGCGCGGGTCATGTGAATCCCAGTGCTGCCTTGGATCCAGGCCTCGTTTACGATCTGGGGTTTGACGAGTACGTTAAGTTTCTGTGTAGCCTAAATTACACCACCAAGCAAATTCATCTTCTGGCAAGGAAGGCGAGCTCCTGCCCCAACCTACCAGCGCATCCGGACGACCTCAACTACCCATCATTCTCTGTGGTGTTTAAACCGCTTAATTTAGTTCGAGTTGCGACAAGAACTGTGACGAATGTCGGGGGAGCCCCCTCTGTGTATAAGATCGTAGTTGAGAGCCCTCCAACTGTAAATATAATCGTGGAGCCCAGCACACTGACCTTCGGGGAAAAGAACGAGAAGGCGAATTTCACAGTCACATTCGAAAGCAAAATTGCATTCGGTTTCAAATCTCGCGAACGCCAAAGCTTCGGGCAAATTTCTTGGCAATGCGTCAAGGGTGGAGCGCAGGTCGTCCGAAGTCCGGTAGCCATAACCTGGAAAGTTGACGGTGAAACAGGCACATAAAATTTCTGTTAGTCCATAATTGTATTTGATGCCTCTAGGAAAACAGAGTTATGTTTTTAAA
This sequence comes from Pinus tabuliformis, assembly GCA_031772625.1. Taxonomy (NCBI): domain Eukaryota; kingdom Viridiplantae; phylum Streptophyta; class Pinopsida; order Pinales; family Pinaceae; genus Pinus; species Pinus tabuliformis. The sequence continues at coordinate 777,164,131 of CM062804.1, read as the reverse complement.
TAAGAAATGATATGATCAATCCTTGAAGATGCTGCACACTTTGTTAGATTTAGATTTAGATGGGTAAAGGACATCAATCAAAATTTGTACTTTTAAAACTCCATCCAATCATCATCCCGTTTTCTTGCATTTCCAACGTTATTATTCTTCCAATTTCTAATAAGCTTTTTACTCTGATATTGAAAAAATTTAATGGGATTGAACAGAGAAGTTTATTGTATAGCTTAGTGTTAAAGTTTTTCTAATTTTTAATATGTGTTTTATTAGAAAATTTTAATGTGATTGAACAGAGAGGTTCATTCAATAGAGCTCAGTGTGAAAGTGATGTGTAAATAGATTTATATTTAATTTCAACAATGTATCTCCTAAAATAAAAATAAAATATTCTCTAAATAAAAAATAGAAAAATAATATTGGTTATAATAAAAAAGAAAAAAAATAAAAATATACTATACATATTTAATTAATTGTCCATATAACTTAACATAGTTTCATGTGAAATAATTACAAATTAAACAAAATGAGTAAAATGTTTAAACTTTATATTTTTCAAAAATATTTTAACATTTTATTTAAATAAATATTAACTAACTTAATATCTATATTAATTAACGTATATAAATATTAACTTTATATATATAAAATATTTTAATATTAATTAATATTAATTATATTTATAAATATATATCATTCAAAAATAAATTTAAATAATAAAAAATTACATAAGGTTTGTTTTTTTCACCCCGACTTAACTCATATTAGATAAGTGCTTAAAATAAATCTATGGTAAAAACCCCGACTTAACTCATATTAGATAAGTGCTTAAAATAAATCTATGGTAAAGATTGGCGTGGCAGGACAATGGAGTAGGCTTGGTTTTGAATCATCCCGGAACCGTTTGTTTTGTAGAGATAAAATGTGGTTTCATCAAATACGGATTGATCAGTACTCTGTCTTCATCGTAAGCCCATCTTGACTATGCATTGACCACTCTCGGGTCTCAATTATTTTGACATGCCCCAACTTGAAGAAATTGGAGAGTCTGCGTATCTTTTCTTTCTTTTATAAAATCTACTGTCACTAAAACCTTTTTATATTCCTCATCCTAAGGAAATTGGACGATCCGCATCTCTTTTCTTTCTTTTATAAAGTCTACTGTAACTATCCAGTCTCAATTCATTTTATTTTCCCGAACCAAAAGAAATTGGACAGTCCTTTCTGTTTTCACTAGCATAATTTCTTTGGCATACTTTGAAAGTGTTACTGGATTAAGATTAAAGTAGAATATAAATTATTTTATTTTACATGGTAATTTCTTTTTAATTAATTAAGAATTAGTACATTCACTTTAAAGTTGGTATATGTGAATTAATTTTATCATTAAAAAAATATAATAACATTAATAAGAAATATTATTCATTAAGAAATACTATTCATTGTAGTTAATAATATTGAATAGAAATACTATTCATTAGGTAGTTAAAATAGTAAATTTGTAAAATAAAATATGATTATAATTAATATTATTTATTATATTTAATTATTTTGATTATGAGTAATTGTGTTTAATTATAGTTAGTTTTATTTGATTATGATTTACCATGTTTAACTATGTTTAGTAGTGGTTAATTATAATTGATTATAGTTGAATATGGTTGATCATGTTTAGGTATGGGCTTAATCATAGTTTATTATGACTAATTTTGAAAGATCATGATTAACAATGGTCGACTTGATGGTTTACCATGGTTGAATATGTTTGACTTTGATAGGTGATGATTGACTATTTTCACATTGATGGTTGACCATGTATTCCAATGGTTGACAATGATTGACTATGGTCAATGGTTGACTTTTCTTGACCATAATTTACTATCATTGACTTTAACTCAATTGGTTTGGCTATGATTAATTATGGTTGACTGTGGTTGGTGATGGTTGACCATGGTTAACTATGGATGATCAAATTTAATGATGGCCGATAATTATTAACTATGATTGGTCATGGATGAATATGAATGTTTAACTATGGTTATATATGATTGATCGACTGTGGTTGAGTATGGTCAACCATGGTTCACCATGTGTTTTTATGTTAGACTATTGTTGATTATGTTTGGATATGGTTGACTCTTGATACCATGTTCGACTATTGTCAACTTTGGTTGAATATGACTAGCTACAATTAACTTTAATTATCGATGGTTGACATTAGATGACCATGCTTGATTATCCATTACCATGATTGACCATATTTTTCTATCGTGGGTTGACAATGTAATTATGGTTAACTGCGTTGACTATGATTGAAATTAATTAATTATGGTTAACTTTTGTTAAGGGTTTTAATAAAAAAATATGTTGAATTGCTACATTAAGCGGTAGAATCCAAAAATATGTCACATTCTATTATTTAGAGGTGTATTGAAACAAAATGTCTTATTTGACATTATGGGTAGCTACAATATTATATAAAATTGTGAAATTAAAAGGTTGAATTCAATATCATGTCACATTATAATATTGAGAGATTGATAATATGATTATATCCCTTGCTACATTCGTCTAGATTGACTTATGTTGAATTTCTATGTTTCTTAATGATTATGTTGTATTACGATGTTCACTAGGGGGTTATGTCCCATTAAAATGTTATTAAGGACTATCTAGGATTCCAACATTCTTCAATGGTTTTGTCGCAATATAATCTCCATCTTAGCTAACTTATGTTGAATTGTTACATTACTCAATGGTTGTTTTGCATTATTGTGTTCTCAAGGGCTATGTTGGATTACAACATTCCTTAAGGATTATGTATCATTGTGATAGTCATCTTCATTGGCTTATGACAAATTAATTAATGATGGTTGAGAATATCTACTATAGTTGATTATGGTTAAACATGGTTGATTTTCATTAAATGGTTGAATTTAAAATTATGTCACATTACATCATTAAGATGTTGATTTCAAAATTTTGTATCATTCAGATGTTAAGATATTGACTTAAACAAAATACCATATTTCAACATTATAGAAGACCACAATATTATATTACATTGTGACATTAAAAAATAAACGACAATATTATGTAATATTGCAGCATTAATATTACATTGAAAAAACTATATCACATTGTAATGTTCATTATTAATTACGGCACATTATAAAGAATTATAATATTCCTTAAGAACTATATTAAATTAGGATGCTTCTCAACTATTATATACCATTTGTACAATTACAACATAGAAAAAATACTCGTTACCATTGTGTAGACAAAATACTCATCGTGTTCGAAAAATTATCACAATATAATAATCCGCAAAAATTATGTCAATTTAGTACAGAGTAGATAATTGTCAATTTTAACCCCACTACCACTGAAGATATTTCGAGTCACATGAATCGAAAAATCCTTTCACAATAAGAGTGCATAACTTATTCTCTCTAACATCATTATTGTCGTTTCTTACCACTTTTAAATTTTAAAATGATTATTGTTAAATTATATTGTAAAATAAAATTTATGTTTTTTGGAAATAATTTTTTGGAAAATGAAAAATTAATATATATATGATATGATATGTAAAATTTATTTATGGTGGTTTTATAAATATAAAAATTTTATTTGAAAAAATATAATATCAAAATATGGTTTTGTTGACTAACATCTATATATATAATTTTAAAAAAATAATAATATGACATAATTTAAAGATAATATCTTAATTTTATTTAAAATAATAAATATCTACAAATAAATAAAATTCATTAATAAATATTTACATTTTGTAATAGTTGTATTTTTTAAATTGTTATATCGCGATTGAGATTTTTCATAAATTCATTTTCTTAATATTGGTATTTATACTATAATTATGTTTTTCCAATTTACATACTAATTTTTTTATATCAATTTGCTATATAACCACTGTGAATAAAATGCATTTTTATATAATTTATAAAAATATAAACATATATGAAAATTGTAATGATATATTGAGATAAGAAATAATGATATATATTAAGATAAAAAAAATTAGAATTTATTTTAATTAAAAAATGACACGTATGTTGAATTATGATATATATTGAAATTTCATATTATGTACGATAGGAAAATGATATTCTAGTTTTATGTTTATTAAATTGATTTTAATATATATTTTATTTTATTTTAATTAATTAATTTTTAATTATATATATAGATAATTGATAAAAAAATGAATTTTTATGTTATAGGTATGATATTTATAAAAAAAAGTTGATATCATAATGATATTAAGAGTTTCATAAATATGTTAAAGTGTTGGGTCTTTCATTTTTTTGGTTAATTTTGATAGAAAAAGGCTTTGGAAAACATGAAGCGAAAGCCAAAAAAAGAAGGGTTAATTTGGCCATAAGCAGTGGAAAGAAAGAAGTGACAAGTAGTGGACCAAGGGTTATTTTGGAATTCACCAAGTTTATGCACAAGAAGGATCTATCCATTATAGTTTGAAGGAATCAAGCTAGTGTGGACCAAGCGAGTGTGATGTGGATTGTCTCGTTAAAGTGATTAAAGTTGATCCTATCAAGTGAGCGTGAGTTAAAGTTGACAACATCAAAGGAGTTAAACTTGATGAGATCAACAAGCCATAATTATATAAAGAGGTGCAGAGAAAATTGCGCATTGAGAGAGATAGTAGAGAAAGGTCGACATGTTGCTAAAATTTTGACTCATATTCTGCTATTGTTATTTTGTATCTATAATGGGGATTTTTGGGAATGGTATTTGAAAGATCTAGCTGAGATATTACATATCTATTATTGTAATGATGAAATGGCTTAATAACTATAAGAGAAGACTATTGCAAGGAGGTTCATTGCACAATGTGCGTGTGTGAGATTGTGAACCTATTTTTCTTTTTTTTAGATTTATGTTTAGATCTTATGTACATTAAGCTTTTGTTCATTCTTGTGTAATAGTTCTTGATCGCTCTGTAATAGTTAATGGCTACTAATACATATTTAATCAATAAAATGCATCCTTCCACCATTTAAACCCCAACAATCACACCTAAGTCCTAGTTGCGATTTGGGTGAGACTTTCTTAATTATGGAAGATCAAAAATGCTAGCACTAAGCTAGAATACAATGGAAACCTTTGTTGGGGCATAGAACTAGAACCCTGGTCACTCCAATATTTTTTCACCAACAAATCGCTCCATTGCCCGGACCCAAAATTCAGTTGGGGTTTTAGATAATGGTGACTAGGATCCTCAAGAGTAGTATTTGGGAATGGTGGGAAGAGAAGCGTGATTCTTTTATTTATCAGTAGGCACAACTATGACAAAACAACCTAGATTGGGTTTGTGACAAGATCCTTTTTGTTGAACCTGCATGTGACTAATACAAGATCTTTTGGATTAAGTTCCGTGAGAAGTTGTATCAATGGTTGAGAAGGTTGTGAAAATCTTTGAGAGACTAGAATGATGGCGTGATTTACTAGACTTGGACTACATCTGATCTAGCTGCCTTACCTCGGATGGATCACAAGTTGACTAGATTTGTTGATTTTTAGGTCCAAGCTACCTTGGAGGGATATATTATTGAGTACTAGTCATTTTCCAAAGCAGAAGAGGTATTCATATTTGGGCTAAGAGGATGACAGTTAAAAGAAAATCCATCTTGCCTCTCTATATCAAGGTCACACTAGTCCTCAGAAACATATTCAAGCTTGTGTTGTAGCATGTAAGAACAATAAGGTACATGTTGAATTGTGGGTACATCATATTATTCGTACTTTGGTACCTATTCCTAAAGATTGGTATTTAAAGGAAGAGATGAAGAGGAATGCTTCTAGTTGGAATGAGTTGATTTCCCAAATATGTGTTGCCTTTAATATTTAGGATGAAGATTCTCATATTGAAGAAGCCTTGAAGGCTATAAAAAGAGTTATATTTCCCACTCGGAAACCTCTAGCAAAATGTTTTGATAATACAAGTTGCGGAACCATGCCTTATTCAAGGTTCTAGATGGTTGTTGCTTGTGGAAAAATTGACAAGGAGTCTAATGATGAATATTTAGAAGGGTTGAGACATCTATCTTTCAAGGAGTTTGAAGGGGAGCGAAGCATTAAGGATGATCCTCCTTAGGATGCCCCTCACCTATAACCCTTGAAGTTGTGGAAGTTCAATATTAGCTCTGATGGAAAGCCTAAGTTGGCATATATAAGAGACCATTGGAATGAATAGGGCACCAAGGAGATCTTTGATTCCATGGAATCCACCTTTTCAAACATACCAGACAATGGATCAAATAAGCACAACTCCAATGAAAATTATAGCCTTTTGAGATCGAGACCATCCAAAACCTGAACTAATGTTAGACATGAGTGATTTATAGAGAGGTATTATAAGTGAGGTTGGTATCGCATTGTTAAATAAATTGTATTTAACTCTCTGAAACTATCAATATGTGTAAAAATAAGCCTCAGGTACATTCTACAAACAACGCTCTGAATAACTCATCAAATGCCTTGTACTTTGAATGGAAATAGCAAACCAGCGAGAAGTAATATTTAGAAGATGACACCTAAAATAATAGATGCACAAATTCACTTGCACGACACCACGGGTTCACCTTTATCACATCTACTTATGCGTTAGTTTTTCATGTTAAATGACGTGGTTCGTTTATCCTATTGACATTTACCTCAAACCTCACGACTACATAATTGTTGCTCCAACTATTTGAATGTGAGACCTCATCCTTAAGATACACAAATCTCATAAAAAGGAATACTGAAAACGACCTTTCATTGAACAACAAAATTTTGAAAGACGGGATCAACGAAAAAATTATACTATATGAAGCCCAACACAATTTTCGAGCTATGACAATATAAATTGGAAAAGATGAAGCTTACATGATTGAAACGTCAGACGTCTTTAGCTCAACGCTTCACAGTTTCCTCTCCTCTGCATGAACCAGTCAACGAGGAAGATATGAAAGAACTAGTCGAACATTCATGAACAACGGCGACGTACACCGAAGTGTCATTCCCCACACGTTCTGTGAGAATATTCAAGTTTTAACAGTGCCAAGCAACCACGACTTGCTTGGGATACTTGATAAGAAGAACAAAGGCTTCCAAAATAATTCACAAATTTCTTACAAAGATCATCAGCGACAGATATGCCTACAGGAGCGAGGTGCGATAGGTTTTCTTTAGGGTTTTTTTAAATAGAAGCACAATTATTGACTCCAAATGAAGTGGCTAGCAGTCCCTCCAATGATATGTAATTCAAGTTAGAGCCACTAAAACGTTCGCAGCAGCAGAGCGTTAATGTTAAGGAATGCAAAGAACGTATATGAAAGTAGCTAAGGAATATACGTTAGAGCTAGCTAGAAAGGAGTTTCAAAGGTAGAAGGATTGAATAGAATTTAGCTTAGAAGAGATTCAAAAGTGCAGTTATGTTACAGGGAAAAGTGTCTACACAGAACTGCTTATCCCACTAAGGTGTGGTAGCTACCTTAGAAACAAACAAAGTAAAGCTACTTTCGTTTTTCCTTTATGAAATATAGATGAGAGAAGAACAAAGGAGACCAACCTCTATCTTGTGCTTATCTCCTAGTTCGATTCCTCTCTCTCCTGATAGTCCTTCGCTACTTGCTTCCTTGTACGCCCAGCTTCACAGAGTACCTGTAGGATCAAAGTAGCATAACACTATACAAGAACATGGATCTATAATCATAAACAATCTAGGATCAGATGTAAATTGACCATACAAATGCATAAAAACATAAATGACACAAGAGTATGGAAGAAAACTTGAATAGCTTTTATTGATAATCAAGAAAGAGACAAGGGAGTTACAACCAGTTGTTCTGACCCAGCATCATCCTCTCAGCAAGGAAGCCCTTCTTCACCTCATACAAAGCTTAGATCACCCAACACTATGATGTTGTCTCAAGAAACCAACAACAATTCCTTACAAGATGCAAAATTCCAGCCTCTAACCTCCTGGATCTCTAGGATGAGATATCTACATATAGATATTTTCAGAGGTGTGAGTCAGCTCTGGGTTTTTGATTAGTGTCTTCTCTCTGATAGTTCTTGCTTCCACTTGGAGATCTCATTGATCTCTTACTCATCCTTGGGCGATTTTGAGAGGCAAGTGTCATAGGAGAAGTTTCTGGAAGATTCCATGATCATCCACCTCGCAAACTGTCTCTGCCGCTTGTCTTTTCTCGTCCATCGCACCCCATAGAAGGGCTTTCTGAAATGAAATGCACTTCCCGTGTGTACAAGGTGAGATGCATCGCACCCTGGCCATGGAGCAAGTGAAATGATCTAGTTTTGACCAGTTCTGAGCAGTTTTTCATGGAGAACTTCTGGGAGAAGCAGTAATCAGTTGACCCTGTTCCTTTAGGGGTTAGAACAACACTTTTAGGGACTTAGGAGCCCTCGGTTTATGGACATTTTATGCTTGGGGTTGTAGTGCCCAAAAATGTCTATAACAGTTGCCCCCTAAAGCATGAGGTCATTAATCTTTTGATGTCGGGTGAAATGCTTTATTATGAGGATCCAAAGTTCTTTCAAGCTGGGAGGAGACCTATAATAAGATACAATACAATACATTATCTTCATAATATTTTAATGATCTAGCTGAGGCGGGCATTCCCATGCTCAACTTTATAAATTCATTTTCATGTACATAGGACAGACAATCGTTTGAGTGTAGACTGATGATTCTGGTAGAGCCACCATCCCTTTGATTGGATGATTATCTGTGCAGCAATGATGTACATTTGATGTCTTTATTTCCCTGAATATATATCGTAGTGTGGATGGATGAAACTTGATCCGGGGTCTTCAATCTCGTTCGATATTCACTCAAAGTACAAGTCTATCCATGTGACAGATGTTCTGGAGTCGAACATGGAAAGACATCACCTGATTACCAGCCAATGATGTAAGCTGTCAACAGGCGCGAGATGAATCACCGATAATGATAATGACCCTCAAGGTACTGCAGTACAATTCACGTGGTGTGAATAAAGAACTTGGTGTCAAACACCACGCAAAATATTTATGTCGAAGGTCATTGATGTAAACCTGTCGCCGGAAGTGAGAAACTTGCCATTGAGGCATGCAAGCTTCAAAGTACTGAACGAGGTGTTCCTAGATCGACTTCTTGGATAATGAGTTGATGTCGACAAGAAGCGATCCGTCATAGGAGGGCCTTAATGAATCGCACATCAATGACACGAAACGGAGAAAATTATTTTAATGGAGGTGAAAACGATCTAGTGATATAAGGTTCAGGGTGGCGGTCATGAAATAATGGAGTGTAAATGTATTGCAGCGGGTGAGACACAGGTGAATTCTCTGAATGACTTCTCTTGAACATATTGGCGACACTGACATGATGGATTGGTAGCATTAACCCCAAATGTGGATGGTGCGATGGGACCATGGTGATGTGACCGGTGAATGAAACAACCAAACCCGACTTGGATGTGGAGTGAAAGTGTCATGTTCAAGAGCGACTTGCTACCAACAAAGTTTCTTCAAGTTTTCTTCCCAATTTTTCCCCAGTCATTGCTGACCAGTACCTCTTTATTTTTGTCAAGCTTGAGGAGGATAACATATGCTTGTTCTATAATTTTCCCTTTGGGCAAACCTATCACTATGTTTTAATGAGCCTAGTGATAGTGAAACTCGTTCTTGTCTGCTATGGACAAGTTTGTCACTATTAGGTTTTAACGAGTTTAATGACAAAGATAACTCGGTCCTTTTCATTTTTAGAGAGTCTGAAAAGGGACGTAAAGGAAACTCCAAAATTCCTTTTTTGTCATCTAATCCCTTAATTCCGAAAAAGTATAAAACAATACAGAAGGGATGAATTTTTGATACTTTTAACGAGCCGAATAAAACAAGCGCTCGATCTTTTTGTGTAATAATCCCTCAGGTCCAAAAAGATTAAAATCTAAAGGAGGGATAGCACTTCCGGTCCCTTTAACGAGCTGGAGAGGCCAATGGCTCAGCAATATTTTCATATTTTACGAGTCAGTTGAAAAGAGCTTAAAGGAGACTCGTCTTTTGAGGAACGAGTGATAAAATTGGGTAGCAGCTGATTCCAGGTAAGGTTTGGAATTTTCCAATCACGGTAGTGTTACAAGGATGGCTAGTGGTATCACTCTTCGCAGCTGTTCCTCAAAAAGTGGTAAACAATCAAATGGAGGTGAATGATCGGCCAATACAGAGTGGAGGTGATGATGAGAACATGCCCAAAACTTTAAAGGCTGAAGTACTACATTCACGATGGTTATTTATTGGGAAATAGTTCATTTTTAATGAGCTTAAACGCCGGGAGAAACATTTGCTTATGACTTATGTTTATTTTTTAACGAGCTTGAACTATGTGCTAAAATTGCTCGTTGCGGGTTTATTTTTTAACGAGCTTGAACCCTGCAGTAACATTGCTCGTGGCGGGTTTATTTTTTAACGAGATTGAACCCTGCAGTAACACTGCTCGTTGCAGGCTTATTTTTTAACGAGCTTGAACTTTGCAAAAACATTGCTCGTGATAAGTTTGCATGCCCCCAGCATAATAACGCAAATCGAGGTGCATGCCCCCCAAGCTTCATTTCATTCATCTCGGTGGTTGGAATGAAGGTTTACCTTCGAGATCTTCGAAAGACTCGACTTTGATTTTACGAGATCGTAATCAAAGACTCGATTTGGAAAGGGAGTCGTTTCATTTTTTAATGAGGTTGACACAGTAAAAGAACTATCCTCATGACTCCTTGTTTCATTTTTTAACGAGGTCGACATGAGATAAGAACTGTCCTCGGAATCCACCATATTTACAGTATTTGATAGAAAATCAAAAACTGAAGGATGATTAAGGTCACTGGAACTATCTTCCTTACAATTCAGAAGATGGGAGCGATGGTGGTAATCTTCCCATGGTGCCTCTCCTATCATCATTGATTGAATGATTCCTTCGTCTGTAGAATGTACATGCAACCAAGGATCTGAAGAGGTGCCATATTCCTTAGACCTATCTATCCAAACACTCGATGAGCATTGATTTGGGTTTGCCCCCCAGGCCAAGAAAATTGATTGCTACAATATTTCTAAAATGGCGATGATCCATGCTGACAAAATGTTTAGGAATCTTCCGAATCCATTAGATATAAAAGATTTCATATTGTAGGTTTCCACTGTGGCCACTTCCGCCAAATTACTCGGAGGCAGTAGGGCAAAAGTACCCATTAAGGCAGGGTCTTTTAGGAGGCCTACTCTGATATTTTGAAGCGAATGATTGCTTCCATGGATCATTGGAATGCTTCCAGTAACTTGTGAACTGTTGGGGAGAAATGTTTGTTGGTCGATGATTGTAATTCCTCCTTGGAAGGGAAATGCAATCTTCCTGAAGTAGGTCAACACAACTGCAGCCATGGCATATATCCAGGGCCTTCTCAGTAGGATGTTGTAATCGAGGTTTCCGTCGATTACTTCAACATCTATTTCTACTATTTTTCCCCTAGTTCAACTTGCAAGTTACTTAAAATCCCATATGGGGTGTATGATCGTCCATCAAATGCTTTTAACGTCGTTGACGATCTCGACAAGGGTGGTGAGCCTAAATTTTTCCAGCAACTCATCGACATAATACATGTAGATGCCCCCTCATTAATAATTGTTCGATGAACAATTTTGTTGAGGGCTTTCACTTGAATAAGGAAAGCTAGTTGAGCTGGTAACTGAGGGTCATATCCTTTGTGATTAAAGGATACAAGATTGGAATCCGTTGGGTCAATCCCACCTATTACTGATAATAGATCCTGCTCTTGGGAGAGGCAATTTTGCGGTACCTCAAGTTTCGACATAGCGGATGGCGATTGGGCCAGGTCCTCTACTATATTATAATTATGTGCTACTTTTGCACGAGGATTAAATGTCGATTTGTGTACTACTCCCTTTGGCAACTTTATCATTGGTTCAGGAATGATGGGTGGCACAACTTCGGTCAAAGTTGTTGTCGAACTACTAGGTTGTTCATTAGCCTTGTTATTCGACAGTTGTGGATTCCCGTAATCTTTATTCCTTGTCAAAGCATCATTTTGCTGCTTTGAGATAGACAACATAAGCACTTGGGATCGGGAAGCATTTTGATTAGCAACCAGTTTGGTTCTCGGGTTTGGAAACGGATCAGTCAATACTGTTGAGGTTTTTGAACTCTTAAAGAGTTTCTTAACTTCAGCTTTATGTGGACAATCTCTCGTTCTATGATCCTCATCGCATATCTGACACCCTGCAGGGGGTTTCCTTTGCCCAGAAGGGTTTTCAGAAGGTTTTTCAGGAGATGACTCATCCTGCTTCTTTTTTCTCCCTTTCTTTTTCTTCTTGCCCCCTGGTTGCTTCAGTTTTTTGCCCTTGTCGGTCGACACGTCATTTACTTCCGAGGCAAGAAGTTCCTCATTTGCATTTTGACTAGAAATCTTACGGGCCTTTTTAGATGTAGCCTTTGTTGACTTCGTGTTTGTAGTACCAATCACGCCATCGTCGGCATGAGAGTCATTGTCCGATTTAGGAGGAGGAGGAACGGAAAATTCTGGTCTGGGAGCATCAGGGATTTTATCGTAGAGCGTGCCAGACTGAGTATAGATCAAGTCTAGATATTGTGCATGAGCAATAACTTGCTTTTCAGTGACGACTCCTCCCTTTGCCACATCTTCTCTGATAGAAGGTAATAATGACTTAATAAACCATTCAGCTAAAAGCTGATCAGGAACATACGTTTTTACCATTCTACGACGACATCGCCACTCATGAATATGATCAGATATGTGAGTGGCCGTCGTTTGTTTGAAATTGGTAAGGAGTTCTGTTCCCATTTCATACCTTATGGTTAACTGAAAATGGGTTAAAAAGGTTGTGGCTAGGGTACTGAAGTTATCAAATGAAGCTCCAGGTAATTCAATATACCATTTTTCTGCTGGACCAGTTAACGTTCTCTGAAAAAGGCGAAGCCTAATCGAATCATCTTTTGGGGTGTTTGATGAACACCACAGACGAAATTTCATCACATGATTCGACGGGTCTTCACCTGGATTTCCATTAAATTTAGGAATATCTGACGGAAGTTTATGCGGAATCGCTGGCCACCAAGGGGCATAAGCAATTGGATCATTTGTCAGCCGGTTTAGATCTGGTAATTCTAGAGTTGCTACAAAGGGAAACTGTTGATTCAGGTTAGGCGAAGCATACCCAAGATAAGATGGAATCGCCTGAGCAGTTGGTCTTTGCATACCAGCATAATGTATTTGATGCTGGTAACTTTGATAAGGTTGATGGGCATAACCATTATAATATGGTTGTTGATAACCGCTTTGGAAATGTGGTTGCTCATTACTCACAAAGACTTGTTACTCAAGTCCTTGATATGATTGTTAGAATGGCAGTTGTTGAGATTGAATCAGCCATGGTTGTTGGACCATTTGTTGTTGCCAAATACTGGATGATTGACCAAGAAGAGTAGTCATAGTACTTGTTTGAGCCTGAGTCGCTCCAGATAAGGAGGCACTAACCTGAGGTTCTGATTGAGTCATTGAGACAAGAGGTTGTTGTATTGCAACCTGACAAACTTGGGATTGACATACAACAGGTAGCGCTTGTACTTGCGACGCAGTCACCATAGTAGGTATAGTGGGAATATTCGACACAGGGTGGACTGGTTGCATTGAATATACAACCCTTGGATGCTGAGGCAGTATTGGTACCCAACCGTTGGATGTAATTCCAGTTTGACCTGAACTGTGTTGTAAACTCCCATATGGTTGTTCTCTGGGAGGGAACGATGAAAAGGCATACTGCCCTCCATATGGTGGCAATCCAGTACTTAAAGGGTAGAGTGGCCTTTGAAGACACATTTGAGCAATTTGTTGAGTTTCAACATAAGAAATACCAGATGATAATTCGGATGAAGAAATAGGAACTGACCATGTCATCGAAACGGTCCCTGATTGGACTCCGGCTTGTTGTTGATAACTTGCCGGGATAGATGGTATACCAGTGAACATCGTTGGAGTAGCAGCAGGAGGCTCTGCCGCTACTGCGTCAGATGACACAGCCCTGGATGTCGACGGTTGTTCAGACATATCTAGTGTATCCAAAAGATTTCCTAGCGATTCTACAAGAACTTGCGATGAAGGGTGACTAACTTCTAAGACCAACGAGGGAACAATGATGTTATTCCGATTAAAATAAATTTTAGACACTTTGACACAACTTGTTTTTTCAATTTTTAAGAGTCGAGAAAAAACAAAAGATGACTCTAGTCACCTTCGATTTTTAATGAGCCTGAAGTGACAAGTGCTCAGATGGACCTTTTCTGTTAAGGAGTCTGAAAGCGAACGACTGCTCTGGAAATCTAGGTAGAGGGATTACCAAACGAATCGTAAAACTACAGAATACTTTTTACGGTACGACAGTCAATCTTCCCAAATGTTGTGTTCAGTGCATTGCGATCGATAGGGCGACAGACACAACTTCCTATGGATAAAGGATTAAGCCTATTGTGGTCTCCCAAAATATACTCGACGGTACGTGGGAGCACAAGTCTGTACTGGCACTTATCGTCTCAAAGTGGAGGAATCACCCAACCATCAGTGAGAACAACAGTTACCAGGCTTTACGACGTCGGAATACGTCTCTAGCCTAGACTTCTAGATGTTGTGTGTTAGGTTCCAAAGCGTTGTTAGATTCATTAAATTTATTTTATAGTTGATCTTGCTTAAGAAATTTTCCTTTCAGGTTCACCGCGTGATGTAGATGTACAATTCCTAAAATGAAATCTAAGATGATAAACAGTCTTTTATCTTCTTTGTGCAATGAAAATCCTAGCTACTAAGGAAAGAAAGACAAAATTCTTTCAACAAAGAGCGAAGAGCACACACTATATGCACTATCCTAAATCAAACCAATCAAACATTCTAAATGCAAACGCACATGCATGCATTTGTTTTCGGCTTTCTTAGTATGTGAATGATAAAAAGAAAGCTAATGCACAAATCTGAATTTCTTTTCAAGCGACAATTACTAACAAGTTTCTTTTCAAAATAAAAAATGGAGACAATCACAACACTTTACGATTCGGAAATGAATACTTGCTTTCAACACTAGAAAAACCACAAATTCAGACCAAATACAATAGTAACAGGGTAATCTACTATCAAGAGCAACCAAACTCTCTCCTATGACTGAAAACGACACTTGCGACACTTTCAAATCAAGAAACGACAGTAGAATTACGTTACTTTTGCAAAGGAGAACTGAAAATGACTCAACAAATACACAAAAACATTTACAGTTCTTTTGCACAATGGAGGCGGAATATCAGCAAGGAAAGGGGTTTCAAATAGAGGTATACTGATTACAAACATCAAAACTCATGAATAGAACTAAAAAGAATGAACACAGAAACCAAAACTGAGGAACAATGCCTAGTCTGATCAGCGCACCTGTAACACAGTGAACTTGAAATGCAGTGCACCTACTACACTCGGGAAGTGCGTTGAATTTCAGATTCACAGACCAGAGCCTGTGCTGGGCCAGAGACGAGACTTTGCTTGGGTTCCGGGTCACAGTTTGCAGTTCAGTTCAGGGGTTTTGGCCAAGCAAATGGTAATCAGTAAACCAACAATCTACGGTAGATCTAAGGAGGTTACTAGAGCTACCACTAGGGCAATCAGAGAGTTTGTAAATCAGTTGTTTAATTCATAAACAAATCCCGGATATTGACTGAAGTGGCATTTATCTACTTTGCATTTGCATAGCAAATGCAGTTCGAAAGCTACCTGGCTCGACTTCAGGCTCCGTCTGTAAGTTTATAAAATAAACAACAAGGAAGATAAACAAACAACCTAGTCGCTCCCCAACGAAGTCGCCATTTTGTTACAGGGAAAAGTGTCTACACAGAACTGCTTATCCCACTAAGGTGTGGTAGCTACCTTAGAAACAAACAAAATAAAGATACTTTCGTTTTTCCTTTATGAAATATAGATGAGAGAAGAACAAAGGAGACCAACCTCTGTCTTGCGCTTATCTCCTACTTCGATTCCTCTCTCTCCTGATAGTCCTTCGCTACTTGCTTCCTTGTACGCCCAGCTTCACAGAGTACCTGTAGGATCAAAGTAGCATAACACTATACAAGAACATGGATCTATAATCATAAACAATCTAGGATCAGATGTAAATTGACCATACAAATGCATAAAAACATAAATGACACAAGAGTATGGAAGAAAACTTGAATAGCTTTTATTGATAATCAAGAAAGAGCCAAGGGAGTTACAACCAGTTGTTCTGACCCAGCATCATCCTCTCAGCAAGTAAGCCCTTCTTCACCTCATACAAAGCTTAGATCACCCAACACTATGATGTTGTCTCAAGAAACCAACAACAATTCCTTACAAGATGCAAAATTCCAGCCTCTAACCTCCTGGATCTCTAGGATGAGATATCTACATATAGATATTTTCAGAGGTGTGAGTCAGCTCTAGGTTTTTGATTAGTGTCTTCTCTCTGATAGTTCTTGCTTCCACTTGGAGAGCTCATTGATCTCTTACTCATCCTTGGGCGATTTTGAGAGGCAAGTGTTAGAGGAGAAGTTTCTGGAAGATTCCATGATCATCCACCTCGCAAACTGTCTTCGCCACTTGTCTTTTCTCGTCCATCGCACCCCATATAAGGGCTTTCTGAAATGAAACGCACTTCCCGTGTGTACAAGGTGAGATGCATCGCACCCTGGCCATGGAGCAAGTGAAATGATCCAGTTTTGACCAGTTCTGAAAAGTTTTTCATGGAGAACTTCTGGGAGAAGCTGTAATCAGTTGACCTTGTTCCTTTAGGGGTTAGAACAACACTTTTAGGGACTTAGGAGCCCTTGGTTTATGGACATTTTATGCTTGGGGTTGCAGTTCCCAAAAATGTCTATAACAAGTTATTATGACAGAATTGACACATAAATAAAGATCACAAAACAAGTGTCTCAAAATTGAGTAGGGCAGGGATTCACTCACTCTAATACCATGCTGAACACACATTAATGTAAATAGCTTTAGGATAAATTGTTGAATGCATTTTATTCTCTATATATATATATATATATATATATACATTGTATTATGAACCTTGGTTTTCATATTCCAAGTGGTCTCTTGGACTTCACCAACTGTTCACATTCATCCACACCAACCCTCAGTGGATTAGGTGTCCAACATTTAGTACCTAAGAAGGTGAGTGTTGGCTCCCCAAAGTCACACCACATTGTGCTATGATGCAGTGCCTCAGAACATCTAAATGGGCCCTATTTGCTATTTAATCAACAAGGATTAAGATTTGGGTTTCTATTATGATCATCCTACACTCCAGTAATATGTGTTTGACCTTTTCATGACGCCAGTGTGCTTTCCCATGGCCAAACATTGATCCATGTAAGATGGGGTTTCAACAAATAGGCCAACTATGCATTAATTATTCTCTCAAAATTATATATGATTGCGAAATTCAAACTCAAAAATTAATCAGAACAAACCCACATTACACATTTAAGTCACATGTATCTTATTTTCCTCTTTACATGTCACAAGAAAAGAAATAACATGTTGAATTTGATCACAACCATGGCATTAAATCCTCATGTACATTTATATTATGACATTCTTTAAATGATAATTGTAATTAATCAATGAACATAATCAAATTGTATGTAATTCTAAAAATCGTTCACATAGAGTATTTTTTATCATTCTTCATGAGTGCATGGTGCGACATTAAATCCTCATGCACATTTATATTATGACATTCTTTAAATGATAATTGTAATTACCAAATGAACATAATCAAATTGTATGTGATTCTAAAAATTGTTCACATAGAGTATTTTTTAGCATTCTTCATGAGTGCATGGTGCACACAATAAATCCTCGAATCTTTATAAAATTTATGTTTTAAAATTGTTGTTAATTTTAGAGTGGTTTTGGATGAAGGTTGGGGAAAAATGCCATTACATTAAGTCATTTACTGAGTCACATTTCTGTTGATCCTGGGTGGGAGCATTCACGACCCTTGGGTTTGACATGAATTTTTTTAAAAATAAAAGGTGGATGAAAATGAAGAATCATGTTTTATCCAACTTAAAAGAGGAATTAAGAATTTCTTTAAGCCAAATAAACCTTGGTATATTACTAAGAGATTAAGAATTCAACCATTAGAAAACATATAATTATGAAATTTACTTGTTCCTTTAAAACCCTTGCAAAAAACATCAACAAAGCCAAGATACTCTTCAATCTCACTTGATAGATCTTGAAAAACTTAAAAAAACCATAAAATTAATGCTATAATTCATTTCAGCCAAGATCTAAAAACAATTCTACACAATTTACACAACAAATTAGGTTCACAACTCAAAATGCCATGAAAATTGCATAAACTTGCTTCATATTAGTAGTAAACTTCAAAATAAAGGTGACATGAGCACATACATGATGAGAAAAACAGACAGCCCAAGAGTTACTTCAGAATTCTTCCCCAAAATTGCTTCAAGACTTCCCAACAATTCACCAAATGTTTTGGCAGAGTTTCCCCTTCAACTAAGATATCGCCCCACTTTACATTTCAAAATGAGGCCTATATATAGGCACTCCAAGAGCTTGGCCCTACCATAAACTACTAGTCGTAAATAAAAAACCACTCAATTTTGTTACAAAACTGTCAGTTGTATTGTAACTAACTTCTTCTAGAAGTTTCCATTGGAAATTTGTTGGCTGTAGAGTGTGCCCTTCTAGATTCGCCTTTGATTCCAAACTTCTTTCTCCTTCCTCAGTGTTGATTTCCTTACTACTCTTGGTGATAACTGGGTCAGGTGGCTACATTGGCTTGGATGGCCGAAAGCGTTGTCTTTCTTGTTGACATAGAGGTTGCTTTTAGTACTATTATGGCCTCGGTGTATACGACCAATCTATATATGTCCCACATATTATCCCACTCTTCTTCTGTCAGCATGTCACCCAATCATACTTCGGTTATCACCATCTCTATGTCCGTAACAGGTTTAAAATTGACTTCTTCGTTTCCTTTGAAAAGTTTCTTCAATATGAATAGAGGTTCGAAGTGCTGCTTGTAAAGACCTGTTGGACCTTCTTCTTGTAAGGTTGGTCCCTCATCTTTGGCACTACTTCAAATGTTGTCAGAGTGGTGTCATTTCCCAGGAGAAACTCTTTTGGTAACAATTTTCCTTGATCATCGAAGAACAATGGAAAGCCCCTTCTATGCAGTTCCTTGCACCTTACTTTAAACTTCTCCACCTCCTCGGTCATGAGAACAAATTTAACCTATTTGCACCGGCATCTTGTGTTTTGTTTCTACCTAGGTGTTTTTTGTGGCCAAGCAAGGGTGATCAATGTTTATATTTCCAGGTTCCTCCTTAGTCACGTGATTTAGGAATCTGACTATTACCTCAATTTTCCACAAGGTTGTTCTAGACTGTGTCTTGAACATCTCTACTTCTTTATGAGTTGTCCTATTTATTCTGATATTTTCTTGCACTAGTTCTAATTGTTCCCAATGCTTTCTTATTAATTTAAAAACTTTTTGTGGATCATTCTTTTCATCCTTTCCAACAATATCCAACCCTTACAATCCTTTTCCTATGGGTAAGAATTACCTTCCATCCATCTGACACATTCTTTCACCCAACAGAGCTCTGCTTCTACCCTCTTCAGATCTGACATTAATTCCAGAGGTTACAAATTGGCTTCTTCAAACTCAATATACATAATTGACACATCCATATGTTCATTTCAACCACGAGGATGTTTCCAAATCTTGAGAGGTGATGTTAGAAGTCTTCTAGCCTCGATGTCAGTGGTAAAATAGTAGACAACCTCATCTTCACCTTTTCCCTTTGCGCAATCCTCGTCAAGAGTGGAAGAGGCCATGATATGAATTAGTCCTAGAATTCTAGTAGCAAGAAGAAAAGTGCCACATGTAGAATTAGGGATGGTACAATATGAAATGAGTGCTCTTCTTGAAACTCAAACTAGCAATGGGAGAAGTGTGTGGGAGAATGAGGTTTAAGGGTTGGTAGGTACAAAACCTAGATTTTGGACCCTTTCTAAGTTCTGACCACCGACGACGCAGTTAAGAAATTTCACACATGCTCTAAGATGTCCAAATAGGATTATTTATGTGGTGATAGAGGTGAAAAAAGTGAATTTTTTTCCCATAGTGTGGGATCACATTGGCTAAAAACTTGAATTTCCTGTTCGCAAGGCTTGAGACCAGAAAAGGTAATAAAATTGGCCTGGAGATGAGCCAACAACAATGTTATTTGATGAGATCTTAAGGATTAACAACTTCATACCACGACGACACACTGACTTGAGTTCACGGTGAACAATTCCCGTGAGCAGCGTAAAATTTGGCCTCTCCAGTGCTTATATAAGAAATATTTGAGGCATGTGTGTAGTATGAACATGTGTCTACCTTCCATTGCCTCCCTATAAGCGTTAGGTGTTAGGTGGTGTTACTTTGCATTGCTAAGCTCATAGCCATGAAGGGCTTAGAGGTGCAGCAAATGTGGTGAGGAGATGACACGTGGCCATCTCCACAACGCCTGGATCATCTATCCTTCGTGCATCTTCTTGGTGCGAGGGCCTTTGAGACCATCCGATGAGAAATAGTCTCCATCGTTTGATCACATGCAATAGCTTTTTGGCTAGGGTTCTTATGATACTAGGACCATGCAAAAAGTAACAGTGATAGGACACATGGACAACGACGAATGTGAAATACGAGGATATGAATGCAAATGTGGCAGGTGGTAAGTGGTAGGAAATATGGTTTGATGGAAAACTGGTTGACATGAGAGGCAACACGTGGCAATGTTTCGTACCAGGTGGATGTTGGAAATCTAGAGTGACAAGGTTGTGCAAAAGGGCCATGTTGCCGACACGTGGAAGACTTTGGATGACCTTAAGGCGCTATCATTGTGCATCTTGGGGATGCAAAAGAGCCTCATCCATTGGATGGGTCAGCACCACTGTCGTCAGATCTGAGAAGTGTGTAGATTCTACCAGTTCCTTTTTACCTCTCTTGACGGTGCTGGACCCGCCAACATGTAAGGGGATCTTGCTACTAAGAAGTCCCAATTAGACCTCAGACCATTTGGTGTAGGAGTCCTAGCAGTGGGTCGTATATCAATGCCTTGAATATGATTTTGCACAGAGCCAAGTAAGATAAATATGTTAGTAGCAAGTGCGTGACCACTGCGGTGAGTCAAGGAAGGTGTATGAGAGGTTCTGACACATGTGGGTTGAGATGAGTGCGCCCCTTGGCAACCTGTAACAGTACTCGGATGGGAAGGGAATGCACGAGCAAAGATGCATCACAAGATGGAAAGCGAGTCAGCTGGCAATCCAAAGTGATAGTTAAACCAATCAACACATTTCAAAAGGATTCATACATTCTCATACATAATAGTCCATACATGCATGCGTAAGAAAGAAAATACATATGTCATTTAGAGTAAACAAGATAGTTGGAATACAATACAACATATGCATGAAACGTTCTTGCTCTTATTATATAAAGAAGTGTAGGTTCTAGTAATACAATACATCCATGTACACCCACGAGCCCCAACAATGGAACATTACAGCCACATCCGTCTGCTCCTCCAAAGAGATGTACTAGCTCCATGTAGTGGAGAATCCAAGGCGTGTTACAATAATATCCAAGCTCTCTCCAAGATAATCTTATCAGAAGCTTGGCTAACCAAAACCCTATTGTGGTGAAGTAAAATTGTAAGTGCAGACATAAACGAATTCCTCTAGCCCAATAATGGGCCTAGCCACAATAGATACATTCTATGGAAGATTTCCTTAGGTTAGAGTCAATCAAGAGGGCCTACCTCTTGGTCACTTATCCTGTTTGATGATGTCATTGCTTGCTCACTCTAGCTATCTCTCGCTTCCTTCTTCAAGCCCCTGAAACAAGTAAACAACAACAGACAAAAAACATAATAATAGGAAAATTGCAATTCAACCTACTTAAAAAGTCAAGAAACATTAAGCGATGAATATCTAATATTACAAAACATGTAGGAAATCAATCGATAGCTGCATATAGTGATATCAAAGAGAGATTACAACCATTCGTCTTGACGTTGCAGTCTTCCTCTGACAAGACCAGGTTCCCACACACTTTTGCTAGCATTCCACGATGGCTTCAAACAACAATAATTTTAAAGCTCTTCCCTTTAGGCTTCACTTCAAACCAAAAAACACTTCTCCCTCACATAACTAGATAGCTACAACTAGTAATAGCTTGCTTGTCTACTCCAAACCAAAATAGCATCAACACTAAACCAAAAAATATGACTAGCTTGTGCTTGGGAAGAAGGGAGGTTTATATAGGAAATATGGATGGGAGATGGATCCTCTTCTCATGGGAGAAGGACTTATCCCTTGAGGTAGTTCCATAATTATAGGGGAAAGGAGCCCAAACTATCATCCTCGACCCCATCCAGCCAAACCATTTACCAGACTTCCGTTACAGAGCTTCTAGAGCTGGAAGCTTTGGCTCTAATTTAAAAAACTTTCCATAACAAGACTGATGCCACTAGAACACATCTTAGTCACTCCAGTCGGTGCGAGGAGTAGTGCTAATCTCTGCACATCGGCACAAGGGAGACAAAGGCCATTAGCGCTGGTCTTGTAAAATGGGCAAAACAGAAGTTTCAGGGGAAATGGTACAAAAGGGAAATGGTCTGCTCATGAAGAGGGACACAATGGGAGTTTTTTCATTAAGGAAAAACATGTGGGGTTCACTGTAAAGGTCCTCTAGGATCAAGGAATGGGGAGTACAGGGACAGTGACAAAATGTTGTGTAAAAGATGCCCCCTAAAGCTTGAAGGCTGAGCTGGAGTGAGGGATCAAATGCCTTATAAATTAGTGCAGGGAATTGGTCTGCCATTGGAAAACCTGCAAAAAAGACAGATACAAATACATAAAATGAGATCTCTGTCAAATGATACATGAATCATGGGATGGATGCAGCCATCTAGAGAATGATCATATAAATGGATCTAGTTATAGGCGCAGCCATTCGTCAAAGAGGATCATAACGAAACCAAGGTATGGTCGTACCCATCCAATAATGAGAAGGATCACATATGATAACTCATGGTCTAGTCGTAGCCAGCCATCTGAAAGAGAAATGCATATCATCATAACCATGTTACACCACTTCCCAACCTGGAATTTTGTGATCTGAGTCCAGGGTCTTGCGCTCCAACACAACCCGATTAAAGTACAGATCCTAGCATGCGAATATATGTGTTGACGTCGAACATGCTAGAAAGTGTCTTGATTACTAGTCAATGATGTAAACTGTTAACAAGCACGAGAGAAACCACCAATAATGACAGTGGTACTCAAGGTACTATTAGCACAATTCACGGAATGTGAATATAGGAACTGAAGTCAAACACCTGTGAAATCACTCGATTGAAATCCAATGATGTGAACTTGTCGTTGAGTGTGAAGAACTTGCCATTAGGGCATGCAAGATCTAAGATACTGGAAGGGAGTCTCTCCGTCAACTTCCCGGATAATGAGCTGAAGTTGATGGAAAGCGACCGTGTCGAAGGAGGACCATAATGAGTCCCACATCATTAACACGAGACGAGAGGATGCAAAATGATTTTGGATGATATAGAGAATTAGAGGTAAGTGTAACTGTATAAGGACAACTCTTGAACATATCGGCAACACAATTGGAAGTTTGGTAGCTTTTGGACCCATAGGATCGGTGGTCATGATGACGTGGCAGGGATCAAATGGAAGGCAAAAATGAATGGCCCAAACCCAGGAAGGTCAACGATACAAAGGAGGATGTACCACCCCGACACGAAGCAAAGAGTGTCATGTTCAAGAGTGAGCTACCGCCACGACTAATAGAATTCCAAATTTCTCCCCACCATTTCTGGCAAGTACCCCAATTATTTTTTAATCGCAAGCTTGAAGGGGATAGCATATGATTGCACTGTAAGTTCATCCTTTAGACGAATCTGACCTAGTAAGTTTAACGAGCTTAGGAAGGAGAAGCTCACGTCCGTCATGATGATGAATCCGATGTCATTTAGTAGTTTAATGAGTTTGACAAAGGTGTAACTCGGTATCTTTTTCATGTTTAGAGAGTTTGAAAAAGACATGTAAAAGAAAACTCCACATGCTCCCTTTTCATACATTTGTGTCTCTCGAGCCCGAAAAGGTAGAAAAAAATACCTGAGAGAATCGCTTGGCCATTTCAGTCAAGGAGTACCATTTTCGTAAATAGTGCCTCCTAACCTGAAAAAGGGGTAAACTTATACTGGGTGCACGACGTTTTGCATCCATTAACGAGTTCGAAACGACAAGGGCTCGACCATATTTTCACTTTTAAAGGGTCGGAAAAGAGCTGAAAGTAGACCCCCCATTTTTATTCTCTTTAATGAGTCAAAAAGGGGAAAAATACTCAGCAATCTTTTCATATGAGTTTAATGAGTTGAGAAAAGAGCAGAAACATGACTCATCATCATTGCTGAACGTCCATCACCAGGCGCTACACAACTAAGGTAAAGTGCATTGTCGAGTCCTTGAGGCAAAATAGGTCAAAATATTTGCAAAACCTGATATTTTCATGAAATAATGAATAAAAAGGGGAAAAGTAAATATATTTTTACCATTTACCATTTTACCTTTGTTGTGAAGACTTTTTAATCACCTTTTCCCTAATTGTTTTGGAGCAGATTGCGGGAGATCCGGGAGGTCATTCGACGAGCCGTTAGTTCCAGGTAACAACTGAAGCCCTGAGCTCCATTTTCATGCTATTTATTTATGCTTTTAGCCATTTTTTTATATTTTTAAGGAGGTTTTTGAAAATCTTTTTTGCCCTCGGTTGGCGCAATTTCTGGGCATGGAATCACACTGGTAGAGGGTGATTAATAAAGCCATCCACACCGATCAGCGCAACTATTTTTAAAACAGGTGCGCTAGTGCCATGGATAGGGAAAAACCCTATTTTCTTAAAAAATGACTGTTTAAACTTGAATTTTATGTGCCAAGGATGATTATTGACTCAAATTAATGGCTTTTGCAAGAGAGAATCACCAAAAATGGTGGATTGGAAAGAACAAGAACATGAAGATATTGACACCCAGGTAATGAATGACCCAAATTTCTTGGAGGCTTTAAGGGCTTGCGGGCTCCTCAAATTCTTCCTTACACCAGGGATGCGGGCTCCTCAAATTCTTCCTTACGCCAGGGATGTGGGCCCAACTTGAGTTGCTTCGATACCTGATTAGTCTTTGGGACATTAATCGGGAGATTTTTTTCATTGGCAACCAAGAGATGGAGTTGGAAACTTCAGATATTTACTTCATCACTGGACTGTCTCACAGAGGTGAGCTAGTGAACTTGTATGGGTCACGTCCAATTGGGGCAAGCATATCTTCCTTGCTTGTCAAGCACTGCCTTGAGGCCCTGAAATCCAAGAGTGGGAAGATAGAAATTTCCAATGTGCAGGATCTGACACTGAGGGTGATTCTATTGACTATCAAAAGAGTGGCGGGGTCCCAGGCAGAACATGAGACTAACAAGTTGAATTTCCTTTATGCTATTGACTGCACAGCTCCTACGATCTTCAACTGGGTAGAGGCCATGAAGATAAACATCAAGCGCCAGTTGTCCAAAGCGAACGCGGGGAATCTGAAGCAATTTTGCTTCGGATCTATACTTGTGACCTTCTTCCTGGAACGAGTACCACTGTTCCAGTATCATATGACTGAGGTAGATCCTCCTATGCCATGTGATCCGCGGATGTCTTGCTAGAGTTGTTTGATGCCCAGGATCACTGGGGGTCAGAATATGTCATACCAACCTGCATTCCTTTTATGGTTACGATGACATAATATCTTCATAGAGGACTGCCCATACAGTGGCACTGATTTCCATGGAGATCTAGAAATGTCCTTACCATATGGAGAGGACTTCGATGATGAAGGTAAAAAAAAAAATAATTTTGAGATTTTGAGTTTTTTTAATTGTTTTTGGTATATATGTTCTTATAACATTTCTCTTGTTAATGCAGATGTTGGACCAGAGCAGCCAGCTGGTATGTCCCCGATAGCCAGGTGCGTCCCCCAACCTATTGATGTTTTTGCCCCTTATCGAGAAGGGAGCGAAAACGAGGAGGAGATCACGAGGGACCTTGAGGGCTTAACTCATGGTATCCCGGAGTATGCTTGGATAGGAGACATTTCCCGTTAGTACCAGAGACACATGGTGGGAGTCTCAGATCGGATCTGTCGATTGCTGAGTCATGTTGCACGAGCCATCTCATGCTCTCACGATCACCATGATAATTAGTTCCTAGATCCAACACATACATATTTTTTGAGGCTTGCGTGCCACGGATGTATGAGGCCTGTGAGCCACTAATGTTATTTTAGACACACATATTATTTTTTGGGTTTTCTGTGTATTTTCCTATCTATTATGGTACAAATGGTTTGTCTTATCTTTTACATGTTTCGTAAATGTCTATCCAACACGTAATTAGCTAATGCATCTATCAATGTATTCATGCGTCTAGGAATATGATGATATGTAAGATAATCAAAATGGCTTTCCAATATACAGATACGGAGATACATTCTCAATATTTGAGGGTTCCTGATGGAATATTTCCCATTGAGTTGAAGGACAACAAGATGTGAATCTAGGTTGACAACCAATTCTCTGATGCCCAGAGTGATGGCTTCTGACAACAGTTCAATGATTGCACTGTATTCAGCAATGTTGTTGGTTGTGCGACCTAGGAAGATACATTGAAGGTCAATCAACTCACCGTTAGGGTCACAGATAGCCCATGCTGCAGATGATAGGTTCCGGGTACTATGGCAAGAACCATCAGCGAAACCAACGTGAGGAGTTGCAGACATCTACAAAGCAAGAAAAGCATAGTAAACAGGAAAGCTGTTTGAAAACTATCACACAAAACCACGCTGTAAAAAAATGAATCACACACTAACGTACATAAGTAACCATGCAAGATGACCTAGGCATAGTATTTTTTTAGGCAAATCCCATTTCGGGGCTTATTGAGAGGATTCTCTTCATAATCAATAAGCTCATAGGCTCCTTTCTGCAAAACGCATTTCATGATATAGGGCCCATGCCACATAGGTTCGAACTTGCCTTCCCCCAGCTTATTGTTAGCTTGGTCATATAATAAGATCATATCACCCTAAAATAATGCACGAGGGGAGACCAACTGATCGAAATGGGATTTGACCCATTTCTTTTGTGCTTCGATGACCAAGGTAGTGAGACGACGAGTCTCATCCAGTCATTCTAAATATAAGAGGCATTCCTCTTGAGGTGATGTTTCGGAGAGGAGTTCAATAGCAACTTGAGTGAAGGAATCTCACATTCGATCGGCAATGTTGCTTCCAAACCATAGATCAGATGGAATGGTGTGAAACCAGTTGCGTCTTTGGTTGAGGTTCAGTAGGCCCATAGAGCTGAAAAGAGCATGAGATGCCAATTTGACTTGTGCATCCCAATAGTACGCTGAAGCATTGTGACCAAGACCTTGTTCATGGCTTCAACTTGGCCATTGGCCTGAGGGTAATATGGGGTCAAGCCATCATGGCGCAAACCCAATGCAGATGTCAGCTCATCCATCATGTAATCTATGAAATGGGAGCCATGGTCTGTGACAATGTCTTGGGGTATGCCGAACCTGGAAATAACATGGTTAAAAAGGAATTGAGCCATCGTCTTACCATCTATAGAATATGTAGGCATCGCTTCGGCCCATTTGGTGAAATAATCCACGTGACGATAATATAGCCATGCCCCCTGACTGAACAAGTGTTACAAGTCATATAATCGATGCTCCATTTGGAAAAGGGACCAATGGTAATGACAGATGTAGGTGAGCGGGTGGGGCATGCATCTTGCGTTGGTAAATTTGGCATTCGTGGCACTTATGAACAACAAGAATGTAGTCCTCGAAAATAGATGGCTAGAAATAACCAGCGCGAATGATTTTTTGAGCTGTAGCATAACCAGACATATCACCACCACATGCCCCGAAGTGGCAATCATTGAGAGCTCTTTCAACTTCTTCGATTGTAAGGCATTGGCGAAGAACTGAATTGACACCGACATGGTATAAAGTATTGCCAATAATATGGTAGGGTTGGGAATGATGTTGAATCCTTCAGTGATCATCCTTGGTCAACGTGGACCGAAACGTGGACGTTTGGAGATACATGATGATATCATCATACCATGGATCAAGGGTGCTAATAAGGAAAAGGGTCTCATTTGGAAGCTATTCATCTGCACCAGTATGGAGAGCCTTAGAGGGAAGGGAACAAATCAATTCGGCGAAAACAAGTGACTTCTTAGATTTGGCCGTAGTGAAGACCAAATCGAATTCTTGCAGGATGATGATCCATTTAGAATACTTGCCCCCCAGCAGCTGACGAGTCAGGATATAGGTCATAGGGTTGCATTCAGAAATCATTGTAGTCGTATGTAAAAGGATATAGTGCTGAAAGTGTTGAACAGCCTAAACGGAAGCCAAAGCCAACTTCTCAACATGTGCATAATGCGTTTCAGTGTCAAGGAGATCTTGACTAAGGTAGTAGATTACATGTTCACTTCCTTCGTCGTCGTCTTGGACCAAGACCGTAGCAATGGTTCTAGGGGCCACAGCTAGGTAAAGGAAGTAATATTGATAATAGTATGGTGGATGCAATAGAGGAGAATTTATGAGGACGATCTCGAGATCATCAAAATATTTTTAGGCCACCTTGTCTCATACAAAGGGCATTCCTTGTTTGAGCATCTAGGTAAATCCTATGGCTAGCCCAGAATAGTTGGGTATAAAATGACAGAGAAAGTTGGCCTTTCCTTGCAGGCTCTAGAGTTGGTGCAGTGAGGATGAAGGGGGTAAATTTACAATGGCCTCAACTTTTAGTGGATCCAGGCGAATACCATCCTTGGAAATGACAAAGCCAAGGAGTCGTCTTGATTCCATGCAAAAAACACATTTGTGTGGATTTAACCGAATGTTATAGTGTCTGCAGCGTAGAAAAATCTACCGAAGATGGTCTGGGTGATCTTGGCACCTACGAGAATGAGTGGGAAGGTCATCCAAGTAAGGATGGACAATGTTGCGAATATCATGAAATGTGTAGGACATTGCCCATTGAAACGTGGCTCCAGCATTTTTGAGGCTGAAAGGGAGCTTCTTGTACGTGAACGTACCCCATGGGTAGATAAAGGCTGTCTTTTCTTAATCGGCCGGTGCAATATTAATCTGGTTATAACCAGAAAAACCGTCTATAAAGGAAAATATCTCGCTCCTGGCACATTCATCAATGATTTGATCAATGAAGGGAGTAGGATAGTTGTCTTTAGGACAGGCATGATTAAGATCTCGATAATCCATACAAACGTGGATCGTGCCTTGTTTTTTAATCACTGGGACAATATTGGAAACCCAGTCTGTAAGGGGGATGGGATAGATGAACCAAGCCTTGAGAAGCTTTTCAACATCACCCTTAATAGCAGCGACCTTCCTAGGGTGCACTGGGCGAAGCCGTTGGAGAATAGGCTTTTCTTGCAGCTACATTTGTATTTCATGCACCATAATGCTAGGATCAATGCCAGGCATTTCATCATAGAATTCCTGAAATAGATGAGTGTATGCCTTGATCTCATCCAGAGAACAAGATACCCCAATATGAATGTGTTCAATGATACCGGGTTTGATAGAAATGTCAATCGGCATCGTTTGGGTAATATTACCCAGATTTCCTTCTGACCATACTTCATGAGTAACAGTTGGTGGTGGAAATGGAGAAGAGGACTCTTTGAAAGTGGTAGACATGACCACCGGGTGAGGCAGGAACGAGGAGCGATGATGAGTATCGATCCATGGTGGTTCCTCAAGAGACATGATTTCCATGATACCTTCATTAGCAAGGAAGGTCTTGGCTAAGGGATTAGACGATTCCAAAGTGCCAAGCCAAGGGGATTGAGAGTACATATCGAGAGAGGTCTTCGACATATGAGAATCAGAGGATGCAGAGTTCGAAGCCGAAACAATTTCCACGTAATTGACTTCAGCGAGACTAAGCGGCATAACCTCGCCCCAAGTATCAACAAGATCTGGTGCAGGTATGACCTAGGGATCAGATTTGACCAAGATCATGTTGAAAAAGGAAACATGAGGAGGTGGGAGTGGAAAAATTCCCATTAAAGCAGAATATTTGAAGAGACCTACCCCCACACTCTCATAGGGAGCACCAGAGTGCTTGACGTACGGAACATTGCCATCCGAGGAGGAAGAGGCAAAGAAAGACAGCTAATCGACGGTAACAATTTTCCCTTGATGGGGAAAATGGATCACGCAAAACAAAGAGGAGGCCACGACATGCATGTCATGAGTCCAACTTCAGCCGAGTAGAAGATTATAATTGAGATTGGCATCAACAATTTCTACTTCGACTTGCACTGCCTTGCCTTCCAGGGTGATGGCAAGGTTAGGTAAGACACCAAAGGGTCGTGAATCACGCCCATCGAAAGCTTCCAAAGTGTTCAGAGACTGGTTTAGTGCAGGGGAACCAATAGCCTTCCAACATGCGGTTGACATGATGTAGGTGGAAGCACCTTCATTGATGATAGTGTGCTGGATGGTCTTCTCATTGATGATTACCTGAATAATAAAGGAAATATGATGAGGGAGTTGTGGAACATGGTTCTCTAGATCAAAACATATCAAATTGGAAATGGTGGGATTGATGCCCCTAATAGCTGACAGTAAATATTTCCACTGCGATGGGTAGCTTTGGAGTACCTCGAGAGCCGACATGGTTGACGGCGCCTGAGCCTAATCCTCAACAATATTCTAGTGCTGAGTAGCTCGGGCATTGTGATTATACGAGAATTTCCGCAGTACACCTCGAGAGGGTGGCTGCATAGTGGAATCAGGGTTAGGGCGCTCAATTTGTAGAGGGCTAGAACTCGAGGTAGAAGAAGAAGGTGTATCTTCTTTCTCTTTTCGAGTTGTCAGAGTTGGAGTTTGATAGTCTTTTGATCAGGTAGCCACATTAATAAGCGTTCTCATCATGAACACTTGAGATCCGAAGGAAGCAGATCGGGGTTGGTCTACCATTTGGGTCTGCTGAGACAGAAACGACTCTTTGAGGATAGCAGGAGTCCCTTTGAGTAGGCGAATAACTTCGGATCGTTGAGAAAAATCGTTAGTGTAGTGATATTCCTCGCAAACGAGGCAGGGATACTTAGGTTTCTGTTGTGAAGATTTGCCAGTAGATGATTTGGGAGGCCCCTGTTTCAGGGCATTGGCTTTAGCTTTGCCTTTGCCTTTCTTTTTTCCTTTCGAGGATTTGTCCACTGCGGTAGACTGGACAACGTGGACCTCTGAGGTTTTACCAAGGCCAGGTGGATTCTGGGATGAACTATTAGGTACAATATTTGAGACCGACTTCTATTTGGAAGAAGTTTTAGCAGGGGTCTGGGATACTAAACCAATAACTCCATCAACGGGAGGAATAGCTGGTGACTTTGATGCTGTGGGATCGGATGATGGCCGTGGAGCATTGGGTAATAACTCGTATAAAGTTCCAGACTGAGAGTAAACTAGATCCAAGTACTAGGCACGAGTGATGGCCTGCTCTTCAATGACGCATCCACCCATAGCTATATCGTGAGAAATTGGGGTTATGAATGATTTGGTAAACCATTTAGTGAGCAACTGATCAACAATCTCAAATTTGATCAGGTGATGTCTACGTCTCCAATCATGGATGTGATCAGAGATGTGAGAAAATAGGTGCCAGTTTCATAGCAAACTGACAACTAAAATGCATGAGGAAAATCATGGTTAAAGAGTTAAAGTCATGGTAAGTACTTCAAGGTAGCTCGATGTACCATTTCGCTTCAGCACCTATGAGGGTTCATTGGAAAAGACGAAGACGAATGGAATATTCAACGTATGAGTTTGACGAGCACTAGAGGTGATATGTCATCACATGGGCCTAAGGATCCTCTTTAGCTTTCCCATCGAGCTTTGGGCAATCACTTGGTATCTTGGACAACACCGGAGGTCAGTACGACGAATGAAGGATCAGATCACTTGTAAGGCGTAATACATCCGACAACTCAAGTGTAGCCAAGAAATGTAATTGAGTGTTAAAAGTCATGGGGGCTCGATAAGCGGGCCCATAGGGAGGAGCCCATCCCTGCTGGTAAGGATTTTGGCCCCACAGTGGGAGATTTTGGCCATATGGCATCTCAGGTTGCCCCCATTGCGGATTACCTTAACCACAGGGAGGACTTTTACCTTGAATACCTTGGAACTGTCTAGGTATAGTTTGCTAATAAGCAACGTATGAGTTAAAAGGAAGTTGAACCTATTGACCTTAGACATATGGATATGGAACCTGTTGTCCTTGAACATATGGCTGATGAACCCGTTGTCCTTGAACAAGAGGATTCTAGACCTGCAGTCCTTGGGCATAAGGTTGATACACTTTTTCCCCTTGGACGTTGGGATTTTGTAGTTGATTCCCTTGGGCGACAGTATTTTGAGCCTATTGACCTAGGACATGAGGATTTTGGGCCTGCTCTTGCAGGACTTGACCTTGACCCTGCCCTTACAAGGGTTGACCTTGTTGATATGTATACAAGGGTTACTGCTGCCTGGTTGGTTTTGCTGTTGCAAGGGTTGACCTTGCAGTTGCAAAATTTGTCCCTGGGTCTACAGAGGTTGGCCCTACGAGGACATGGGTTGAGAGGTGTGCAGAACATATTGCATCTGTTGCTGTGCGAATTGCTGCAACTATTGTAAGGATTGACCTTGCTGTTGTTGCAGGTAACCTTGCTGTGGGATAATTTGCCCTGGCTGTTCCACAGAGAGCCCTTGCTACAAAAAAGGTTGCCCTTGTGATAACAAAGGCTACCCTTATTGTTGTAGAGGTTGTCCTTGCTGTTGCAAGGGTACTTGAACAGTGCTCGGGAAATTACTGAACTGAATCTGGCCGTATGCAGGATGGATGTATTGCCTAGATTGGATGGTGTAAGGTTGATTAACCCTTCCTTGAGAACCATATGGAATATAAGTATTTTGGTATTGAACCTGAGACCCATAAGGCTACTGATACTGAACATTTCTTGATCCAGACGAACCAATGGGATTCTGAACCTGTTGGTACTAGACATTGCTTGACCTAATAGGATCAGTAAGATTATAAATAATACCAGAAGAAGGCTGGTTTATACCGAGCATGTGAGCTCGTGAGACGCTCATATTAGTGGCACCTAACACCATATAAACATTTAGGTTCTGTCCCCTAGGTGGTGGCACAATCTGGCCGCTGACTAGCGGGACGGAGGAACTGACAGAGACAATCTTTGAAACTATCGGTTGTGTCTGACGGGTAACTGGGATTGATGATACAAGAGTATTCGGAATGGTGGGTTGCACCGGGACTGAAGTAACAGCCTGTTGGGAAGTCGTGTTCATAACGAATGGACCTGACGTAGGCCTGATGCCTGATGCCCATATAGGATTATGGTAAAGTGATGAGGCACTAGGTGTACCTGAAACCAAGTGTGCCAAAGACACATAGTTGGGTGGCAAACTGGCAGGAATACCTTCCAAAAAAGGGAAACCCTTAGAAGGAAACTCCAATTGGAATTCTACCCCCTAAACAGTGTGTGGAGTAGAAACTTCGGACTCATCCAGAGATGTGACTGGAGCATTGCCTTCGGGTTCCATATTTGAAAACATATGACGACGAATAATCGAACGTGTACGAGGGAATAGCTCCAAAGGAACACCTGACTGGTTGTATGGACTGTAAGGACGCTATGGGGATATCTCAATAGTGTCAAATAGAGGGTTCTCAGGGTAAATAACCAATCCAAGCTAACCATCAGTGGTCAACGAGTTCTCTAGAGTTCAAATGGGGTTGTTTGGAGATTCCGGGCCAAGATTAGCAGATGACCCAGTATTGAAAGTAGGTGGAGGACGAGATGACAATGGTTGAACACTAAAAATGATTCCTCAAGTGACTCTGGTAACTCAGGAAACGACTCCTCAGACAATCTTTCAAACAGAGGAGAGGAAGAGGAATTGGGTGATCCAGTTGGTTCAACCATGATGATCTTGTCTTAGTCAACGGAACAAATAACTTCAAGGCTTTAAAATATTCTTTTAAGAAAACTCATGATTTTGTCTCAAAAAGACTAGCAAGGTGTTTTGGATCGCGGGCAATCAATTATTAAGATGCATAAAAGGCTGATGCTCTTTCATTTTTTAACAGTCGAGAAAGAAACAAAGATTACTCTATCATTTTCGATTGGAAATGAGCTTGAAAGGACAAGTTCTCGAATGATATTTTAAGTTTAATGAGTCAAAAAGATGAAATGACTGCTCTAGATGATCTAGGTAAATAGGATTACCAGGCAACTGTGAACTACAGAATACCTCTTGGCGAACCAAGAAGTACGAATAGGCAATCTCCCCGAATGCTATGTTCAGTGTATTACATTCGCAAGGTGACCGAATCGGCTTCCTAAGGATAAAAGGATTGCAGCCTAGTTGGGTCTCCCATTATATACTCAACGGTATGGGGAGCATAAATCCACACTAACGCTGTCTAATGCCGAAGCTAAAAACAACTTCTAAAGATGCTGGAACACGTCTCTAGCCTAGACCTTCTGGATATGATTGTTAATGTCAAATGCGCCTTAGGTTAATTGAATTCATTTTAAAGTTGATTTTGAGTTAAGTTTCAGTTTTCAGGTCTTAGCGATGCTACTTTAAAAACCTTAAATGAAACTAAATGAGACAAGACCCTTTCAATTCGATGAAATGCCTACACTAGATAGGGTAGAAACTACTTAATCAAATGCAAACAATCAAGCAACTGAAAAAGAAATGATCTTTCACTACCTTACTTTTTCAAAAAATAAACTAATGAAAAATGCATTCCAATTCCTAATTTCTTGAAAAGAACTTATCTATTAGTCCTTTCAAAAACAACAATTCTCTTCCTTTTTCAATTGCTGATGCAATTCTAGTTTTTTAAAGATGCAAATTATCGTAACATAATGATGCAACAAGCTAGAATTTCATACTTTTTCATGAAACAACGAAACAAACTTTTTGCATATAATCTTTCAGTGAAAATTTTAGCTCTCCAAGCAGATGAAAACATGAAAAGAGAAGTTCATTCAGATCAGTGAAAGACCAACTTCACCAAACACAATACCAACAATGTAATCTATGCCAGAAAAGAAACGTTTAGGCAAACAAACAAAACTTTTCAAACTTGTGCAAAAGGAGGTCAAAGTCATAAAAAGGACCAAAAACAAAATGCAAAGAGTAAGCACACCTACAACCCGACTTAGTCAGTTCACAAACTACTGAGTGGACGACCAACTAGATGCCCTAGTGTCGCTGGCCACTCAATGACTCAATCAATCAAGTAGAAAGATGACAAGCCAACAAGCAAACAAAACCAAATGAAAAGTAGCTTTCTAATCAGGGAGAAAATGATCCAAAAAGCTTACGGGGTCAAAACCACAAGAGAAGAACACACTGGCCAAGATTGGGGTCAAGACCTAATCTTCACTTACAGGCATCGACGCGACTGCCTAATTGACAACAAGTACTAGAGTCTGGTCGATGCGATTGTTTCTCAGCAACTCATGCTGGTCGGCGTGATTGTTAGCAGATTAAGCGCAATGATCGAGGTAGCTAATTAAACATGGACTATATCTGCTACTATGAATTCTAGACTCAAGCTAGTAAGCAGGAGAAAAGAAACAGAACCAAAGGGAAAAAGTGGAACTAGAAAAGTTCTCACAAAATCATGAAATCCAAGACAGAAAAAGGATGGGGATTCCTAATGGAGTTTCCAATTTGTGGTGAAGTAAAATTATAAGTGCAGACACGAATGAATTCCTCTAGCCCAATAATGGGTCTAGCCACAACAGATACATTCTATGGAAGATTTCCTTAGGTTAGAATCAATCAAGAGGGCCTACCTCTTGGTCGCTTATCCTGTTTGATGATGTCCTTGCTTGCTCGCTCTAGCTATCTCTCGCTTCCTTCTTCAACCTACTTAAAAAGTCAAGAAAAATTAAGCCATGAATATGCAATATTACAAAACATGTAGGAAATCAATCGATAGTTGCATATATTAATATCAAAGAGAGATTACAACCATTCGTCTTGACGTTGCAGTCTTCCTCTGAAAAGACTAGGTTCCCACACACTTCTGCTAGCATTCCACGGTGGCTTCAAACAACAATAGTTTTAAAGCTCTTCCCTTTAGGCTTCACTCCAAACCAAAACACACTTCTCCCTCACACAACTAGATAGCTACAACTAGTAATAGCTTGCTTGTCTA
Organism: Pinus tabuliformis; assembly: GCA_031772625.1. Classification (NCBI taxonomy): domain Eukaryota; kingdom Viridiplantae; phylum Streptophyta; class Pinopsida; order Pinales; family Pinaceae; genus Pinus; species Pinus tabuliformis. The sequence continues at coordinate 777,127,566 of CM062804.1, read as the reverse complement.
CTCCAAACCAAAATAGCATCAACACTCAACCAAAAAATATGACTAGCTTGTGCTTGGGAAGAAGGGAGGTTTATATAGGAAATATGGATGGGAGATGGATCCTCTTCTCATGGGAGAAGGACTTATCCCTTCAGGTAGTTCCATCATTATAGGGGAAAGGAGCCCAAACTATCATCCTAGACCCCATCTGGCAAAACCATTTACCAGACTTCTGTTACGAAGCTTCTAGAGCTGGAAGCTTCGACTCTAATTTAAAAAAAAATCCATAATAGGACTGGCACCACTGGAACACAACTCAGTCGCTCTGAGGAGTAGTGGTAATCTCTGCACATCGGTGCCAGGGAGATAAAGGCCATTAGCACCGATCTTGTAAACTGGGAAAAACAAAAGTTTTAGGGGAAATGGTGCAAAAGGGAAATGATCTTCTCATGAAGAGGGACACAATGGGAGTTTCTTCATGAAGGTAAAACATGCGGGGTTCATTGTAGAGGTCCTCTAGGATCAAGGAATTGGGCATACAAGGACAGTGACAAAATGTTGTGTAACACCTATACAATGAGTTATGAGGGACTCTTTATAGCAAAATGTGGGGTGACCCTTGACATTCCCCTTTGTGATAGTTCATCTACCCTCATGACTCTTCATCTACTCTATGACTGTTACATCCAACTATTGACACTTGACTTACACTTGACATGACGTTACATTACAATGCACATGTATTCATGTGAGACAACATGGCTTGAGCAAGCCATGCAAGACATCACTGACACTCGTTCCGTTGTGATGAGACCAACTCCTTGACATGCTTTTGATGGCGAAGGTGGTGAGCTGATGCCAAGCTTGGTCATCCGTGATGGTGTGCATGCACCCCATGGTGACATCTTGTTGAAGTGAAATCTTGCCTCTGTTGCAACTGGTGCATTGGTTCGGCTCCTTCATCCAGCTCATCTGCTAACATGCACATGGTCTTCTTGGGTGCGACTGAACTAGCAACACACTGATGCATAGTGTCCATGTTGATCTTCAAGTGTGTGCTGGTGGTTATGCGCATCAACTTGCCGAAGTACATGTTTAACTCCAGTTGGACTTGCTTCTTGTCTTCGCCATGGTGAGTGTGTTGAATGGTTTGGATCGCATGCATGCACACAATGACATGCATGCTACTGAATCCCTTGCATGTGATCAACAAAACTACTCAACATGTCTACTCCATGCTAGCTGCTGGGATGGATCTTTAACTTGTACGGGAGCAGTTTCATCCGTGAGTGCATGTTGCACCCACTACTGTTCCTATTCCTGTTGCAACTCATTCATCTATCTGTGCAGTTTCATGTTCTTCCTTGAGTTGCTGATTCAGCACATGCAACTCCTTCTTTGTTCCATTCTCTGTCTTCACGCGATCTTCATGTCACAGTGTCACCTCATAGCCTGAGTCTCCAAAGTTGCTTTCATCATCAGTGCATCTGCTTGAGCTTACAACTTTGTTCTTCCTCTGTGTTGTAAACAACCTTACTCTTGCACTCATTGCATTCGTTGCATTCGGTATGCTGCCATCAATTGTTGTTCATGATGTTTCTCACTATAACGCTATTGCTGTCATACCTTGATGTCCTTTTCTACGAATAAATTGATGTCTTTGTGGGTAGGCAAGTCCATAGACACTTCATTAACTACATCCCCAAGTGTGCTCTGAATGGTGTCTTCGACTTTGATCTTCTGGAAACCATTGTACCTATACTGCTAAGAGGTAGACGAACACCTGCAATACCTGTGTGACTGATCATGAAGGTTGTGCAATTTCAGTAAGGATGTCGAGAGACTAACTACGAAGACTGTGTAAGGCACAGTCTGGGCTATTGGGAGACTATCTGACTACTGGAACTCTGTAATGCACAGTCCATTCTGGCTGTTGACTATTGGAATTTCACAATGCGCAATCTCAACTGGAAATGGTTGAAGGCTCAGTTACTACATTACGCAATTTTTTGGGCCAGCAGTCACTGTCCCTCAGAAATGTACAAAATAGTCCTGAAGGACAGTCACTAGGCAGAAATGCGCATTTCTTGAGAGGAAGGCAAAGCCTTCCCTCTCAAGATTGCGTAATACTGTCTTGGTGAGGCAGAGTCTGGGCCAAGGCTGCCCAGACTCGCCGACGGGAAACTGAAACCAAATGCATGGTGATACTAAGTGTAAGCATAAGTGAATGATCATGCATGCAAATGGTGAATGATAGATTTAGAAAACAAAACAACATGCATGTGGGTGAGGTGAGTCGCCGAATCAGCGACCATTCGCAAAAAACAGTTTCATGTATGCGACAACAGTGAGATGTTGATGAGAACTGAAACAGTGATAGTACAAGCTAATAAGTATCAAAACGACAACAAGCACTCAGTGAAATCAAGAAGACAATGTTCACATGAAGCGAAACACAAAAAGCATCGGAAATGCACACAAGTCATGGAAAGCGGGCCTACCCCAAAACAGCTGAGCTGAGTGTGATGACAACTCCTAGATGTGATGTGGGATGTCAGAGCTACAAGGTTGATGTGAGGAATGAGATCTGCAGCATCTGGTTGATGAGTTTTGATAACATCGAGGTTGTGACACGCATGCCACAAATCTAGGGAAAGTGACACTTGGTGGGAGGTTTCTGAAATGATCCTTGCATGTAACCTCCGACTACCAAAAATAGATCCCTGAAACAAGGGATGCCTTGCATGCTACCTTGGGAGAAGCAACCCATGCATGCAAGTTAGTTTTTCTCGATCTTGGAGGGAATCAGTCTACTCAGCTACACATGCAAGAGACTGCTCTACTGCTGGGAGAAAATGCGCATTTCTGGCTCAGAGCTGGGTTGGCTGCCTAGGATATTTGTGCAATTTTTGGGTAGAGCAGTTGATTGTTGCCCAGATTTGCGCAAATTATGGGCTGAGCAGCCCTACTGGGGAAAATTGCGCAATTTTCACTGTGAGTGTTGACTACCAGAATTGCACAATTCTGGAGCCCAGTAGGTTGCCAATCAGGATTGCACAATTTCTGGAGGGAAGGTTGGTTTCCATCTAGAATTGTGCAATTTCTTGGGGGATCTGCTCAGCCTGCAACTGGACCAAGTCTGGGTGAACAACCTATGAGGGGAATGCATCAAGCTGTGATCAACAGGCTGTCTTTGTGCAAGAAAAATACTGAATCTTGTGTACTTGACAAAGCCAGACATGTTGCTGTGAAGTTTGGAAGGGAGGCTCCAAAACGAAGCTAAGGAAAAATTTTGGAGGGTGGATGTAGCCACTACAACAACCTCCAACCTGGCCCGCTAAAACCCACCACATCCTCCCTCAGGTAGGTCTGTCAGTGCCCTGCACCAAGATTAGAGAGGTGACGTGGCCCATGGAGAGAACAACTGCACCCCTGTCATGGAAATCGCGGGCGATCAGAGGTAGAATTAAGACCTTGCTGAAACCAATATTTGATCTCAACACCAACAATGCTGACCAAGGGAACTAGTGTTATGCCACCTCCATAGCCCTCTACAAAAGCCAAGGCTGAGCCACCTAAAGAGCCCAAGTATAGGTTATTGACAACAGTTATTGCAAAAGGAGTTATACAAGAAGGAGATATGATGTAAAGGGTTGGTAAAAAAAAGTACAATGAGCATGATGTATAAGAATGGAAGAAATTCCCAAAATTTTCCAAAGAAAAATATTCTAAGTAAATAAAAAAATTAGGCCAACATGTGGTCATCATTTTTTAACAATGGCTTATAGTGTTGAAAATAGCAACAAGAAATGTTAAAAATAACATCTAGAAATTCCAATTTAATTTGTCCTTGAATCAAATTGTGAATTAATTTGTAATTCTTTTCTCATAGCAACTTGTAATAGTTAATTAAGTTAAATTTACTTAATTAACTTATGAAAATCGAGCTGGAAGTCTATCTGGAGTCATGTAAGTGTGATCCCTAAGTTTTAGGGGTCTAGATTGAGTTTATTTGAGTTGTAATAAGATAACTCAGTTTGACTGAGTTATAGACAGTTAAACTAGTTCTAATTGTTTATAGAACTAGTAGAGGATTGGTAGTGAGTTGGTGCACTGGAGTATCCTCAAGTGCTACTCTAGCTATCTGGATATTCCATCATGAGAAACTAATGCATGTCAATTTAGAGAAAGACCTAGTTGAGACTAGAGTGCAGGGACAATGTACTATCAGTTGTATGATTTTCCGATTTGTACAGAGCATGCACGCAATCAAAGAAGGACCTAAGTTTGGATTGCGTAGTTTTGGAGGAAGGATTTACCAATTAAATATGGGCTGATCCTCATAGGAATTCCACAAGGAAATAGGGGCTTGGAGAGCATCAGAATAGGCTAAGGTTTGGCTTGAGCTAGCTTATGAGCATAGAGTTGATAATACTTGTGCAGGAATTGTTCTAGTGAGAACATGCTTTATATTATCACTCAGATTTATGATTAATGTAATAGATAGTCGGGGTGTTGAGCAGTGGCTTTCCCTAGAGAAATTTTTGTGTTATGTGCCATTGATTATCTTCCTCTTGTTGATTATTGTTTTCATCAATCTATTGGTTTCTGTTCTTTAAAGAGTAGAGTACATTCTTTTCATGTGTTTTAGTACATTACATGAGCTGTGAACTACAGGAAGTCTACATGGTATCAAATTTGATTACAATACATAAGAGGAGATTTCGAGTTTGGGGTTACAAGTAAAATTCAAATTTGCAGTTCACACTTCAAGGTCGACAAATGGATTTCTATGGTTTGAGACTCGAGTATGCCTTGGATGGCAACTCAAATTACATAGCCTGGAAGGACATGATGGAGGCAGTGCTGGAGGATAATGGCTGTAAGGAATTCATTAACCAATACATTCTTAAGCCACTAACATCAAATGCAAAATATTTGGCTGAATGGAAGAAGTGTGTGGCAAGGGTGAGGCGAATTATCCTTGAGGGAGTTTGAGACCACATTGTCTCGAGTCTCCATGGCAAGGAAAATATGTATGCTATGTGGAAAGCATTGGCGAACCTATTTCAAAACATCAGTGACCATAGGAAGTTGGCACTAAAGGACAAACTTCAAAAAATCAAGATGGAGGCAAACGACTCAATTGAAAATTAGTTAACCAAATTTACCCATTGTTGGGATGATATTGGAAGTGTTGGAATCATTGTTGCCGAGGATGATATGGTGAGCCTATCTCTTCTAGGACTTCCCAAGAGTTGTCATAGTTATTAGGACTCTGTCAATGGGAGGGAGAAGCTGCCAGATTGGGATTGATTGTGGTCAGATTTGATACAAGAGGAGTTTCGATGGAACACCAAAGATGGGACCTCTTCCAAAGATGTGGAAGAGGAATTTTCCTTAGAGAGTAACGCAAATAAGTTCAAGGGAAAGAAGTCCCAATGTGAGGCGGGTGATAAGAATATGGACTTGTCAAAAGTCAAGTGTTTTCACTGTCATGAGCTTGGGCACTATGCCACGAATTACCCACAGAAGAAAGAAAGAAGGAAGAAGCATGTAGTAACTGTAGCAGGTGAAGCTATATCTTCACAATTCGAACTTCATTTCACTCTCATTGCATGCATGACCAGCACTATCATGGGAGGCATGTGGTATCTTGACAACGGTGCCTCGTTTAATATGACAGGGAACAAAGATCTCTTTAGTGATTTTGAGGAGAAAGACCTCAAGCAGAACATAGATTTTCGAGATGAAGGGATGTATAGTGCTACTGGGTTGGGTACGTCTACCTTTCAAAGCGATTCTGACTTTATTAATTTTTGCAACTACGGTAGAATTCCACATTGGATAGCTCAGATCACCAAGATGATTCTTGCATTAAATTCATCTTTTCGAGAGGACCAAAATGGACCTAAACATCACTGGATTTGGTCAAGCGGAAGTTAAGTTTTGAATTATTTTATTAATTCATTCATTATGGAATGGGTAAGCCCTAACCACTTGGGTAACTGCTTCGGTCATTCTTAACCTCGAGTAAACCCTCAAGGCAACATATAAAATGAAGCGACCTCAATCTCATTTGGACACACTCAAGTTATGTTTCAATTCTTCTACTTTGTCTTGGCTCACACAAGTTCATCGACGAAAGTCTTCACTGGGTCCAAGATCACAGGCAAAAGGTTCGCTCTGAGTTAGGGTATTTTGGATCTCAGTCGCTGGCACAAATCTGAAGTTTTTTGTCCATAATTACTAGCATAGAGTGGGTAAGAGAGTGACTTTGGTTCTCTCATCACTGGGAGGTAGTTCAGATGGAGTGACTTTACCTTCAAATGGTTTTGGTATCCGGTTGCATGCTTCAGGTAGCCTAGGGAGCGACTTTACTTTGTTGGTCGCTCAGATAGCACTGCAAGGTTGCAACTTTTCCTTGATTGGTCTCTCGAACAACCCAATGTGGGAGCGAATTGGGTATTTACTGTTCAGATCCATAATCATAAGCATAGAGACCTCCTGGGAGCGACTTTACTATTACACTCACTCACATACTATCTTCGTGAGTGTGACCCTAAATTTTTTTAGTTGTAGAGAGGGTGTTGATGATATCCACCTACTTCAGTCTGGGTTTCGGCATCTCGACATCTGTGATCTGTGAATCTGGGTTTCTCTGCTATAGATTGGTAGATTTGAGTTTATTTGTTGTTATAACGGATCCGTAGATCTAGTTTATTGTTACCATCTGTTGATCATATGTATTGGGCTCATTGTACTCACTGCTATAGCCTTTTATGAAAATACACTAGAGGAGAAGAAGATTTGAAAGATTTTCCCCATTGTAGGGTTTTCCCCTAATATTATACCAATTTGTTGTCTCTTATGGTTGTGTGTGCTATTGTCTTCTCTATCACTACATATATTTTTCATTCTTCAGTTATGTTTATGATTGATTATACTGCTAATACTTGGATGCATTGTTAATGAAAAGGATAAATTGGGCTAAAGTAACTGATACAACATTGAACAATTAGAAAATTTAATAGGCTCCCCTCTCAAAATCATAGATATGATATATGTTCTAGGCCTAAAGAAGAATCTTGTTTCAGCCGCGGTATTGGAAGACCATGGCTATGATGTGATTTTTAGTAAGGGAAATGTTTTCCTTAGACACATCGCCATGAGACACGCGAAACAGATCGGTGAACAGGTCAAGAACCTGTCTTCTCATGAGGTTCAAGATGTATGCAAAGCCTTGAGGAGAAAGACAAAGGTTAGAGACTTGGTGGTTGAGAGGGAGAGTAAATTACCTCTCAACATGCAGCCTTAGAAGAAGCCTCAAAAGAAGTTTCAGGAAATTTTGGAGCAGCCACTGTTGGAGAAGATGAGAGGAGACTGAGTGGAGAGATCCACTCAAGAAGAGAAGAAGCGATCTTAGACAATTGTGGAGTAGCCACAATTGGATAAGCAGAGAGGAGACCGAGTGGAGGCATCCACTCATGCAGAGACCTCCAGTAGCGGGGAATTTCGATCCAAGTGGGAAGAGAGAGCATATGCATCCATATCTCCAGGTGTGAGGTAGGGTGATGTGAAGTGATAGTCCCAAAAGAGTTGCAATTGGGTAGGGTCCATTGAGAGGTTTTGTCTCATGGATCATACCTTGCTATGAGAGCCCAAAGTACATAGTAGTAGGAGGAATCAATGGTTATTGATGCAGTTAGAGATCAGAGTGATAGAGGCTAGAGCAGTTAAATACTAAATAATGCAGAGAAGGGTTGACAACAATGTAGAAAGGTAGAGTCAACAGAAGAACATAGTTTTCAGTCGATAGAGGCAATAACAGTAAGAGACTTTAATGACAGATGCATCATACTGATTTAGGTTGGATTTTTTTTTTTCGGTTTCAAGAGTTTTTGTAGCAACAACACTAGAGAGAAGTGTTGCATGCAGAACATTCCAAAGGTTTAGGATCAAGATAGAGTTGAATTCCTTTCTTGTTGAGAGGGAGTGTTGAAAATATCAACAAGAAATGTTAAAAATAACATCCAAAAATTCCAATTTAATTTGTCCTTGAATTAAATTGTGAATTAACTTGTAATTACTTTCTCATAGCAACTTATAATAGTTAATTAAGTTAAATTGACTTAATTCACTTAGGAATTTCGAGTTGAAAGTCTATATGGAGTCATGTAAGTGTGATCCCTAGGTTTTAGGGATCCATATTGAGTTTATTTAAGTTGTAATTAGATAACTCAATTTGATTGAGTTATAGACAATTAAACTAGTTCTAACTGTTTGTGCAATTAGTAGAGGATTACTAGTGAGTTGGTGCACTGGTGCATCCTTAGGTGATACTCCAGCTAACTGAATATTCCCTCATGAGAAACTCATGCATGTCGATTTAGAGAAAGACCCAGTTGAGACTAGAGTGCAAGGATAGTGTACGATAAGTTGTATGAGAAACTCATGCATGTCGATTTAGAGAAAGACCCAGTTGAGACTAGAGTGCAAGGATAGTGTACGATAAGTTGTATGATTTTTTGAGTTGTACAGATCATGCATGCAATCAAAGAAGGACCTAAGTTTGGATTGTGCAGTTTTGGAGGAAGGATTTCCCAATTAAATATGGGTTGATCCTCATGGGAATTGCACAAGGAAATAGGGGCTTGGAGAGCAACAGAAGAGGCTAAGGTCTGGCTTGAGCTAGCTTGTGAGCAGAGAGTTGATCATACTTGTGCAAGAATTGTTCTTGTGAGAACAAGCTTTGTATTATCACTCAGATTTCTGATTAATGCAATATATAGTCAGGGTTTTGAGCAGTGGATTTCCCGAGAGAAATTGCTTTGTTATATGCCATTGATTATCCTCCTCTTATTAATTGTTGTTTTCATCAATCTATTGGTTTCTACTATTTAAAGAGTAAAGTATATTCTTTTCTTGTGTTTTAGTACATTACATGAGCTGTGAATCTACAAGAAATCTACATATATGACTATAGAAGTCCAACATATTGAATCTCTTTGATATCCTGCACTTTAGACAGAGATCAAAATTCAACATCTACCTCAAATTATTGTTGAGTTATGTGCACAACAGATTCTTGTGGCTAGGTGAGCCCATTAAGATTAACACCCTCTGATTATCTCATATTACAGGGGTCACCCATGATGGAAAATATATAGAGCCCTTGTTTGACAAGAAGAATGAGAAGGCAGTAGGAAAGGAAGTTACAGAAAAAAATATCGATTGTTCACAGACAACATGGAGTGACAATATCAACTATAGATGATGATGGTGTAGTGTTTTCCACACAAATCATGGCCTGCAAATTTTTCAAGAAATGCAAGAAGGATCAGTTCCCTACAAGTGCAACGACAACCACTACAAGGTGTGCCATAAGTGTGCAAATGAATTGAGTGACTTTCTTGCTTAACTAGTTCATGCAAGACTTTCTTGAGCCCTAAGAAAAGAACATCAATTTTCACTACTCTTGGCTTCTAAATTTGATAGCCCGTCTTGGAAGCTTTCTAAGGGCACTTAATTTCCACCACCAAAGAAGCCAATTTTTGATACCAAGGTTTGAGTCACTCTTGTCTACTACAAATAAAAATTGACAATAATACAACAATACCACATTCTACATTTGGAAGGAGGCCATCAACCATTTTATTAAAAAGGTACCTCATATCCCTATCCAAACTGTTGAGGCTTACATAGCTATGATGTAGTTTTGCACCACATCACATTTTATGTACTTTTAAGCTTGTGCATAGCCAAACAAGCAGTGGTTTCAGTGCTGGTACAAGCTCGATGAGCTGACAATGCTGCAGATTATAAATGACCATTCGATATTTTAATGCACACTATACAATTACAAGTAGCCATAGGGGAAAATAATTAATAGTGGCGAGGAGGAATAGTGCCAAGATACACAATATGAAGGTTCTTCTATCCCATAAGAAGAAGAGAGCTCAAAGCCCCTACCATAGGAGCCTGAAGAAGCACATCATGGCACATCATAGTGAGACCCTAAAGAAGAGGAAGAAGCATAAGAAGGTGAAAAGAGACCACTTAAGGGTTAGAAATTGGGTGTAAGGAAAAAGAGGAAGACTAAAAATACAACCAACCTAGAGACATGTTCTCTGTTAAAGGACTTGTAAAAATTGGGTAAGCAAATAAAAAAGGTGAGAGAGTAGGGAATTGCTCCTCTTGTCATGACCATTCAAAATGTAGCGTGTGAGAAAAGAGAATTGTAGGACCAGACACAACAACAGTTGGAACAACTATGTCTCTTGATTGAGTCATCAAGGATGGACACACTTGTACGAAGAGCAGTAGATCCAGTTGTTACTACGAAGGCGACTAGTGCACCTCCTACACTAGTGAATCGTGGAAAGTAGTCACAACCATATTCTACCTTGATAGAACATCACACACTAGGTCTTCCCCAAGTCATAGTGTACTTTATAGGCACTGATATTTAGCAACAAGCTTAGGTGTTGCCCCAATTTCCTTCACATGTTTTACATCTATTGAAATAGTCGAATGTATAGGAAGTACATATTAGAGCACATACAATCTTGACAAATCTACTTCAACTCATTAATGAGAACAAGCCTATACAAGCGACACATGTGCCACTGGTAGAAGCATGACAAAAGGATAAAGAATGAGAGGGCACACTAAGATGGGAAGTAGAGGAAGTATGCAATAAATTGTCGGGTTTCCGAATGGAGATTGATACTTCCACAGAGGGAAAATTGTCCAAAATTCAGAAGGTCGTTCAAGGCTTGAAAGTGTCAGTGGAAGAATTGCAACTACAACCAAGATTACCACTCCACTAGAAGAGCTGAAAACAAGGGAAAATGGGAATGAAGCCTCTACAACACTCAATATTATTCAAGGCTTTAACAAAAAATATAGTTGATTATGCGAGGTAGGCTTAAACATATGGAATAAGCTGCAGGAAAATTCCAAGTTACAGGACTTTGGCCATTAGATTTAAACTACACAATAAAGGAGAAAAGTCATTCGTAGAAGTTTGACCACTCTGTCATTGGTCGAACTCTGATTGACTATGGTATAAAGTGCATGTTATGAATAAAAATATATATAGAAATAATAAAAATAAAAATAAATATTATAGTTATAAATAATGATCAATTAATTAATAATTAGTAATGAAGAGGCATGTCTCATAGGACATGACCATTCGTGAAAGGGAACCTACCTAGGTATATAAGCGAGCCCTCATTTTGTAAAAATCATACTATTCATTCTATTCTATTCTATTAATACATATATTACTTACAATACAATATTTGTGTACAAATATATTCTAATTATAAATAGCTACAAAGTTTGTTGCTTTATTGGTATCAAAGAAGTTTGTTCCTCAGTTAACCATTGCTTTGTCCTACTATTAAGCTTTCATTTTGAAATCATAGGAACATCTTCCTAAATAGTATTGTATGACTGTAATAATCATCTAGAATTATTATTGGAAATGAGAGAAATACTTGTAAAATTGATAATAAAAAAATCTTGAAATATCAAATTTTGCACATACAATAGAAGCTAAAGGTGAGGTTGCTAGCATGAAAATTGTTGAAAAAATGAGCTTGCTAATTGGGGAATTATTAAAGAAGATAATAGAATTAACACTGAAAGCCAAGAAATTGTGGATTCTCATTTAATTAAATCGATATCCAATATAGTTGACTTGTAGCAGACAAGGGAGGAAAATACTGTGCATAGCTTGTCTAGCAATAGTAGTAAAGATGCATGTCATTTTAAATATTTTGAGAATATAAAGGGTCATATAGATTATTCTTATCAGAATGACACAAGCTTAGCCTCTGCCCTGACATTTTCTGCAGTGACTATGATGCCCAAGCCATAGCCACCACCAACATCAAATTTACCACTAGATTCGTTTCCATTTGCCTTTTTCCCATGCATAACCTTCAAAATTTCTTACAAAACCATTAACATACCTCGAGTGAGACTTCACCTACTAGTAGGCGTTGAAAATGTCGGTGTATGAGGAAAACTTTTTGGCTTAAATATTAACCTTAAGTAACCTTAAGAACACATCGACTAAGTCAATGAAGAAGTTTTAGTGAGGTAGCAATCACTAAAATCTTCAACCAATACAATAATATTATGAACTTCAAATGAAATACAATGTACTAATGGTTTAATATGAAGATGAAATTATTGCACATAAAATATTCTATGAAAGGTTTGGTAAAGAGGGTTGTATTCAAATTTTTCATGTGCTTGAGAGTCATATCTTAACATTCAAGTGGTAACTACTAATACAAGTCCAATGTGTACAAGATGTATATGATAGGGTACCAATCATATATTTTCATCACAAAACTATATGGATCTAGGGTTGCGACTTTAGATCTTTACAAGTTATACACAAGTTGAAGAGATGTTCATAGCACAAGTCAAGATCCAATTTAATATTAGTTGTGCCAAAAAATATCATCCAAGATTAAGATATGATTTCCCTATTAGAAAAGTTAAGATAATAGTTGCATTATTATATAAGATTACAAATTATTCATATTATTAAACTCTTAGTTTTTAGGTTCACTAAAAAGTGGATTATACAAACATAGAGAAATTGCCATGTACAGTAAGCTTCAAATAATCATATTCATCTCAAACATACACATATACATAATAATGATTATCTAAAAATTCTATCATTACTTGCAACTAAAACCATTTTATATCTTAAATCTAGATTTATTATGCACTTAAAAGAAAAAGCCCATAAAAATACAAATATCTCCTTAATTTTTATACTCTAAAAAAAATTTACATATTAAATTATTTAATCCCTCTCACTTCATAATAAATCTAATACAAAATATAATAAACATAAATATCATAATGAAAAATAAACATAAATATCATAATTAAAAATAAAAATAAGCAGATTACAACATCACAAACTTTTTTTTTGGATAAAATTAAAATTAAATAAATAATAAACCTCACACATACTAACTTGCAACAGCATATGCATATGAATATGCCATATAATATGCCATATAGTTTACAACTACTATTATGCGTTGGTATTAATCAACATAACCTTGTGATTTATAAATCTGGAGTCTCAATGAAAACCAACGGTTACAACATTAATTATATCTAACATTCTCAAACTCTATCTATGATTTTTAATGAATGAAGAAAAACTACAGATTTAACCGTGGAATGCATTCTACTTCATTCCATATCCATAACGTTGTTCCCACCTTTGCCCGCCATGACCACTATCATTCTCTATGTCCCCGTTGTCTCCCTGGACGGGATAATCTCCACTCAAATTCACATTCCTCTTCCCACTAGAATAATGATTATTCATGTTATTATTGCGACCATCGCCAAAATACCTCCCTCTATTCTCTTGCAGGTGCAGTGGGAGTGTCGAAGATCGCTCGTCGTCGTCCCAATTCCGAGCCTCCCGAAGCGGCGATGGCCTGCGGGGACGAATATTAGTGGGAATACCTCGTACTTCGCCCTCAATCTTTGCAGCAGCAGGCTGAGGGATGGCAAGATCGTTGGACGGGAAGTCAGGTTTGGACGAACAAAATGTTTCACGTTTGGAATTTGTGTTATTTGCATGCGCATGCTCCTCTGCCTTCTTCTCATTCTCATGGCTGTCCTTAGAAACAACAAATGGGTTGATTGCCCATGGATTCTCCACGCTCTCCTTTTTCAATGCCGAGCGGGTGGAGTTGCTTTTGTCTTCGTCGTGTTTGGCTACAAGGGACGGCTCCTTCTGTCGTGAGAGAACGAGCATGTACCCCGGGGGATGGTTTCCACCACTGTTTCCGTTGTTGTTGGAGTAGCACTAGGCTTGGGCTTCGGCTCTTTCTTCCCATAAATGTCGTTGAGGTTCAGCGCAGAGAACTTGTTATTCCCTCTTCCCATTCAAATTTCACAGAATGTCACAACCAACCAGATCGAGTTCGAGGAAATCGGAGACGGATCCGCAGCGGCGCACGTTTCAGGTACTCACGTCGATTCCTGCAGGAATTGATGTGTAAGGTCTCCTTGGAAAATATGAAGAAATGAGAGAAATAGTGTCGAAAATGCGGAAGCTCTTCGGATCAATGGACCGGTGAATGGAAATGATATTGATAGATGGAGGAATGAGGAATTAAATTTATAGTATTCGCTCATCTTTTTGTTTACTAATTTTCAGAAGTCGGTTTGGCCACCTCCAATGTGAGCGTCAAACAAGATGGTATAAGGTGATTTTGGGGGATGGTGAGTGTCTTAGAGGGAGAATATTATATATATTTTTAATTTTTATACAATATTGAAATGATAAATGGCCATTAAAGTATATAGTTGTAATATCAGTAATCCTTTTGAGCAATCTTTTCCTTAGTTTAATGAAATAGAGAATTTTTATAATGAGATTTTAGGTAAATTCTACATTTTAAATGGATTTTTGGGCTCTAATTTATCTTTTGAGTATTAAATTAAGAATAAAGTTTATAATTTTAATAATTTATTTATTTATTGTAAAAGAAATTAATGAAAAATAAAATATATTTGTTATACTCATTTTATTCTACTATATAAACTATAATTACATTTTTTTATGACTAACTAATACATACATAAGTCTAGTTTTATATGTATAAATAAATAATTATTTAAATATTTTTTTATTCAGTGTATAATTATATTTATATTTATATTATTATATGTAATAATTGAATAAAAAATTAAAAAAATTATATGATTAGATTTTTTTTGTAAAGTAAGATTTTATATTAATCAACAACCAATTTTATATAAATTTCCAGAATGGCTATGGAGGATGCATTTTCTCTTAAGCAAACTATATCATTCAACCAAATTAATAGAGCCTTGAATCGTACTAAAACTAAAGACTCCATAACCCATATTTCATTAGAGCCAAGGCCATAACTACCCTGTAACATTACCCAACAGACCCACACAAAGATAGCATGCATATATTCTCAATACAATCGACAACAATGGCCTTCAAATCATAGAGGGCCTTCTGAACATTACCCAACAAACCCACACAAAGATGGCATACATATATTCTCAATACAATCGACATCAATGTCCTTCAAATCATAGAGGGTCTACCCAAGATACATATAACGAGAAAAAAAAAAAAAAGAAAAAAGAATAAAAAATAAAAATAAAAAAAATAAAAAAATAAAAACAAAAAATAAAAAATAAAAAATAAAAAATAAAAAATAAAAAATAAATAAATAAATAAATAATAAAAAAATCATGACCCATTTGTAAAATAGCTAGACCAATGAAACCAGCCAAAACTTAAGCGTTGTATCCAACCATTGAACATATAGCCAGAGGACCAAAAGAGACGACACATTCCCAATAGAGTGGGCTAGGAGCCACAACATAGACAAACATGCAACAAGGAACCCACAAGAAATTCCAAGTGCCCTTCCTAACAAGCCATGATCCTTCACAAAAACCATTGAATTGCACCTCCACCCACTAAGCTTTCTAATCATTATCAGAAGAATATATATTTGTTGGATCCCTCATGCTACAACTAGGACGATCCACTAGGTCCCCTCCATCTGATTCACATGCTATGTGGATTTCTAAGTATGCCAAGCGAGATTTGATTACATACAAACAAAACCACCAACTCTTGAGCATTCTCTTGATGTTCTTTAGGGAATGCAAAAATATTGTACTTCTCCACTTGTTTGTTCCTCAAGTCTAAGCCTAATAGGGTCTTCATTTGCCAATGAAGAGCCACGAAGTTTAGTTATTGTTTATTCCCGCCCTTGGTATGTCTAAGGTAACCTAAGTCGACATATCCTCCATGAGATTTGAATAAGAGAAAGATTATCTTTCGACCCCTGCTTGTGTCTCGAACTTACGAATTTGTCTACGAGTTTCCCTTGACCATAAATTTAAAAAAGGAAATTTTTTTTATGAGAGCAATAATATTGTTTATAATCTTTTTTGAACTATATTCATGTATATATTATTGGTAGGAAACATAATTTTTATAGTGATATCTTTGTATTCTTATTTTTAATATTTTTTTTTTGTAAAGTTAGGCATTCTTCATTCCAGATGACAAAACAAAATTACAGCATACTAAAGTTCAGGTGGCGGGTCTGCCCGCAAGAAACCAGACCGCCACCTTTCGGCCTTGAAACTTGACCAAAATTTGAAAATATTTTGCTCCTTTTTTCTGTCATAACCATGTTTTTGTCTATTACTGACTAAGCTAACGACAGGAGCATGACTTAACAACCAGACACAATTCTGTTTTATGAACATTTAAAACAAAAGGAAAGACTCAGCTCATCTAATCCTCGTCCGACGAGTTGACCGAGGCAGGCATTGAGGCGCTGGTACCAGGCTTCAGCTGCATCTGCTCCATGGCCCATTTTAGGTCCAGCAACATTTGTTCCATGTTCTTCAGCAACAGATGGTTTCTTGCTGCCTGGACTTGGACGGCCGCGATCTCTTTCAGGAGAGTATTCTTGATATTATCCACTTCTTTCGCCAACTGGCCTTTGAGATGCTCCTCAGCCTGCTTGCATTCCTCATCCTCCTCTTCACGGACGTCCTGATTCACCTCCATAGCCTGGCCAACCACATGTTTCATAATCTAGCAATGCTGAAGCGTTTTATTGAACAAGGAGTTTCTGCCTCTTGTGGTTCCTGGGTCCGGGATCAGATCCTCCCAGTCTTCGCGGGGGATTTCTTTGTTATCGCTGATATCCCGCAGCTTGCGCTCCCACCCATTGATTTTGGTGTGGATCTCCAGAGGAATCCCAACCATGTACGCGTTTATTGTGTGAATGGTCTTTTCAGAGTTGAGCTTCCTGCCCCTTTTGCTCAGATGGATACTGGTGCCATCTTCCTGGTTCTTTTCAGATTTAGCCTTCCTCGGTGCCATCTTGCCACAGACCTGGGACTTTGAAATTGTATGAGCTTTTCTACCTATCACAACAAAAAACCACAAGTCAGTACTATTGAGTTGAAACACTGTCATAATCCACTCGCTGATCATCTCGGCTTCAGCATGGCTAGTAGTCTGCACCCTTAAAACAACACTCCTAGAGAAGTGGTTTAAGACCCGCCTCCCTCTCTCATTAGCCCAAGAAAATCCGCGCTAGACAGCGTGGCGAAGCGTAACAAACCAAGCCATCTGGTGAGGATAGCTTCTGCGTTGAGAGCCATGGAAGAAATCTAGGGAACAGATATGGCCGGGGCTGCGGTACCCATCTTGGAGCACAACGAGACCCAACAAATCCCCCCTCGCCTCCCATCTCTCTGAATAGGAACCAAAACTATCGCCATGCAAGGCCTCCCCTGCTCTAGAGGGAAAGAGGAGATTCGATCAAGTGCCGGGAAGGCCACTATCAGTACTACTACTGATATTCTACTCACTAGGGTGGAACATTTCTGGTCGAACAAGGATAGCGTAATTGCTAGATAACATAACGCCTAGAGGATAGGGATGATAGAAAACATACCACCTTTTCTTGTCGGAGTCGGGGAAGGGGCCAGGTCGCAGGGTCGCACTGTCACCTTTCCACTTTTTTTCATGGTTCTTACCAACCTGTATGGGCATTCCCTCTGCCTCCTCAAGCATATGGTTGTTATCTACCCGCTGTCCTACCAACCGGGCCTCCACTTGGCCATTTAATTTTCTGACTAATAGCCTTGTATCCCTATCTCGGGATGGGGCGTGACTTGACTAACTTGCTTTATGCGTCATTACTCCAATATTCTCTCAGCTGCTCCTGCCGTAACCTTTCTGTACTCCTTGTGCCACCTGTCGTCCTTCCTCTATCAATTATCCCGACTTCCCAAGCTAACTCCAGATCCTTCCTTGATGATGTTTCGTGTCTCGCTTCTTCTCCGTCCCCTCGACCTATCCTACCTTACCCTGTCATCTGTCCGATTATATCATTCCTATAACTGATGTCCTTTTCCACAGATGTGCTGTCCATTCCCATCCATTGTGATATTTCCCCACAGCTGCTGCAAGCCGCTTGATCCTAGCCGTTCGCCTCGGGCCTGCCTTTACCATCCTTATCGACGTCAAGCAATTGTTGGAGGCAGTCTCTCTCCTCTCGGAGCAGTTGAGATAGACCTTCACTGTCGATTTCTTTGCCTCGATTCCGACTGCCCCAATTCGCGAGCCAGTCTACCGGTTTGTTTCCAGATCGTCTAATGTGAGACGGAATTAGGTAGTCAATTCTAGGCAGGAGCTTCCAGATTTCTCCTACAAGCCTGTCGTTCTCCAGCTCTTACTGATTTTCTCCGCTGGTTGTTGCTGTTGTAGTTTCCTGACCATGTCTACCACCAACTTCGAGTCTCCCTCAATTTGGAGTCTCTTGAAATTAGCCTGTATAGCAATTTCCAGGCCTCGTTTCAAGGCATACAGTTCGGCTTCATTATTTGAGGCTTCCACGCAGTCCATCGTGAAGATTCACAGGGTTTTTCCCCCAACATCTCTGAATATTCCCCCAATGCCAGCCTCTCCTGGGTTATGTTTTGCGGCGCCATTGAAATTAAGCTTAATGGATCCCTACGGGGGATGGCGATACTGGTTGCTTTCAGCCACTTCCCTAATTTGGTCTTTTCTTTTGACATCCCCATTTAACATACTCTGGTTTACCTCAAGTCTTTTCAGGATTGCTTCCTCCATTTGTGACGCCTGCCAGCCTTTGTCCTTCCAACGTTCCGTTAGGATTGTTTCACATATGTTCCTGGTGGTTTGTTCCCATATGGCTACTGGGAATCTGGATTTCGCTTTGAAGATTGCCCCATTCTGTGCTTTCCAGATGTTCCAGAGCAGGAACCCAGCAGAAAGGAGCCAAGCGCGATTGACCACCAAATTTTGGTAAGGTTTTCTCGGCTAGTTTGCTATGGTGTTTACAATGTTTCGGTAATTTCTATGGCGGTGCTCAAACAATCTGAAGTGAATTTCCCATAGGGAATTGCTGACTGTGCATCGGTTCATCAAATGTTCCATAGTCTCCTCTTGGGAATTTCAGAGTGCGTAGCAGGATGGACCTTGGCGCCCCTTCCTCTGCATCTGGTCCTAGGTAAGCGCTCTGTCGTGGAGTAAAGTCCAAACAAAGAATGAAACTTTCGGCCAGTGTTTGATTTTCCATAGATTTTTCCATTGTTTGGTTTCTGGCTGTTGATTTTGATTGATTTTTTGGTAGTAGGCTTCTGCTATTGAGAAATTACCTTGAATTCGTTTACCCCATCTAAGAATGTCGGACCCTGTTTTCCTTGCTACTTTACGAGATGCCATCTCTGTGTAATACTCATTCCATCTGTTAGTTTTTGGGGCCCCTTCCCAATCCTCTTTTTGTTTCCAATTGCGCCAATATCCTTCTTCGTCTGATTTCCAGAAATTGCCGACGGTTGTTGCCTCAGCCTGGGACGTGAAAGAATGGATGACGTGAAGGTTTTCCTTATGGATGAGTCTTTCGCGTTGCTACCATGATTCCTCCTAGAACCTGGCCTTGTCCCCTCCACGTATTTCCCAAAAACTGTGATTCCTTATCAGGTCTTTGTTGCCCCTCGCCAGGTTCTAGATTGCTGAACCTCTAATCTCCATCTCACTTCTCAGTCTTCCTTCAGGTTCCCCTGCCGCATCGTATTTTCTTTCCCATATCACCTTCCACAGGTCAGGGCCGCCCTGAGTCCACCTCCACCAGAGCTTTGCACCCATGACTTGGTTGAGGATGAAGGGGTCTCGAAGCCCTAAACCACCATCTTTGGGGAGCTGACTTAGCCACTCCCATGAAATTAAGGCCCACTTTCTAGACTTGCTAGTGCCCTGCCAGAGGAATTTCTTGAACATAGCGACCAGATTTTGGCTTGCTGCCTTTGGGATAGCTTGGCACGAGATCTGGTAAATTGGCATAGCCTGCGAAACAGCTTTTAGAAGGATTATCCGGCTTAGGGCATTCAACGAGCGAAAGGTCCAATTTTCCATCTTATTTCAGATTTTTTTGATTAGAAGTTCCCAGTTGGCCGTCCTGTATTGGTGCTCATGCAACATAATGCCCAGGTATTTTGACGGGAAGGTTCTGATGTTGAAGCCCAGAGTGCACGCTAAGAATATTTGGGTAGCCTGCGGGGTGTTGAAAAAAAACACTTCCGATTTTAATCTCCATCCCAGAAGATTTGCTGAATTCAGATAAAGTTTTGATGACTCCTTGGGCCTCTTTCAGCGTGGCTTGACCATATAGCATCACATCATTTACGAATTGCTGGTGCGAAACTAGGATATTGTTCTCGCAGATTCGAAGGCCCTTTAGATGATCCCTAGAGACTTGAGCCTTAACCAACCGACCCAGGCCTTCCGCAGCTAGGATGAAGAGAAAGGGAGATAGGGGGTCTCCCTGCCTAAGCCCGCGAGAGGGAGTGAAGGCTTCGGTGGGGGTGCCAATTAAAATAATTGACATCACGGGAGTGCCAACCATGGATAAGATCCAGTTTATCCATCTTTGGTCAAATCCATAGGCTCTTCCAGATATCCCCAGCTAAGGCGGTCAAATGCCTTAGCCAAATCAAGTTTGATAAGCATGCCTGGGGTGCGGGAGTTTTTCAAGGAGTGAATCACTTCATGGGCCACTATGATGCCA
Organism: Pinus tabuliformis; assembly: GCA_031772625.1. Taxonomy (NCBI): domain Eukaryota; kingdom Viridiplantae; phylum Streptophyta; class Pinopsida; order Pinales; family Pinaceae; genus Pinus; species Pinus tabuliformis. Next base: position 777,106,912 of record CM062804.1, on the reverse strand, counting down.
TCTGTGATCTGTCGCCCTTTGAAAAATCCTGTTTGCTCCGGGGCAATGAGATCTGGCAGGATCGACTTTAGCCTGTTTACCATGACTGTTGCTAAAATTTTGTAAACAACATTACATAGGGAAATGGGCCTGAAACCCTGCGATTCCTCCGAGCATCCATTCTTCAGGATTAGAGGCAGGAAAGTGGCATTCAGGCCTTGGTGCATGCGCTTTGAACACCTGGATTCCTCCACTATGTCTAGTAGGTCATTCCCCATAAAACTCTGGGCCGCCTGGTAAAGCTCAATGGTGAAGCCATCAGGACCCAGGGCCTTACTTTTCGGCATTTTGTTGACAACCTCTTCAAGTTCTTCCTTGGTGATTACCCTGAGCAGAGCTAGATTTTGATCTCTGGAAACTTTCTTAGGGATATGATGGCAAACCTTGTCTATGTCCTCAGATTTGTTGGCATTTGGTTCAGTGAGAATGCCTTTGAAGTGTTCCACCAAGAGTTGTTCTATTTCTGTCTGCTTCGTCACTTTGTTTCCCTTACTGTCTTTCAAGGAGAAGATTCTGTTGTGCTGGCGATGACTCAGCATTTCTTTATGGAAGAATTTGGAGTTTTTTTCCCCCTCCTTTAACCATTGGACCCAAGATTTCTGCTTCCAAAAAATTTCCTGTTGCTTTCGCCTTTCTTCCATTTGATTGATTACCCTGCCTTCCTCCTCAGCTAGCTCTTCATTTCGACCTTCCGAGATAATTTGCTGTTGTATTCTTTCTAATTTGGACTGGAGTTTGCCTTGCTCTTGCTAAATATTGTTGAATTCTTCCCTGTTCCACTTCTTGATTTTTCTCTTGACTTCTTTGAGTCTGAGCTGAAAAGAGTGCATTTTGCTGTGGCCTTCCTTTCCACTCTTGCTATCCTACCACCAGCTCCTTACTTTGTCTAGGAAATCAGGAGCTCTAAGCTAGAAGGACTCGAACCGGAAGGGCCTCTTTTTATTCGGATTGTTCAAGGCTATTTCAAGCTTTATTGGCCAGTGGTCGGACCCTATTGAGGGTAGGATAGAGGCTTCATAGAAGATGTCCAGCCCAATTATGTGCTCTGAGATTAAAAATCTGTCCAAACTTGATGCAATTTGTTTGGTCCCGCCTCTTCTATTATTCTAGGTGAATTTCCTGTTTATAGTTGGGATATCAACCACCCTTAATTCTATTTGAACGTCTCTAAATCTTTCCATCTCCGAGTCTTCTCTACTTATTCCACCTTTTTTCTCTTCTCTAGAAGTGATTAAGTTAAAGTCGCCTGCTAGGATCCATCTCTACTCCTGGTGCATATTTCTGAGCTTTGCCAACTGATTGAGAAACATGCCTCTATCAACATGGGTATGGGGCCCGTAGATAGCCGAGATCGCCACCCATTCACTTTGCCCTATGAGCCTGAATCTCCCTGTCAGGATTCTTGGAATTCCTATCCACCAGTCAGTTAGGACTTCTGCTGGATTCCAAATAATTGCTATTCCTCCTGCACTCCCTTTTGCGTCTATAGTTACATGTTCATATCTCGGTTTTATTTTATTGAGAATTTCCTCCATCTTCTGGCCTAAGATTTTAGTTTCTTGGATAAGAATAATTTGGGGTTTGTCCTTCTTCAGTCTTGCCGCCAGATGTCTCTATTTTCCTTTGTTGTTTAAGCCTCTAATATTCCAAAATGTCAAAATCATTGGTTAACTTGGGATAGGTTTTGGAATACCGCTGATAGCAGGACCACTCTCCCTATATTGACTAACATTTCGCCCATGAGTTGGATAGAGTCCTTAAGGTTTTTTTCTACCTCTTTTTTCTCCCCTTTACCTTTTCCTTGTTGATCAGGTCTGCTTTCCTATTGGGGCTCTTGGAATTATTCTGGTGAGGCTTTGCCTTTTCCAAGTTTTGCTTTATATTGCTGGAAGGTTTCCGCATACAGCCTCTTGTTACACAGTAATTTGTCACTGTCTCCCTGTCAGTCTTCCTACTGTGTCATGAGTCCAAGTTAATCATGCTCATGCTCTCTAATGTTGCCAAATGACCCACTTTGCCAAAGTTTTTGCTATCAGCACGATTTTTGTCAAGATAAACGCGTTGACGAGCGCTCCAAAACAGACGGAATGCGCTGCCAGCACGGAAGCACACGGGTTTCCCACGCTGGTCGAATTTCAGGTGACAACGCGTCTGTTATTCATACCTGATCGCGCTGACATGACCTTCTTTGTTATTCAGCTGCGATGTCAGCGCTCCAGTGCAGTTATGGACCCGCGCTGATCCAGTTTGGGCGAGTTTGTTCTAACAGTCGGCCTTCCAGATGACTCCAGACCTGGTTGTTGGCCTTGTAAATGTCGCCCTCCCTTCTCTGGCATGTCTGTTTCATCATTTGAGCCACCTTCCTTGGAGATAAGCTCATCCTCCCACCATTTGTGGAGACTCCTTCTCCTATTTAAGCCTCTACCATTGCCATGAGCAGCTAGTTTGGATAGTTTGGAATTGATAGTGCTTGGAGTGTTGCTGCTAGTGTGTGAACTTGATAGGTAGTTGGTGTGACAAGTGTGGGATTGCTAGAGAGCTTAAGGAAGGTTGTGAAGTGTTTCTTTCTTGTGTAAAACTTGTGTGAGAGAGAGTTTTTGTCTTGGGAGATCTACCTCCAAGGGTGAATGCTTGAGAGACTTGCTGGCTGGACCCTCTTGAGAAGGATTCGACGTCAGAACTTTGGTTGTACTCTTCTCTATTATTTATTAATAATAGATGACTATCATTATGGTTCCACTCTCATTGTTTCATGTTTGATGTTGAGTTATATCTTTTCTGACTGATATATAATTGCATCTACTAGATTTTACGCTTGTTTTCGTGTTGTTCTTTGCGTGTGCAGGTATCTAATCATGGAGATCATGTGGATCGTGACCGGCCAAAGCAAAGGAACGAAGGTGACATCTCTTCGACGAACACTAGCATTGGAATCCAAGTAGGTTCTCACCATCTACTTTTTATTTGCAATTAGGAACTTGCGTGATAGCATTGTGTGATTGTTGCTAGACCCGGTCTGGGCTAGTAGGGATCGTCTCTATCCACAGAGAGGATTTACCTCCACAACACCTCTTTTGTTCTTTCGGAATAAACCTCTCATCTAGGTTCTACCATTCCTTCAAAAGTTTTCTTAAGACTTCTTCCTCTTGACTTAGATCTTCCTTGTTGTTCTCTTGGTCTATCTCCATCTGTTCAGCTTGTTCGTCTTATTCCTTACCTTTCTCTGTTGGCTCGCTCAAGACTTTCCTTTTTGAGTGGTTTCTTTCGCTGCTCTCACTACTGTCTGACCCCTTATCCTCTTGATTTTCCATGGGTTGGTCTTCCTCTTCATCCTCTACCTGCAGAACTTCAAATCTGTTTGGTTTCTCTGGGGCTGATTGTTTTTCCTTCCTTCCTTTCTGGGGGGTTTCCTTGTTTACTTTCCTTTTATTTTTCACCTCTTGGTATTCCTCCTGATCTGTTGGCTCTCTCTTTTTTTACAGGGGGCTTCTACTTTCTTCTTCCTCCCGTGTTATCGAGCATTCCTTTGCCAGATGTCCATGGACATGGCACCTACGGCACCTAAACGGGATGTGTTCGTAGTCTATGTTCTGTTGCCAAACATCTTCATGATATTGAAGTTCTATTGTGTCTGGGATGGGGTTTGCTAGTTTCATATAAACACAGATCCTACCATACGCGGTGTATCTTCCTTTCTTCATGGTTTCTGCTATTTTCACGAAACTGGCTATTGAGTTTCCTATCCCCTCCAAGATTTTCGGGTCCTAAAAGTCTATGGGGAGCCCGAATAAGTGAACCCAGATAGGCGCAGCTAGAAAGGTTTCTTTATTAGGGTTGTAGCATTCTTCCTAGAAACGCATGAACAAATCGGCATTGTAATAGAAATACGGGCCATTTTCAAATACCTTTTCCTTATCTTGCAGGTTAAAGAAGATTACCGTGAAGAAGCCTTTCGCTCCCAGCTTGAGCTCGATGTGGCCTTGGGGCTGCCATTTTTGCTGAATCCACTTGGTAAGATCTCTTTCCGAAAACCAGACTCCTACGAATTTGCAGATAAGGGCATGATCCCTCATATAGATTCTGTAATTTTCCAGTTTATTCGCTGGAATCACGAATGTGGGTATCTCTGCTACACATGGCAGGCACTTTCCTGTGCGGCCTGTTTGCCAGGAAGTTCCTAGCACTGGTCCTGAACTCTTCCGTTCCTCTGTCTCCTGGCTACTTTGTCCCTCTCCTGCCACTGTATCCCGATAGGAGGGGATCTATCCCCTCCTGACATCTTCTGTCATACCGTTGTTGCTTGGTTCTCTGCCAATTTCTACTGGTCCGGGTTGCTGACGGCCTTCTGGCCCCTCCTTCGCGCTGCCCCAAGGGTTTCACCGCCTTGCCACCATTAGGTTTTTTGTTGCAGAGCTCTAAAACTCATTCTTACTTTTAATATTAATAAAGTAACAAATATCTTTATTATTTTATTATTTTTTAGGGGGCATAAATTGAAGAGATGCTTCCTTATTTTTGTCATTTTTTCATATATTTGTCAAATTAGTATCTCTAACTCAAAGGAATTCAAATTGGGCACCTACATCCTACGGAACTAACATTTATTAAAAAAATAAAACTTATAATCCTAATAATCTATGAAAATCATTAAAAATATTGTTTAAAAACAAACATTATATATGCTAACTTATTCATACATATATATAATTTTACAGAGATATTTTTATCATAACTTTTATTAATATAATTAGATATGTATAAATATAATTATAATGTTGAATATAATTATATGTGGTAAACTTGTTTTTTATTTTTTCTGGATGAAAAAAACTTTGGTTTTATATTAAAATATAGAAGTCTAGTACGTCTGTCCATATACATCAATAAAGTTCTAGCAAAAAAAGTGGGGATCTCATATATCTAATATATATGCATTAACAATAAGAGAAGAGCCCCCATATCCATAAAAACAAAAACCAGATTATCTTAATGATCCCATTACAAAAAAATATCCCATATTGAACTCCATATGACATAATTTCAACTAAAAAAAAAATATCCTCGAAAGATAGTGCAACGGTAAATAAAAAATAAGATGTTATATGAGAGGAAACACACCTTCCTCCCTAGTAGTACCATCCACAATATAGTTGTAACAAAGGATGCCAAGCACTCCACAAATACCTTCCTTTGATAGACCATCCACCATAGTGTTTGATTCCTAGTAAATGTGCTGAAATGTAATATTTTTATGCATCCATCCAACAACTTAGATTATGAGGCACAAAATTAGACTGGCCCGAAATCCCATCTATGAGAACCTTTGAGTCTCCATAAATGAAAATGTGATCCAACTGTAGCCACTTAGAAAACCATAATAATCCCCAAAGTATCAATATTTTTGCTTTGGTGTTGGTACTAGGTTCCCTATTGCAACAAAGTTTATAATGTGACTTTGAGAAAATCCCGAGCCTTGCACCGCAACCATAGATGCCTCCTTAAGCGACACCATCAAAAAAACTTGCTGGGAAATGAATTTGTATATGTCTTGTTCTTGCACGAGTTCCTTTGACAATATGATGAAGTTCACCCTGTGAATTTGTCCATGCCAAGATGCTCGAACATATTATAGGAACATTTGTGAGTGTCCCCTAAAAAATACATGAGTTTATCTGTTGGGTCCCTATAATACTGGTGATCACCCCATTACTATTATAGTTATACCCCTTATTTATATTGTTGTGCCCCTATTACCCCCTTATTATTATTTCTGTGCCCCATAGAATCCCTCTATTGTTATTTTTGTGGCTTTATATTATTATTGTTAGGTCGGTTGGATTATATTATGACTCCTTAGACTCCTATATATAGAAAGGAGGTTTTGTCATTTGAATCATCGAAGAATTGTTCATTTATGTGATGTAAAGGAGGTTACCCCCTCAAAGAGGTTGAATTCTAAGGCATTGATCTATCTTTTCTTGAGCTGGTTTCATAACATTTGGTATCAGAGCTTTGGATTCTAGGGTTTCGCTGCTCCAAACAGGTCATCGTGGTATTTTCGCTATAACTTTTTTTCTGTGACATTTCAGAAGTTGCAAAAAAACGCATTTGAGAAGAAATCGCGCTGAACCTTGGGTCCGAATTGTAGAGCGTTTCGCGCGACATTTTCGGAGATATGATCTGAGGAAGTTGGTCTTTTTTCAGACTCCTGAATTACATTCAAAACAGGTGACTTGGGGAAAATTGTCATAACTTTCTCTCTGGGAATCAGATTGAAATTTCATAAGAAGGTACAGAAAGAGGACGGAATGTAGTTTCTTGTATATCTTTTTCAGAACCAAATATCGAAAATGGTACACGTGGCACTCCATACAACTTCGCTCTTCTGGAAAGGTCTATAATCAGGTCATCTTGGGAGATTGTGCATAACGCTTTCTTGGAGAATCCAATTTCGATCAGACTGGTGGCATTGGAAAGAGGACACAAAGAGCTACTACAGGTCACAAATTCAGAACTAGATGATTGGAAAGTACAGAGATAAATCAGAGGCAATATCGAGCTCCTACAAAGTGAAAAAAGGTGTGTAGATTTTTTTAAATTTTTGCTTAAGCTTGGTTTGAAAATTTATTTTGAAGGAATTCAAAGGGCATAGTAGAGCATTATTATTGGTAACTGATGCCCCGAGGAAAGAAAATGCAAACACCTAGTAAGGAACCTGAAAGCTCTAGCATGACTCATGAGGAAGAGGAAAAAATGTTACATGATTTATCAAAATTACAAGAACAAGTGCAACAAATGTCACGCTCACAAAAGTTAACAGATGCTAAGATAAATGGCGTGGAAGCTAAGATAAATGGCATGGAAGCTAAGATAAATGGCGTGGAAGCTAAGATGAATGGCATGGAAGCTAAGATGGACAATTTGAATATAGATTTGAACACAAATTTGAAGACAGGCATGGCAGATTTGAAGACAGATTTGACAAATTTTCTACAAGAAATACTTACTAATGGTGAAAAGGTAGTAAAGGAAACTCATGATGAGAACAAAAGAAATGTTAATCATGATTCCATAGACGCTAATGTTGGATCGAAGAATCACCATATTCCAAAAATCGATATGAGGAAGTTTGATGGCAAGGATCCCGCCACATGGATATTACAGATGGAGCAATTCTTCGATCTCAATAATGTGCAAAACGCACAAAAGGTACGTATGGAAACTGTATATTCGGAACCAAATCAGTTTGTATGGTATTAATGGCTTTGTTCTCGTAAACAATTTATCACTTGGGCAATTTTTACGGAAGAATTGATAGCATATTATGAGGATACAAAAAGTAACACTTTTTTTAGCCAATTGATAAGTCTCAAACAAAAGGGTTCAATAATGGAGCACATTGAGGAGTTCCAAAAATTGAACATAAGGGTAAAAGATATTCCAGAGGAGCATAGGATTGATGTGTTCATAGGGTCTTTAAAGGATAATATCCAACATGATGTTCGCCTTTGGGAACCTGATTCATTAGAGAAGGCATTCAGGTTAGCAAGGAAAATGGAAAGCAAAATTATGGCAACTAGGAAGCATACCACTCACAACTATAAAGACGGAAGTGTTGTTGCCCCTAGTCTTCCACAACCTACAAGGTTGACACCACAACAATTGGAAGAAAAAAGAGCAAAAGGGTTTTGTTACAATTGTGATAGCAAATACACAAAAGGTCATAAGTGTGCTGAGAAGAAATTATTCTACATAGATTGTGAAGAGGAAGAAGAAAAGGAGCAAGAAAGGTCAAAAGAAGAGGATATATTCCAGGAACAAAGCCTAGATGAAGAACAAATAAATCCGACCATATCTTGTAATGCATTGGCGGGAATTACCACTCCTCAAACCATCAAGATAGAAGGACAAATCAAGAAGAAAAAGGTAATAGTGTTGATTGATTCAGGAAGCACCCACAATTTTATTCATTGTAGGGTAGCAAAAGAATTGAATTGCTTCCTATATCCAACACCAGAGTGTCAAGTGATGATTGCAAATGGAGGAATAATAAATTGCTCTGGAAAGTGCCATAATATCAAGCTATCCATGGGAGAATATGTATTGACTAGCCCAATGCTTTCCATTCCAATGGGAGGTGCCAATGTTGTACTAGGAGTCCAATGGCTACAATCCTTGGGTACAATAGCTTTTAATTTTCAAGAACTTTTCATCAAATTTTCTACAGAAGGAAAGGAAGTTGAATTAAGGGGTATTGCAGGGAAACCAGGAAAGATAATCAGCTCTAATGGCATGACTAAGCTTCTAAAAAAGGAGCAAAGAGGTGTAATTGCACAATTATGTTCGCTAGATGTTTCCACATTGGAATCATCTATTTCTCCAGATCTCCAAAAAGTCCTGGACAATCATTCCAAGGTATTTGAGACTCCCAAAGGTCTCCCACCTATGCGTGATCATGATCATGCTATTCATCTGATTCCAGGAAGTGTTCCTCCAAACATCAGGCCGTACAGATATCCCTATGTCCAAAAAAGTGAAATTGAACGTATGGTTGCAGAAATGCTAGAGGCTGGTATAATTCAACCGAGTCAAAGTTCTTTCTCAGCTCCAGTAGTATTGGTGCATAAGAAGGATGGATCATGGCGCATGTGTCTGGATTATAGGGAGCTCAACAAGCTCACTATTAAAGATAAGTTCCCCATTCCTGTCATTGATGAATTACTGGATGAATTGCATGGATCAATTTACTTCACCAAGTTGGATCTTCGTTCGGGATATCATCAAATTAGAATGAAGATTGAAGACATTCTGAAAACGGAATTTAGAACTCATGAGGGTCATTATGAATTTTTGGTCATGCCTTTTGGCCTTACCAATGCACCTTCAACATTTCAAGGTTTGATGAATTCAATTTTCAAACCATTCCTTAGAAAATTTGTGTTAGTATTTTTTGATGATATACTAATCTACAACAAGTCTTGGAAGGATCATGTTGAACATGTTGACAGGGTGCTACAACTATTGGAGGAGAAACAATTATATGAAAAAAGATCCAAATGTTTCTTTGGAGTCCAGGAGGTGGAATATTTGGGTCATATTGTATCTCATGAAGGAGTTAAGGTAGACCCTAGCAAAATTAAAGCCATTAAGGAATGGAAAATCCCCACATCCATAAAGCATCTGCGAGGATTTCTTGGGTTGACAGGGTATTATCGCAAGTTTGTTAAGAATTATGGGAGAATAACAACACCTCTAACAACATTATTGAAGAAAGATTCATTTTCATGGACTCCGGAAGCAACAAAGGCCTTTGAACATCTTAAAGAGGCAATGTGCCAAGCACCGGTCTTAGCTACACCGGACTTCACAAAAACCTTTATTGTGGAATGTGATGCTTCAGGAAATGGAATTGGTGCTATTCTAATGCAAGATGAAAGACCCATTGCTTTTGAAAGTCGTCCAATCAAGGGAAAGTTTTTAAGCAAAGCTATTTAGGAGAAGGAAATGTTGGCAATACTCCATGCACTTAAGAAATGACGACCCTACTTAATGGGAAGAAACTTCAAGGTAAAAATGGATCATGATAGCCTTAAATACTTTTTAGAACAAATATTATCCTCTGAAGAGCAAGAAAAGTGGGTCACAAAGATGTTGGGTTATGACTTTGAAATCATCTACAAAAAAGGGAAGCAAAATGTGGTGGCAGATGCACTCTCAAGAAAGGATGAGGATGTGGAAGCATTGTTGTGTGCCATTTCTATTATCCAACCAAATTGGATAAAAGAAGCAAGGGAGGAATGGAAGAATGACGAAGAAGTGTGGGCACTTATTCGAAAGCTACAACAAGATTCCATTACTTCTGATACATTTAGCTGGCAAAATGATTCGTTATGGTACAAAGATCGCTTATACCTCTGTAAGAATTCCCAGTTAAAACAAAAGATTCTTATGGAATTGCACACTTCTCCCTTAGGAGGGCACTCAGGATTTTTAAAAACTTACCACAGGGTTAAGAAGGAATTTTTTTGGGATGGCCTTAAATCAGATATTCAAAAGTTTCTGGCGGAATGTTTGGTTTGCCAACAAAATAAAGTTGGAACAATTAAGGCACCGGGTCTATTACAACCTTTATCCATTCCAAGACAGTGTTGGGAGGAGGTTTCAATGGATTTTATCACAGGTTTACCCAAGTCTGAGGGAAAGAGTGTTGTCATGGTGGTAGTTGACAGACTTACCAAGTATGCACACTTTTGTGCATTATCACACCCATTTAAAGCCAGTACAGTTTCTACTGCATTTATGGAAACAGTTCAAAAGCTACATGGACACCCAAAGATTATTGTAAGTGACAGAGATCCCATTTTCACTGGAAATTTTTGGACAAAATTATTTTCTTGTCTTGGTACTCAGTTAGCTCATAGCTCATCTTATCATCCTCAATCTGATGGGCAAACTGAGATAGTAAACAAATGTTTGGAAGGATATCTTCGTTGCTTTGTATCTGATAAACAGACACAATGGGTCAAATGGTTGCCTCTGGCTGAATGGTGGTATAACACTTCCTTCCATACAGCAACAAAAATGACCCCATTTATGGCACTTTATGGGTATCAACCACCATCCATCACATCATATTTAAGAGAAAATTCTAAGGTTCAGGCAGTGGAACATCACATCGAACATCAACAACAAGTCCTCCAACTCTTAAAGGATAACCTCGTGTTGGCACAAAATAGAATGAAACAACAGGCAGATCAACATCGCAGTGAAAGAAGTTTTGATGTAGGTGATTGGGTATTCCTACGGCTACAACCATATATGCAAATGTCCCTAAAGCAAGCTAAGAAGGATAATAAACTATCACCAAAGTATTATGGTCCGTACAAGGTGTTGCAAAAGATTGGTACTATGGCATACAAATTGGAGCTTCCTGCAGCTTCTCGATTGCACCTAGTTTTCCATGTTTCATGTTTAAAGAAAGTTATAGGAGACAAGCTCCCAATTCAAACAATATTGCCAGAACTTGATGAGGAAGGAAAAATTATATTGGAACCGGAAGCAGTCACGGAAAAAAGAACTCGACAGCTACGAAATCGATCAATTTCAGAGTATCTTATCAAGTGGAAGAACTTATCCGCTGAAGATTCCACATGGGAGGATGAGAATTTTATGCAGAAGTATCCAGAATTACTCAAGCGTTGAGGACAACACTTTTTTGAAGGAGAGGGGCATGTTGGGTCCCTATAATACTAGTGATTACCCCATTACTATTATAGTTATACCCCTTATTTATATTGTTGTGCCCCTGTTACCCCCTTATTGTTATTTCTGTGCCCCATAGAATCCCTCTATTGTTATTTTTGTGGCTTTATATTATTATTGTTAGGTCGGCTGGATTATATTATGACTCCTTAGACTCCTATATATATAAAGGAGGTTTTGTCATTTGAATCATCGAAGAATTGTTCATTTATGTAATGTAAAGGAGGTTGCCCCCTCGAAGAGGCTGAATTCTAAGGCGTTGATCTATCTTTTCTATCTTTTCTTGAGTGGTTTTCATAACATTATCGCACACTAGAGTTCCCAAAAAATGTATAGGGGGACTGACTTATCCCTCCCTTGGCTGGATTCCCACCATTTTAGACATAGTTCCAGTGTGGTGAACTAGCAAAGAGGAGGAATATTTAGAACCTACAAAACATGAGTCCATACCTACAATGACAAAGAGGACTGAAAAAAAAGATGTAGGGTTGCTCCCAAATATTGTCTGCAAATTGGGCACCATCCCGGTCCTTGATAACCCATTTTGCACAAATTTTCCCAAATAATGATCTTATTATTCTATTCTAACCAGACAAATAAGATGATATTCAAGGGCACCTTCCATTTCCAAACATTTTGAAACTATAAATTGTTAAACAAAGAGTAGTACCATTGAGTCATGTTGTAATTTCCCAAACCAAGTAAGAGAATCCCATTATCATTCTTACACAGACCAGCTAGTATGAGACTCTTTATATATTGTTTCCAAGCAGATGTATTGAGACCTTTAGCATAAAAAAAATTAATTAATCCCTCTAGGAGACAATTAGAGGAGAAAATACCTATCATAGGGTCTATGCCAATTAGAATTTGGTTCCCTTTTCCAAATGACGACCATAGCATATGTAGAAATCATATTTTAACCTTGTGAAAGCTCAACCAAATGCTAGAGCCCATTCTAATGCCAATATCTCCCCTTTTGTACCATTCCATAACATTATATCGATTCAAATACGAGTGACCTTGATAATATCCTACCATATCCCCTTGCCAAATAGTGCCTACTAGAGGGATTTTATGAGTAGAGCCCAACCAAAAACCCACAAGTCCAATAATCCATAGCCTCCACTCTCCTTAACATTAGTAATCATTTCCCAACTCACCAAGCGAAATTTTTGTGCATCACCAGTACCCGACCAGAGGAAGTGCACTAAAATAGACTTAATCCTCTTTATAATAGACATCAAAAGCACAAACAGATGAGTCCAATATATCGATAATTATTGTAGGATTGGTTGTATAAGATTATATCTGTCCCCCATTGAAAGCCACCTATGAGTCCATCAATTCAGTTTGGTATGGAATTTGTCTAGAAGCCAAGACGAGTCACCAATTCTATAATTTTTCAACTTCAATGTAAAACCAAGGTAGGTAAATCTATCTTCTAGTTTTTTAATCTCAACACTAAAAAGCTCGGATATAAATTCAATCTCATCCCTATTTTCATTAGAGTAAAGAAGAGTCGAATTACTGACATTTGCAACTAGGCTAGATGCCACCCCATATCTCATAATAATAGACTATAGCACAACCCATTGTGTCTGTGATGTTACAGGTCATTTTTCCGCATCTGGTCAATAGGCTTGCAAATTGGATCAACCAACATCCATAAACACCTTGTCATCATCCTCACACAAATCCCTAAGCATGACTCTCCCAAATCCCTGAGTTTCTGACCTTGACTGCTTCATTTCAGTGTTGTTAAGGGCCAACACACTCTAGCCCTTTAGGGACTTGCTTCCAACAACAGGTTGCTCAATTCTACACTTGCTCTGATTAAATAAGGTTGTCACTTATTGGGAGTGCACTGATTTTAAAAATTTGGGAAAAATAAAAACAATCCCGAAACTTCCTCTTCTAGAAGCTTCTAAGAGTTGTTACAACAATTTATCTTGGATAAGAACTCCAAATCTTATCTGATGCTACCTTAGATTTTTCATCTCTTATCCCTTGAGCTCATCCTTCCATCAAAAGTGGATCTCAAGCCTAGATTGGTAAATGGATAATAATTCCTAAAACTACCATCCTCTCTTATATATTTATTGCCCTCCTTAAGCTAGGGGTTGGCTTTTGGAGACTAATCATACCCTTATGTCACTTCTTTGATTATAAGAGAGTTATCATTCCCATGCATTAGGTTGACCTTGAGGTGTACAATATGGCAAGGAAGGATAAGTCAACTTGGGGAGATCTCTATAAGATCAACTTCCACTTTTTGGTTGTAAATTATCTCCCTTTCATATTAATACAAAGAGTATAACATTTTCATATATGTGTTATGTTAGGTTTACATTCATATGTGGTCAAATTATGTTTACATTCATTATGTACCTAGAATTGAGTGATTATGTTTGGGGCATGCAAAATTATTTCAAGCATATTTTTTCTCTATTTCAATCTTATGTCAAAATGAAACCAATCTCAAGCATAGTTTCCTATGTTTCAACCTTGTGTAAAAATGAAACCACTGTCATCCCATCCCTTGTGATTGTCATTTTTACTATCCTAATTCTACTAGATGAGCCTTGGTTCTCTCATTCCATCATCGCCATTTTCTTTGCCGATCGTATGATTTCATTTGGTTGTTTTACCCTTTCTATGATGAGTGGTCTTATTAGCCATCCTCTTAACCTCTATGTGTTTTAAGAAGTTCCATCATGATTGGAACAAGTTGCTATCCTTTATACCACTCGTTCCTCCAAGAGGAGTCCTCTTTCATCTATTTTCAGACTCCCTAAATATGAAAATATTGTTGAGCACTTGTATTTTCGAACTCGTTAAAGTAGATGAAAATATGTATACTCAGTATAAGTTTGACACTCTTCTCGATAGATTTAGTCTATCTATGAAAAATGAATACCTTAGTCGAACATGGCTAAGAGGTTCTCTCGAGTATTGTTTTCTGCCTTTTCAAACTCAAGAGAATATCTATGAAAAGGAACCTTTGGAGTTTTCTTTTTCACCTCTTTTTCAAACTCTCTAAACATGAAAATGATGTCACGTTAGACATTCGTTGGAAAACATTAAACAATGATGGACTTGTCAAACATGACAATACCGAACCAATCCTTCTCAGGGTTCATTAAACATACTCGAAGGGATTCATCTGAAGGATGAACTTATAGATCAAACATATGTTATCCTTCTCAAGCTTGTTAAAAAATAAAGAGGTACTAACCAAAAATTTTTGGGGAAATTGGGAAAATGGGACACTCCACCTATTAATGCTAGTGAGTCGCTCTTAAACATGACACTCTTCCACTTCATATATGTGGTTGTTGGGTTGGGAAATATACTTGTATTTTGGTTCATCACACCATTTAAAAGCCTTCAATTTCAATTTTGAGTCAATGCTACCAACTCCATTCAGTGTTGTCGATGTGTTCAAGAGAAGTCATTCAATTGATATCTACTATGATACTCTTAAGCCTTCATTTCATGTATTCCATCCTAAACTAGTTCCATATCAATGTTATTATATCTCAAATCATAATACTCGTTTTGTGTCGTTGATGGGGGATTCATCAAGGCCCTCCTCCGACGGGTCACTTCCTATCGACATCAACTCATTATTCAGGAAGTTGACATAGAAACTCTTCCTTCAGTACCTTGGGGCTTACATACATCAATGGCAAGATTCATTAATCTCAGCAACATGTTTTTAACATTCGCATTCAACCGAAAGATTTTGTGTGGTGTTCGATGTTAGCTCATTCATTCAAGCCATATGGATTGTGCTGCAGTACCTTGAGATTCTTTAACATCATCAATGTTTTCTCTCGCATCTGTTAAAGACTTACATTATTGGTCAGTAATCAGATGGTGTCTACCATGTTCGACTTCAACTCCTTTATTCACATGGCTAGACTCATACGGTGGATGATCGAGTAAACAAGATAGAAGACCCCAGATCCATTTGGTCTGAAATTTCAAGATTAATGCAAGATTACAAAGCATGATGGATATGATCATACAGACAATCATCCAATCATTAGTCCACCCTTTGTCATTGATGGATGTGTATTCTTGATCATTGTACATGTAATGTTAGCTCATGTGTTGAGCATGGGTATGCCTCCCTCAGCAAAGATATCATTATGAAAATGTGTTGTAACAGATGATGACTTGACCAATTGTTCTTGATTTGAACTTGCCCGAAGGTAAAGCACTTAAGTCATCATTTATTGTTTCTAACTTTACGATTTAGGGGGTAATATTTTATAGGTTGATTTTGTCGCATATGGTCAATAGGCATACAAACTAGATCAATAAACATCCATGAACACCTTGTCATCATCCCTACACAAAGCCCTAAGCATGACTCTCTTAAATCCCTAAGTTTATGATCTTAACTGCTTCATTTCAGTGCTTTTAAGGCCCACCGCGCCTTGGACCTTTAGGGACCCCCACTTAGCAAAAGGTTTCTCATTTCCTCACCTATTCTGATCAGAGAAGGTTGTCCATTATTGGGGGTGTGTCGATTCTAGAAATTTGGGGAAAATAAAAGGAATCCCAAAGTTTCCTCTTCCAGAAGCTTCTAGGAGTTGTTACAACCATTTACCTTGGATAAGAATTTTGAATCCTATCTAATCCTACCTTGGAGTTTTCACCTCTTATCCCTTGAGATCATCCTTTCATTAAGAGTGTATCTCAAGCCTAGATTGGTAAATGGATAAGAATTCCTACAACTACCATCCTCTCCTATATATTTACTAGCATCCACAAGCTAGGGGTTGGATTTGGAGACTAATAATACCCTTACGTTGCTTCTTTGATCATAAGAGAGTTATCATTCCCATGCATTAGGGTTTCCTTGAGGTGTACATTGTGGCAAGGAAGGAGTTTCGAATATCATGTGTACATTGTGGTATCAGAGCGGGTTCGACTTTATGTGACCTCTAGGTAAAAGTTTGAGAAAAATACTTAATTGAATTCATCAATAATTTTTCTTGTGATGATGGGGAGAAATTTAATGAAAACAAATTTGAAAATATGAGCAAAGACAACTTACCTATAGTGATGATATTATTTACTTGTAATCCAGAGTTGAAAGCTATCTGAATCCCGCTAACCAAAAAAATGTTTTGGGGACAACTCTCCACCCAATTGTAGACTCAACTGCACATATCTTTCTACATCTAACCACCCCCTAACCCTCAATCAATGTACTACTTCCAGGGAATACTTTGTCTCACAACACTTTTCTCCCAAGAGAATGGATGAATCTCATCCTCCTTATTGTCCATTAAATCAACCAAAAAATGGAAAGGGGACCGCATGCACACATTCCATGTGTCAATATACAATTTGTATTTCTTTATTTTAAGTTTTACTTAATTTAATATTTTGCTAATTTAGCTATTTCTTATATTATTCTTTTTAATTTTTGTTAACTTTACTTATTTTTACTAATTTTATAGTTTACTTATATATATATATATATATTTAGAACTCTAGTTTATAATTTACTATTTTATTTATTTATTATTATTATATTCTCCTCATTATTTATTATTTATTTTTATTATTATTAGGGGACATTAAAGAGAGGGGTGATTTAGCTCTTGGGGGCCCTGTAGCTCTTAAGGAAGGTCAGTAAGGTTTCAGTTTTTTGATTCCAGTTCCTTAATTTTACTTAGGAGCTTGAATCATATCATAGTAACTCTTTGTCACACATTTACCCTAGTGAACTAGTGAACTTAGGTAAGTATAGGAGGAGGGTGTTACAGAGTGGTATCAGAGTTCTTAGGTTCAACACTTGGACTGAATGGGTGGAATGTGTTTGTCATGCATGTATATTAGTTGTCTAAGTGTTTGTTGTTCATGCATTGGGATGGTCATTGTTTTGGTTTTATACCATCGTTATGTTGTTGTTATGTTATGATGTTGATTTGTTGACTGAGATAGAGCAAGAGATGTAGATTATCTGAGCACGGTTGCAACACTAGACCTCAGGTTAAGAGTAAATCATCATGCATGTTTGTATGTTGGGCATCCAGGTATGTTGATTAATGGTTTTTTTCAGAATTATGGTTATGTCCATGCCTATCATTGTATTGTTGTTATGGTTACATGCATGATAAATGTTAGTTGTTCAGTGCAATCATATGCACATGCGTTATATAGTCATGAATGACAACAACTTATTGTTATATGCATTGAAATCATATGCATGATGATTATGGTTATTGGAATGTAGATTTTGATGTTAAATGTATTGTGTTAATTTGTATTGACCTGTTCAGATGGTTATGGTTATGATATTCAGGTATGAGTCGATATACTTGTGATATTATGTCATACTAATCTACATTGATTTGTGGAGATGTGATAACCTCCCCTAAGATACATTAAGGTATGAGTTTTCTTATGTAGTCTGTTTGGTTTATCTAACATGGTATGTTTACAAGTTGTTTCAATGTCTGATTAATTGGATGATACAAATATGTTTTTGTAATATTGCATGAATGAATGATCTTGCTTTAAGGTGGTTGTAGTAACACAATATGGGCTAAGAACAATTGATACAAACTTGAGTGCAAGTGGGTGTTAGTTGAACTATTATGATTAATCACTATGATTTGATTATGATATGACTGTTAGTCTTGGTAAAGGTTGCTTTGAATTAATTGACATGATGTGTTGATCTTTGGAACATGTGGCTGATATGTGTGAGCAGCTGCAGGGAAAAATGCTTTGTATTAGTGTGACAAGGTAACAATTGATTTTTTTATATAACTAATTTATGGGTGATGTGATAGTACCTAATAAGACTCAATTGCAGTAAGGAAAAAATTAAAAGAAAGGAATTGGGTGAGGATTCCATTGACCATGTTTGGAAACTATAATTCCAAATGAATGAGTGCTTCACATGAATACAGGAAGTCTTCTTAACCTTGATTTTGTCTGACATTATGTGGATGTGTTATATTCATGAACATGTATTTGATAGGTATAATAGATAGTTTCTAGTTATATATGGATTTGTTAAGGGAATTGGAGTCCCTTGAGAGATGGCTTGGATGTGTTCAAGTACAAGGAAATGTGTTGAACGTAACAAGGTAAGGTAATTGGTATATTATTATGTTAATCTATGTACTAACAGTTATTTGTTTATGGTAGTATGATGCAGGAGATTGTGTGGCAAAAGAGACTGCCACAAAATCTTGAAGAAGGCTCAGGTTGAGCTTTCCCTTGGGAGCAGTGGGAATCCATGGGGATTGAGTCATGGTGTTTCTTTCTAGTTTTGTGCTTTTAGTGTTTTGTGATTTGTTTGTGCTTTATTTGTAGTTTTTATCATGTCAGGTGCATGACCATGCCACTTTGGTTGTGGTGTCATATTTTTATTGTTTTTCATGTTTTTTCTTCTTGTTCACTTTTGTTCTTTCCTTTTGTGCTTTGAGGGTCTTGGGAATTGGTTAGGGAAAGAGGAAATTTAATGGAGCTTGGGAGGAGTTGAATGAAACCCATCATGTAATATGAGACTTGGATGAAGCTCGGTGCATGAGTAAATGGCAACTGAATGCAAGATATGATAGTCAGTTGGACTAGTTGGGTCTATTGAGGTAAATGGACAATGGTAAGACAATCATGAGAAAGGTAACAGGAAAGGTAAAGTGAATGAATTTGGGGTGTAAGATTCCTTAGCTATGTTGGAAATTGTTGTTCTCAATGTTGTGCATGCTATGCATAGATAAAGGGAGTTATCTTAATCTAGACCTTATGATATTTGGTAATTGTGTTGTGATTATGATTATGTTGATGTCTATATATGTGTATATATAGGTATGTATGCCATTGTCTGACAAGGTCGCCAGGGATTATGATTGTTTTATATTAATGTTTATATGTATATATGCATGTATGTATTTCATTGTCTGATAAGGTTGTCAAGAATCATTCTTGCATAGGAATAATTGCTTATGCAGGTGAATGGCATGAAGGGGTTCTTGGTATTATGAGGAATCAAGTGGGAAGAGTATCCCTAACATATCTATGAGGTCAGTATCATGTGGATATCAATTGATATTATGTGTTTATACTATGTTTATGTTATGAATAGGTAAGGTTGAGGGATACATCAACGAAATAAAAGTAGTGCGATTTGTGGCATGTTGAAACAAGCATGAATAGTGGTTTCTTGGTAGAGTCAGTGTGTGGTCTCTAGATGTGTAGTAATACTGTTGTGTATCTGTTGTGCATGTTGTACATATAGTGTTGTGTACATGTTTTATATGCAGTTCTATGTACATATGGTGTTGTGTATGTGTTGTATATGTGGTGTTGTGTACATGTTGGATATGCAGTCTTGTGTACATATGGTGTCGTGGACATGTTGAATATGAAATATTCTGTACATATGGTATTGTGTGCATGTTTTCTATGTGGTTTTGTGTACATATGGTGTTATTTACATGTTGCATATGCAGTGCTATGTACATATGGTACTATGTATATGTTGTATTAGCAGTGTTGTGTACATATGATGTTATGTGCATGTTGTACATGTGGTGCTATGTACACCTGGTGTTGTGTGCATGTTGTACATGTGGTGCTATGTACAACTGGTGTTGTGTGCATGATTGTACATGTCGTGTTGTGTACATGTTGTACATAGGGTGTTGTGTGCAGGTGGTGTGGTGCATGTGGTGTTGTGCACACATCGTGCATGTGGTGTTGTGTGCACGTCGTGTATGTGGTGACATGTAATTTTGGTCTTGTGCACATGTTGTGCAAGTGGTGATGTGTACACATTGTTCAAGTGGTGTCGCATACATGTGGTGTTGTGTACATGCTGTGTAGGTGGCATTGTGTACAGGTGGTACTATGTACATGTTATACATTTAGTATTGTGTGCATGTAATGCATGCCATGTTGTGTACATGTGGTATTGTGTTCATGTTGTACATGTTGTGTTGTGAACGTGGTGTTGTGTATATGCATCGTTTAGTGTGGTACATGCTATTTTGTGCACAAGTGGTATTGTTTATGTGCATTGTGTAGTCGTTTTATCGTTATGTGTGTATTCATTGTGTTGTACTCTATGTACATATATGTATTGTGTTGCACACCAAGTGTAGGTGTATGTGTTGTGTGGTACACCATGTATGGGTGTATATTTTGTGATGTACACTATGTGTATGTGTACATGCTTGAAGGGAAGAGAAGGCACTGAGTTCTTGCCAGGTTTGGAAACCGATCCGATGTGTGTACAAAAAGGACAAAGAACAAAGATAAGTATCAAAGAAGCAAAACATTATTTGAAGGATAAGTATCAGTGTTTGATTTATGTATTAATTATGCATTTCATCTATGATTTTGATTTAGGATGGTTACATGTGATCTATGATTTTGATCTGATTTATGATGGTTACATGTGAGTTATGATGGTTGCGTTTTGAGCTAATCAGATGTGATATGTTTATACATGATGATTTGATCAAACAACTAGTTTGACTTGTTGTGATAGGAAGTAAACAGAATTGCAGGGGTACCTTATTGATAGGCTACCAATGAGGTATGATTTGAATCTATTTAATTCCTTTTAAATTTATTGGAAATTATGAGCTTGGTATAGGAAAACATTAAAATTCCTAGTTGGATAGTAGGAATTGACTGCAAGAATGTTAGCAGCAACAGTGAAAGGAATTGAAACAAGCAACAGTATGTTGGTAAAGCACTTCAGGAGTAGGGACATTGTGGGACACTAGTACACAATAGTGTCCATTGATTTCCATGAGCATGCTATGAATGGTATAATGGTTTTGAGGCAGGGATATGCCTTGGTTTTTGGACCTTCAAATGAGAGGAAACCTTGCCAAGAGAGGGGTCACCCTAGGGAGTGTGTAGCAGAGAAGGGGATGCCCATAGAACTTGAATGGTGAGTAACTACATGGAAGGGGGTGACCATATTTTCCAAGGGACTGTGTAGCAAAGAAGGGAAGGTTAGGGAATGAATTTATTTTAGTCATTAGCATTTCCAGACGGAATTAGAAGCACACTCGGAGTGTGCTCTAGAACAATGAGATGGTAATTGTTCACTAAGAATACAAGTGGCACAAGATCGTAGCATTGGATATTGGATGTAGGTTGAATTTGGTAGTGGACTATAGACTTCCTAGGAAGTAGGTGAATTCTAGTACTACTTTTGAGGGTGGAGGTGTGAGCCTCTGGATTCCCTTATTGCAGATGCATATATCATATCCTTTTATTTGTTGGTTAGAGAAAATATGCATATGTGTATATTATTGTAAAATATTATATCGAGTTGGATTTAGAAAGCTCCATAGAAAATATAATTATTTGTTGGTTGAAGAAAATGTGCATGAGTATATGTGGTTGTTATTATAAATACTGTGATGAGATGCGTTATAAATCTCTAGCAAATGGTATGATTGTCATGATTTCAACAATGTTCATTATAAATACCACAATGAGTTGTGTTGTAAAGCTCCATGGGACGCATGTTTTGTTTTCAGTGGATTATTGGTTTGTAGGTGTCATTGAAAACTAAGGATGGTGTTCCCCTAAGGAGGAGGAGTCTATAACAACCCTAGGTTAAAATCCATTTAATAAAGTTAATAAAGGAAAAATAAGGCCAAGGTCATAGGACACATATTACAAGATTAATGTTGGGAAAAACATCCTAGCAAGTGCTCATTTGGTTTATTATGGCTAAGGAAATTGGCAAAGGAAAAGAGGTAATAATTGACATTTTATTTATGAAAATAAAGTAAAATAGGAGAAAAGGAAGGTGAAAGTTCACAGGTTGCATGTGGGGAGGAAATTGAAGAAAAAATGAAGGAAAATGAAGAAAATAGAGGCCTCAATGATAAAAAGGCTTCTAAGGATTAGTTCATGGCTTTTGTGAGTTAGATTTTTGTTAGTGTCAGTTTTTGTGAGTTCAATATTTGGCAATGTCATTTTATTCTCTATCTCTCATACTCTTGCACACATAGATTATTCTTGGAGCATTCTTGGAGCACTCTTGTATTCACTTAGATTAAATAATGAAGGCAAAGGAAAGAAAGAAAGAACAAGGGAACATGTTGATTAGAGGCTACAACATGATTTCTTTGTAGGTATTGAGTTGCATGTATGGTTTCCTTGCTAGTTTTGGCATGCATGGTATATGCATGTGGTTTCCTAGTTATGATTTATCACTAGTGTGGAGGATTGTATGGATTGACAATGGTTTTGTCTAGCCTTATCATTTCCTAGATAGCCATGGTATTGTGGGTTTTACCTTTTGTTTTTGGTTGGTACTTATGTTCCTTATTGTTGTGGGTTGAGTTATTAGTTCCTTGAGCCTTGGTTGGATAAATACTCTAGAAGCCCTGTAATAGATTGAGTTGAGTTACTAGTCCTGGAAGCCCTTATTGGAAAAATGCTTAGCATCCTTTGGTGGGTTAAGTTACTAGTCCTGGAATCCCTGCTTGGAAAAATGCTTTGGAGCCTGACAACATCTATGGTTTGAGTTACTGGTCTTGGAATTCGGGTTGGAACAAACACTATGGAGCCCTGGACAACTTGGATAGATACTGGTGTGATGATGGTTAGTGATGTCTGAAAGTGAGCTGGAATCACTGGTTGATGGTTGAGGTGGTATGGCTCTTGGAAACCCTGGTTTGGTTTTCTTTATTTATTCCATGATATCCCACATTCATGCTTGGAATATGGTGCAGGGGTGATTGGATGAAAGAAATATTTGGTTCAACCCAATATATGGGCGGACGATACATGGAAGTCATCGAATTAGTTGTAATTTTCATATTTTAATCAGAGGTGTTTTCTGTTGTGATCTATGAGCATATGTATTGATTATGATGGTGATATTATGTATGAGTTTGCATGGTTTATATGTTGGTTATTTTCTGAGTATAGATTGGTTATATTATGTATATTGTTTATGGATCTCAACATGTTTAATGAATATATGAATGGTTGATGAATGCATGGACTAAATTTTTTTATTCTAGCTATTGTGATAGGGTATTAGACCTTCTTCATGATTCTTAGATAAGTAACCAATCCCTATGCTCAAATATGCATTCATGACCTGTAGATTTCATGTTCTCAATATGTTTTACAAAATGACTGTCATGGCTGGACTTGTTTAGGTCAAGTACTTGATTAAGGTTTTTGTTAGAGGATTTGTCTTTGTCTCATTTATCATTTTGGAATGTCTCACCAAGTTTTGGGGAGTGACTTGGAGTCCAGCCCTGAAAAAGTGGTACAAATTTCGTTGTAGCAGGCACAAAAATGTAAAATTGAGACTATAGTTGCACCCTTGCAGGCTTATACATGCCACTGGGGTCCTATAGTCGCATGGACACAAGCTTGTGCATGCGATTGGGAGTTCATGTCAGTGCAAAATAAATTTAACTCATCGTTTAAGCACTGGGAGGGGATGTTTATCTCTTGGGGGTCTCGTAGCTCCCGAGGAAGGTCAATAAGGTTTTGTTTTTCGATTCCACTTCCTTAATTTTTTCTTAGGAGGTTGAATCATATCATAGTAACTCCTCATCACATATTTACACCAGTGGGCCGATGAACTTGGGTAAGTGTCGGAGGAGGGTGTTACAAATGGAAAGATGGAATTTGAGTTTTACACATGCAAAACTCATGTTCAAACATGATGAACATGAGAACAACTAGAGATCACTTGATGAAATCATGATAAAATTTGAAGTTATCTAAAGTTTTAAATGGAAAATTAAGAAGTTTAACTCAGTTTAACTTAGTGATTCATATCAAAACATCAGATCAATGACTGAAAGTAGTTCAAGAACATTGAGAAGACCAGTTAATAGAAAATTTATGCATGAAGGAAGACCTGAACGAAAAATAATATAATTTTACCATTTAATTTTTGTGATGAGAAAAAATGATAGGAAAAGGTTGTTGATTTTGAAGAATATGAATAGAGTTGTTGCTAGTGTAAATGGTGGATTTCTCAGTAATCAAATATTGTTGAAGGTGTTTTTGGTGAGTGCTTGAAGAGAGATATTTAATTATTTATGTCAGGATTTTGTATTCATGGTTCTAGTTTGAAAATGGATGAAAGATTAATAATTGAGGCCAACCAAGTTGCAACTTGCAGATCAGGGGTTGTAGCTCCTTCCAGTAGTTGATGGTAAATGTTTTAGGGTTTGAGCTCCTTTCAGTAGAAGTTGATAAATTTTTAGGGTTGTATTTCCTTTCAATTGTAATTTGATAAATTAGGGAGTAGTTTCCTCTTGCTAGTTGTATCTAGAGAATATTTTAACAACAGGTTGTAGCTTGCTTTCCGAAGAAACTGTAGAAAAATTTGAAGCATATCTATGTGTTATTTGTGTTTTTAATGTTAGTTCATGTCATGTTCATATCAATTAATTTTTGAAGTATTTAATGGTGTCCTAACATCTTTGCACAAGTTAAAGAAATTATAAAATTCATACAATATTGATTCACCCTTCCTCTTAGTATTGTCTTGTTTTCTAACAATTGGTATCAGAGCAGGGTTAATTCATATTAGTTTAACATCTAGAAGGAAGATCAAGGACCATGGAAAACCAAGAAGGAGGATTTACCAATAGGCACCTATGTTCAATGAAACAAACTATGTATTATGGAAATTAAGGATGAAAACCTATATACAATCACTTGGAGATGATGTATGGGATGTCATGGAAGAAGAATATCAAGAGCCTTTAACAATGATTACTAAATATCAAAATATGGAGTTCACATGCAATGTTAAAGCCATGAATTCCCGGCTTGATATCCAACCTAAATTAGAACTTTTCAAAGTAATGGATTGCACGTCTTCCAAAGCAATCTTGGATAAGATGAGTAGCTTCTATGAAGGTGATATTAAGGTAAATAAAGCTAAACTTCAATGTTTTAGAGTGAAAGTTGGGTCTTTGAAGATGCATGATGATGAGTATATTGAAAAGTATTTCTTAAGAGTTTGTCAAGTTGTGAAAACCATAATAGGCCTTGATGAAAAGTTAGATTAATCTGTACTAGTTCAAAAGGTGTTAAGATCTCTTCCTAAGAGAATTAATCCCAAGATTTCAACCATTGGAGAGATGAACAATCTGATATCTCTCGCTCTAGATCGATTAATTGGTACACTCACTGCATATGAGATGAAAATTTCAAATGGAAATCTGCAACTAAAGAGTCATCCTTCAAAGAAGATAAGAAGCCTAAGGAAGAGCATGATGATTCATGTTGTGAATCAGATGAAGAAGAAGGAAAGTTTGTAAGGAATCTCAAAAGAGGCTCATGAAAATATAAAGGTAAGTTACCTTTTAAGTGCTTCAATTCACTAGTACAAAATGGCTAATTAGTTACTAAAACAATGACTAAAATTTGCATATAAATGACTATTTTTCAATCGGTGACCAGTAGTAGCTAATTTACAGTATCTTATAACTCAACCAACTTTTAGTCGTTTTTAGCTTAGTAATTAATTGATTGTCTCAATTTTATCATCTAGCAGTATATTTAGTCATAAATTTGGTCATTAATTTAGTTATTGATTTAGTCATTAATTGCCACAATTAATGACCAAATATACAACAAAATATATTACTATATGATCATCTGAGAAAACCAATTAATGACCAAAGAAATATGACCGAAATTTTGGTTGTGTTATAAGATAATGTAAATTAGCTACTAATAGTCATATATATGCAAATTTTAGTCGTCGTTTGAAACCAATTAATGACCAAAGAAATATGACTAAATTTTTGTCGTGTTATAAGATATTGTAGATTAGCTACTAATAGTCGTATATATGAAAAATTAATCATTTGCAATAGTCATTTATATTTTTTTGGTAGTTTCATATTCATTATATAAATGACTAATTTAGTAGTTTATATTCATTTCATTTATTTTCATTAATAATCATTATAAACGACTAATTTAGTCGTATATTCATTTTATTTGTGTTCATCATTAATCAATATAAACTACTAATTTAATAGTTTTAGATTGATTTTATGTGTTCTTTATTAATCAACATAGATTAATTAGTATGATTTTGTGACTTTATTTAAAAAAACATCATACAATGTGAATTTTTCATCTAATATGAAAATTCAAAATTACATATGTTAGTTAAAATACTAAACAATATCAAGTGAAACTATAAATAATTCAAACCACATAAATTATATTATATGAAATGTCGAGTATTACAATATGAGTTTCCAACTTAACATTGGCTTGACTACAATTTACACATGAAATGTTGTTTCATCACTATAAAACATTATCATTGTGCTGTCAAGTCATTGCAGGTGAATTCGCCAAATATGAAGACTTGAACATCAGTCTCTATGTGTGTGTCTTATGCAGGATATTGGCTTTAAGGGTACCACTAGACTGGTTCTCTTCTCTCTCTTTTTGCATTTGTCACTCGAGTGTTAGTGTTCTCCTCTGTCTTCAAATCCTGTGGCTTACCATCAATACTGAGTTCGTTTTTTGAAAACAAAAGATCCTAGAATGCATAGTGTAAGACATGAAAGACGATGAACATTAGAATATCAATGAATGTAGACTATAAAGGATTTCTATTACATATACCTCAACATCAACAATGTAAAAGCCATTCTTCCCCATAAGAGCAAGAAACTCGAACAAGTTTTATTCAGTAGAACGATAGTGGCCACTATGTGGCCAAATGACCAGTATAAAAAAATTAAAGGCACCATAGAAAATAACACCTTAGTAACTTAGTATTCAAACTTCAGGGAAAGCTTAGGCACAATCATGCCAACTAAGTTACATGCTAAAAATCTCACGCTGTAAATAACTTGTTAAAAAAAATAATTTGAGGTGTGATGTCTAATCCTTGTCATTTTATTCGCAACCACAATTTTTTGTCTAATGCATGAAATTGGTCAAGTATATAAACAAAATGTTCTCAAATAACACAATGAAAGTAAACTTTTCTAATAATCATGAAAATCATTCAATACAAAATAGTTAAAAGGATTTCAATCAATATTGTGTAATATTAATTTCATCTTCAAGCTTTGGTTATTGTTTAAACAAACATAATACCAAGTACTTTCAATTTCATAGTTAAAATACAAATAAAAATCGAAATAAACGTTCAAAATATAATCAAACAATAAAGAGAGGATATCATGGGATGGACATTGCAATTATAAAAAAATTGTTTACCTGTCCATCGATATCTTATCATGCATTCCTAAAACATTTTCTTGCCCAAAATAACCATGAGGTGAAAGAATCAAAACATTAAAAGCAATAGGAATACTTACTAGAAACATTTCTGAAGTCGATCGTTGAAGTGCCTGAAGGATCTCCAACAACAAATGAATCATATCCGAGACATGATCTCTATATTGTCTCCCCATCCTTTTTCCAATCACATTTCATGTAACCTACCCACACTAGAGTCAAGTAACAATCACATGAAGGAATTAACATTTGTTTTTATCTTTTATATGTAGAAACTTTGAATATAATTTGTTTTGGTAATGTATTAATTCGTATTTAAAGCCTTCCTGTCATGAGAATGTATGAGTTAAGTAGAACGTCATAAAAATTGACCTCAATGAGGTCCTCTAACAATTTCTGCAATGTCAATATTTGTCTTGTTGTGTTATCTTGGATAGAAAAAAGAACATATCTGCAAATGAAAAAGCCATGTATTACTTATGTTCAAACTATGTATATGGTGTATTCTTAGGTAACTTTTTAAGATGTCCCTCTACTTTTACCAAAGCCGATTGTATCTTGGTTAAACTCTTTATGCTTTCATTCAACATCAATTTCTGCAAGATATATGTCACACATTATTCTTTCCCATTTCTCAACATGCTAGATATGATAAATTGAAAGTCACATAAAAGCAAGATAAAACCATTTTCTAACCAAAACAAATAAACAAACAACGCCTCTAATAAAACTTCGCACCTCAGAAATTACTCTGCCATGTGCTCAGACTAAAGGTGATATTATTTGAATCATATTTAGTTCATATTTAATGGTGTATTCTTATTTTTACCATGATTTCAATTTGGTGCTAAAAGAAATATATAAATCCAGGTTATTATCAGTGAACTTCAAGTATAATTCAAAAAAATAATGTCATTATAAGGTATGGAGAGAGAAAGAACCTCATAACTAGGATTCTCTATCTTATTTTGGTTTGAGTTGAGTTGGTATTTGAATATATAGTTTTCTCTAAAGAAGTGAAATAGAAATATGAGAATTGAAATAACCCTGTGAATCTTTAATTAATTCATATTATGTATCTCTAAAACATCTGGGTCATCCTTCTATGCTATTTGATAGAGATTTATTGGCATAGAATAATAATGAATTAAGTAACAACACAATGATGCAATATATTAACCAAGGAAAAAAAATGACATGGCTTTGGTATTTGTGTGCTCGAAGGAAATCCAACAATGGTTGCATTCTTTTTTTATCATGAAATAGTATTGAAGACAAATGTTGGTTCTGAAATTGAACTCTGTTACCAATAGGAGATGGTCATGTTGGGTAAGGATAGGATGAATTAAAGGGCTCAAGGTCTAGCTCCAATACATAGTTATCCTTGTCACTACAAAATACAAAGTTGTCATCATTTTCTTATCCAGGTAAAAAGGAAAGTGAGTCTGGATTTGTGCAATTGTGATAGTATATGAAAAAGAAAGCACTACTGGAAACAAAAGTGTGTTGTCCCATCATTCAACCTAAAATAAAACTTATATATTCAATTGTTGACTACAGTGGAAATCAAATGTAAAACCCACTCAACTTGATCTTTACATGACATAGTCGTAATCAACTAGTACAATAGAGGCATGCTAACTCATAAACAAGAGATGCTAAAAAAGAATAATGGAACATTATTTCCTGCCACATAATTGGCATGAATAAAATTTCCACAGAATTCATCCAAAAAATGAGAAGAACTTATGGAAAAAGAACATATCATTAGTGTTTTTTACCCTCTTTAACACATGTAGCCTAGGGAAGTAGAGGAGGCCAAATGTAACATGATTCCAATTGTGTGGGATATAAAAATAGAAATGTGGAAAAACACACCTTCCAATTCATGAAATCTCACTCTAAATAATAGAACATGTTGAGGATAGTAATGATGAAAATAGATCATGTATTAAAATCAAGCCCCTTATTGGTCATGAATTAGCAAGGCGGCTGGTAATTTTTACTCGTA
This sequence comes from Pinus tabuliformis, assembly GCA_031772625.1. Lineage (NCBI taxonomy): Eukaryota > Viridiplantae > Streptophyta > Pinopsida > Pinales > Pinaceae > Pinus > Pinus tabuliformis. The sequence goes on along the minus strand of CM062804.1, from coordinate 777,077,334 downwards.
AAAAAAATATCATAATTAGTGTAATGACTATGTGGATCTTTTTGTGATTTTTTTTACATTTATATTATGGTGTCCTTGCAGGAGAGAGTGATGAAAGTTCTCTAGGTTTTGTAAGACTAGTTTGTCCTTTCATATGCTTATGTGAATGGACAGAGAGCTACCTTTCTTTGGTTTGGAAATTTAGGTGTCCCTCCCTTTCATTCAATATGTGGAGATGCCCCATCATTGAAGGACATTTATATTTCTGAATCCAATCTTACAGACATAAAACATGGATCTAGTCCAAATCAAGATGTTGCTATGGTGATTGAATAGGAAGCAACAACTTGAGAATTGTTTAGTATTCCTCTGGTGGAGCTTGAAAGATAGTGTAGGAAAAATGGTTTATATATTTGTGGTGGTAGGGAGGTAATGCTTTTTCGATTTCTTAGCTTAGAAGAAGAAGAGATCATTAGAACCAAGATCAAGATGAGGATTTTAGGTGTGGGTATAACTTTGCAATCGGAGGGAAGCATGCAAGAGAAACTGATGCTTATATACAATTGGGAGGGGGAAGGTGGAGCACGGATGAAGAAAGAAAATCCATACTTTATGATGATAAGGACTATATATCATTATCATCATCTAGGAAAAATGTTTAGGAAGAATCGTCTTTATGGTCATGGGTTATGGAACGTGAATTAGTGGATGCCTCTTGCAGTGGAACTTTACCAAAAAATGTTGGTGTTGTGATGGTAGTGTCATGTGATGTGCCCCCAAAAGTTCAAAATATTCTAGGAAATGTCAAGGAAAATTTCTTTCTCTACTCCTTAACTCATATTTCGCCCCATCCACATTTTGATAGACCAATTATCAAGATCATAGAATGATATTTTCTTTAATGAAGGAGTCGAAGGGATAACATTTTAAGGATATGATCAATTTTTTTTTTAAATGGACAGTCTGTCTGACTTGCAAGGACTTGGGTGTCAAACTTGCTGCCGAGCCAACGTTATTCACATGTCAAAATTTTTAGTATGACTTGGGGTTGAGTTTGAATGAGAGGATTTTTCTTAACACTGTTTAGTTAAGGAAAAGAACAAAATTCAGAGTCCATTTGAATTATGATTCATGAAGCATTGTAATAGAGTTGGTGATCTTAATAGGGCTCATCCTTGTCGTGATGTGTTACATTCGAATGGCATGAATGCATGAATTTAAAAAGGCTGAGATATGATATAAATCTTGGGGAATTTTGACCAAATAAATAACCCAAACCTAACACTTGAGATATGGTATAAATCATGGGAAATTTTAACCAAATACATTACCCAAACCTTAAACCTAGTAGTGTGAAATCCATTGTTTTAAGTGTGGGTACTAAAGACAAATTTCTTAAATACTTTTAAAAATTAACATACAAATCATTTATAAAAGCATGGAATTTCGTTGTCAATCAAATGTCAAATCGAATAACAATTAAAGCGATAACCCGCAATGACAATCCAAAATCAACAAGACATATTGGAAAAATGTTCAAAACGCATTGGGAACATCCTAATCCTACAGATTGCTCATCTAAAGCAATCGAATATGTTACCTTGCCCGAGAAACATGGAATGTTAATGATATAAATGTAAAAAAGATAAATAATTAAAACCTGCTATTAGAACCAGCGCAAACAATGAATGATAAACAAAATGAAAATGCGGAAAAATGTTGCATACCCACTCCATGAGACTGCCATTCGCTTCCATACTCAATGTTGCCCAAGACTAAGCAGGTCATTCCACTAGTGCCCACATCCTCGTATCCACAGTAGAATTCATCCTCATATCCACATACAACCTGCATTGTTCATACCCTTCCGTAAAGAAAATAAATAAAAGAAAATGAAGCCCGAAAGCCTTTTTACTAATGGTTTAAAGATTTTGAAGCGTGTATTTAAAAAGAAGATTCTCATTCCAATATCCTTGCTTGCTCTGAAACTCTATTCAAATACATCACTTCCTCTAAAAAATTTATAGATCGTGGATCATGATAATTCAAGTCATCAATTAAATGAAGTTATATCATCTCTAGAGCAGGGGTTCTCTGAAGAAAGCAACCTAATACATTGATTTCCCTATCATGAAATTTAGTTATGTCTACATAAACCTTTATATACGGAGATGAGAGAGTGGGGATCTGATACATCAAGGTTTGTGATATTTTGAAAGTTCCTGCATTGCATTTCAAAACCAGAATAAGCCAACTCTGCACTCATTTACAAGGTAAAATACATAAATATTCATTATGAACATGATGGAAAAAAACCATGGAATAATTTTATGGTATTTTCACATCTTATAGCAGGTTAACTTTTTTAATTTAGGTAGTGTAGATTTTCATTAAGGAATAGATATGAAACAAAGTTGTTACTTAGTTTTTTTTCATATCTATTGGATATATTGAATCTGAAAAATGGACATAATAATGAACCAAAACATAATAGTCAACCTAAGCTACATCAATATATGTTTTGTATAATTTTTTTTATACTATACCTGACAACTAAGTAGAAAATGCAAACATTCTTAAACATTTAATCATGTTGTTCATTGCACATGTAAAAGAAAAGCAAAAATTATGCTTTTACCAAGATAAAGTTGTCACCCATTAAAAAGCATTGGAGATTAGGAAGCCTCTTGAACAAAAAATTGAGAAGACACATATTTCTTTAAGCAAAGGCACAACACATATGACTAGCTCCTTTAATGATTTAAATCTCCCCATCATCTCAATCAACATGTCCATAAAGAAATTGTATGCATTATCGATATATAAGTCCATTTCCAGTACGGTCAAATTACTTCCACGTTGCATATTGAGTCTCAAGATAGAGCATGAAAGATCTTGAAACAGTATCCCATTCACTCTCAAATATTTTATCATGTATGCCCATGCATACACATACAAGACAACCTGTGTTTAGAGTGGTTTATATTTTATCCAGATACAACCTCCATTTACATTGGTTTCATTGTAAAGCATTGAAAGTAATAGTAAAATCCAGACTTACATGGTTGTAGTTTGAAGCAATGTTATTGAAGAGATTTTATCCATATCTAGTGGCCGTTTGACGCAAATTTAGTGATTCCTGTACTGAGGACCACAAATGCAGGGAGTGCACAGAAGGTCGATTATTGATGATCAAATATTCTTTATGGTTTGGCTAGTTGAGTGGGGCGTCCAATCAAATTGGATGAGCATACAGCGAACCTTCAAAAGGGGTCCTATGCAAGTTCTTTTAAATGATATCCCTTGGAAGCTTCAACATAGTACTCAGTATCATCATACAAAGGACCACCCAAAAATAGGTCATCGAATCTTGTCGAAGTTTGAAGAACAAAGTCACCCTTTTTCAGAAGACCATTGCTACTATCATTTTGAGTAATTATTTTAATGTCAACACCTGGGATTAATGGCACCACTAACCATGAATGTACTTTCCTAGGAACCCCACAAAAGAAGGAATATCAGGTTGGCACCCATCAATTTTAACAACAACATGCTGACTTCTTGGATAGAACAAGACCTTTTCAAAATATTTTTCTCACTAGCATTCCTTTTATCTCTCAGAACAAAGACCATTTCATCTTCAAGATTGGCCCAATGAGTGTACTTATATACAACAATGTTGCTTGGTCCATTAACAATTAAAACAAGTTTGACATTATTGATCATATCTATAAATGAACCGTCCTTTTGCCATATGTCTACAATAATGCTTCAAGACAACTCATTTGCTTTGGGATAAGAACCTGAATCAATATGTATTTCACCACTCAGTATATATTTTTCATCAGTCAAATATATAGGCTTATGGTTCAATACATTGAATTCTAATGAAGACATTCCAAAAAAAATTCACGAGTTCAATAAATGAAGCATGTGCACAGGAGAAGCTTCTAAGCAGATTTGCTACCATCCTTTCTCAATCAACAAATTCATTGGTTCTTTGTTTGGCTATACAATGTAAGAAGCCACAGGATGAGTAGACATAATACACAACCAATAGCCTTTTTGGATAAACACTATCTTTGAATGATCAGAAACACCAACATTGACATCAATAACCTTTCTCTCCCAGCACTAGTCATCATCCCAATCTAACAAATCATATGAAGGTCCATGTTTTTCCTCAAGATACAATGCACCAGGTAGGTCTTTCTCAAATATGAAGTCATTGCTCTCATTTGTTAAAATTATAGAGTTAAGCTTCTCTGAACCTATAGTTCAAAAGCTAGAGAAGTAAGTGATATAGAAACTCAGTAGTCACATCCTTTCTTGCATATCACTGATCCACGGATATCAACAAGGGCCTTTATAAATTCAATGCCAAACATTGGTCTAGTTACTATCACATCAATATGTGATGGTGAAAATTGAAGACCAAAATCACATTCTATTTTTGTGGTCAATGGGGATATTCGATATTAACATGGTTGAACCTCGAAGAAAAAGTTTCCCATATCATCAATCCTCTTTAGTTGAGGCTTAACATTGTTTGGCCCATGTGTCAATCCAGCTTGACGCTTTCCATAATAGCCATTTGTCACTAATTTTAGGGAAGCACAAATATTATAATGTGTTTCTTCAATCTTTTGGATTGAAGCCATGTTTTGCACAAACATGAAATTCTCCAAATTGCTAAACTTGAAGTGATCCTTCTCGACCTTGATCAAATTTTTAATATCCCTGGACATCTATTGTAGCTCTTTCTCGTCCATCAACTAATATCTTAACACCTTCAAAATAGACTCCTTCAGAAGTCACCGCAGGTCCTCCAACTGAGAAACCTGTGACCTGAAATGGCTGAGATATATTAACATGATTATTCTCAACAAGAACCTCTATAGATGGAAGTGAAACATCAAATATTGTATTCTCACCCTTGTGGAATGGCAACAACCTTCATTTTCCACATGGAATAAAATTAAAAGAAAATTTCCCATATGCATCAAATATTGCATTACAAAGCACTTGATTTGGCCAAGGAGATTCTTTGAGGGCACTTCACCTCATGGAAATCATATGAATAAAGGTATACATGAACACCTTGTTGGAATTATGATATAGGTGTTGTCCTTGATGGCAACTCACATAGAATACAGTTCACAGTGCAACAAGTTAACAACAAAGGATTACAGATCAGACTCCAGAGCTTGAAGAAAGAGAGGTATATGCTGGTTCACTTCGTCAAAGTATAGTATACACACGGGAAAACAGATCGAAAAGAGTGTATATGTATACACAAAATTTCACAGAAGGAAAAGCCCATATGGGGTGGAAAATCAAGGTTTTGGTCCATGGTATTGACCCTAGGTATTTGGTCAAAGGTATTGGTCCTAAGTGGTTTTGGTACAAGGTATTGGTCCTAAGTGGTTTTGGTCCAAGGTATTGACAAAGGGCATAAATCTATATAAAGAGTAGAAGATCATAAGGCCATAAGTGCAAGCAATAAGGTTCTAAGGAATACTTATATATGAAGTATATTTTATGTTGCAGAGTTGTGTTTGGGACTAGATATGAAATATTCATGTGCACCTTGAGTTCAATATTGGATTAGGATCATGAGACCTGAAATGAATTATTATTGAATGATCTAATATTGATTGAGACTAGATCTGATGTTTTGCGTCTATTTTATTTGTTATCTATCATGATCTGGGTTTGTCTGAAGTTTGGAATTGTAGCAAAGTTTTGAGTCAATATTTGCAGATCTGTACACAGGTTCGTCTCAGCCAAAGAGCATATACACACAGTTTCTGTTCTTTCAGGTAGCGTATACAAAAGAAAAGCTTCTTTTTCAAATCTGACTGACCTATCTAATCAAATTCTGTTGTTTTACTGTTGTTTGTCAATGAAGTCTTCTTAGATCTGAATGTAAAACTAAATGCATAAGGAGGTTGGCATTTGATTGATTGATTATATAAGTGAGAAGAAGTGATCTATGTCCGTACTTATGTAAAGCTTTGTAAGTTGAGAGTAGATATTCAGTATATTGTTGGTTGGTACAAACTTGATTCAAAATTTTATGTTTGCAGTAGTTTTGAAGGTATATGCAGGTTTGATTAACGAAAGTAGTGTATACACACAGTTTGGGTTCAGCCAAGTAGCGTATACACTCTAATGCATGATTTTTGAGGTTACAGCTGGTTCTGAATGATGATGCAGGGTTCTGGGTTCAACACAGTGTTCTGGTGTCAGTGATTTGATTGTTCAAATTAACTGAATGTTGGTTGATGCAGTTTAAGTTTAAAAAGTTTTTGATGGGTCTAGTATGAAAATTGGATGAAACGTGGCCTTTAGATTTTGGTGTTGTGATCCAGGAGTATCCAATATGAAAATTCATGAAATGTGGTCCCTGGAAGAAGAAAAGAATGTTGTAGCCTTCTGTAGGTCAGTGCCTACATACTAGTAAACATATTGGCTAGTACAAGAGCTACAGGGTTGCAGCTCCCTTCTAGTAGAAGTTGGAAAATGAGAGAAGGTTGTAGCCTTCTGCAGGTGGGTGCCTGCACACTGGTGTGAGTCTGCACCAGTACAAGATTGTAAACATATTTTCTTATTATTAAAAGAAGATAGAGATGACAACAACAAGTGGTTTTCACCCACATTGGGTTTCACCTTAAATCTTGGTGTTCATGTGTGTTGATTATGTGTGATGCTTTATTCTTCTTTTACTGCACTATCTAATAAGTTATTGATGTACTAGTTTAAGATCAACAAATGATAAATTTTCTAAATCACAAGTTCTCTAGATATACACTGGTTTCTTTAATTGCAGTTGTGTGTACATGGTAGTTCACTTCACTGAAGTAGCATATATAAATTTGTTTGGGAAATAAAATTATTGATCTCATAAATAATGATTCAACCCCCCTCTCAGTATTATTTCCAACAATCGGTATCAGAGTAGGTCCTTCAGAAGAAGCTTGATCGCTTGAAGGGAGATCCATCAAGATGAATAATCACAAAAGCATGGGATCCATCAGACTTCCAATATTTGATGGGAGCAACTTTGTTTATTGGAAAATAAGAACCACAACCTATCTACAATCTCTTGGAACAAATGTCTGGGAAATTGTGGAAGGAGGATATACATTTCCAACAACAATTCCTATAGACATGGCAGGTAAAAAGAAATATGAAACCAATGCCAAAGTTCTCAATACTTTATTGGGAAGTTTGTCACAATCAGAGTTTGTCAAAGTCATGCAACTCAAATCAGACAAAGAGATATGGGACAAAATCATTCAGATCTATGAAGGAGACTCTCACGTAAAACGTGCCAAGCTTCAAACTCTTAGAATTCAGTATGAAACTCTTAAGATGCATAGTGATGAGAGTATAACTAGTTACTTCTTACATATAGATGAGGTTGTTAATTGTATGAGAAAATCTAGGTGAAGAAATAAAGGAAGTTACCTTAGTTGAGAAAATTTTGAGATCCTTGTCAGCTAAATTTGAATCAAAAGTGTTTTCCATAAAAGAAAAATAGGATCTGCAGAATATCACTATGACACAGCTTCACGGAATCCTAACTGCTTTGAGATGAGAAAAGGAGGTCCATCAGATATGAGAGAAGCCACATTTAAAGCTTTAGCAAAAGGAAAATAAAAGGAAGAATACAATGAATCATGATAGATTTAAGAAGAAGAAGATGATGTAAATTTTTTCAAGAAGCTTCAACGGGGTTTTGGAAGGTTCAGAGGTAAGTTACCTTTCAAATTCTTTACTTGTGGCAGAGTCAGTCGTTAAATATGAAAAAGGAAAGGAATATGCAAAAGGGAATAGGAAACAAGTTGTGAATAGAAGGAGTTACTATACTCATGCGATGGTTTATCTAATAGTGATGAAGATGAAACTGGACAAGATTACAGTCTTCTCTTGGCTTATAATTATGATGATTTTTGGGATAGTTTAGAAGAGAATAGTGATGGTTTATCTAATAGTGATGATTATAGACTTTTCATGGCTTATGATGATGATGATCTTTGGGATGCTTTAGAAGAGGAAAACTTTCATGAAGAAATCTCTAAACTCAAAGTCTGTTTAGAAGAAAAGAATATGATCATAGATACCTTGACATACCAACTTGCTGAAAAAGAAAAACACAATGAAAAACTAGAATGTGAAATTGTGGGTCTATGAAAAGATCTTGAGAAAACAAAATCTCTCAATCTTAGATTTCCTAAAGGATCAGAAACTTTAAACGAAATTATTAAATTTCAGCGTTCTCCTATGATAAAGATAGGTCTTGGATATATTGAAGAAGCATCTCAATCACAGAAGTCGTCAACCTCCACCAAAAGCTATCTTGATGCAGCAAAGACCAGTGAACAGTATGACAATCGTCAGCAAAGGCATAAAGCTGATCACCAGGTAAATCATACTCAATTTTCTCCAAGGATGAATATCAATAGAAGCCATAACCAACCTCAGGCAAATCATACTCAATTTTCTCCAAAGATGAATATCAATAGAAACTACAATCAACAGGTAAATAGATTCGATAGTCACAGAAACTTCTTTAATGGGCAATGTTTTTCATGTCATAATTTTGGGCACAAAGCTACTCAATGCGTTGCTTACAAAACCATCATGACTAGAGAAGCATGAAATCAAAGGAATATAACAGGGATCAAGAGAAGTTCCTATAATAACTTTTATCCTCTTGAAAATGAAATAGAATGCTCAATCTGTAACAACTTTGGTCATGAAGAATCTGAATGCAGGAGAAAATTTCGGCAAACACCTCAAAAGGAGAAAATGCCATTAAATCCCAAGATATGGAGAAGGAAAGAATCTCAAACAGAAAGATGTGGTATAGCCTTGTATGTAGAAGGACAAGAAAATCAATGGTACATCGACAGTGGATGCTCCAAACACATGACAAGTGACAAAAAGAAACTTCACTCATATAATGCCTTAGAAAAGGAAAAGAATGTCTCATTTGGAAATGACACTCCAACTATCATAAAAGGTAAATGTTTTGTTTTCTTGAAAGAAAAGGTTAAAGCTGGAAATGTTATGTATGTAGATGGTTTAAAGCATAAGATATTGAGTGTCAGTCAAATGTGTGATCAAGGAAATGAAGTGGTTTTTCGATCAAACAGATGTGTTGTTCATGAGCTTGATATAGGAGAGACCGTGATCAAAGGTACAAGAGCTCCAAACAACTTATAGATACTCAAAGGAGGACAACAACAGTGTTATCTAAGCAAAGATGATGACAATTGGCTGTGGCATAGAATATTGGGACATCTAAGCTTTTCTCAAATAAGAAAAGCATGTAGACTCACTGTTGTTCGTGATCTTCCAGATATCAACATCATAGAAAATACAATATGAAAACCATGTCAAATCAGTAAGCAAACCAGAGTTCACTTCATGGAAAAATAAGGGTCAGCTAGTAAGCGTCTTGAACTTGTCCATACTGATTTATGTGGACCAACAAGGAAAAAGTCACCTCGTGGTGAAGAATAATGTATCTTTTCATTGATGATTTTTCTAGAATGTGTTGGATAGGTCTTCTAAAGCATAAAGATGAAGCATTTGAAAAGTTCCAAGCCTTCAAAGCTTTGGTTGAAAATGAATCAAATCGAAAAATCAAATGCCTCAGATCTGATCGAGGAGGGGAATTTATATCGGATGAATTCTTTGACTTTTGTGAACAACATGGAATAAAAAGGCAATTCTCCACCGCAAGAACTCCTCAGCAAAATGGTGTGGTAGAAAGGATGAATAGAACAGTTCAACAAATGGCTCGAGCTATGCTAGATGAATCTAGAACTCCTGCAACCTTCTGGGGTGAAGCTGCATTCATTACCATGACTATTCTCAACAAAGCACATGTTCGAGTAAATAGCACTCAAACTCCACATGAACTTTGGCATGGTAAGACTCCTACTGTAAAATACTTTAAAGTTTTTGGAAGCAAATGTTTTATCAAAAGGATTCATGAAAAACTTGGTAAGTTTGAACCTAGAGTAGATGAAGGTATTCTTCTTGGTTATTCTTCCAGAAGTAAAGGATATAAATGTTATAATAAAAGACTTGGGAAAATTGTTGAAAGCAATTATGTTGTAGTGGATGAAGCATGCATAAATCCAAAATAGATAAAATCAACAGAAGATTATGACAATGAGGAAGATGGGGATTACTTTCCCACATCAAATCAAAATTATATTGAAGAAGAAACCAATGAAGCACCAGAAGAAGATATAATGGTAGAAGAAAATACTTCATCCAGGTATGTTCAGAAAAATCATCCAGAAACTCAAATTTTAGGGGAAAAGGAGGTAGGTTTACAGACAAGAAGAACTATTACAGGGACCTCAAGCTATCTAGCTCTACTATCATCTACTAAACCTCAAAATGTAAATGAAGCATGCAAAGATGAATGTTGGGTCAAGGCCATGGATGAAGAATTTGAGAAAATTGAAAAGAATGATATTTGGGAATTAGTTCCTAGACCTCATGATAAAAATATTATAGGAACTAAATGGATATTCAAGAACAAGCTGAATGAAAATGGAGAAGTCATTAGAAACAAGGCCATACTTGTTTGTAAAGGGTATGCTCACAAGAACCTATAGATTTTGTAGAAACTTTTTCACCTGTTGCCAGACTTGAAGCCGTAAGGATGTTTCTTGCTCTTTCCAGCTTTCAAAAATTCAAAGTATACCAAATGGATGTAAAATAAGCCCTCCTTAATGGAGATTTAGAAGAAGAAGTTTATATTGAATAGCCAAAAGGATTCATTCTTGGAAATGATGCAAAACTTGTATGCGGACTCAAAAAGGCTCTCTATGGTATGAAATAGGCTCCAAGGGCCTCATATTACTTACTTGAAAAATATCTACACCAACAAGGTTTTACAAAGGTTCTACAAATAGCAATCTATATACAAAGATTGAAACTGATAAATTGCTAATTATTATTGTTTATGTTGATGATATCATTTTTGGTAGCAATGAAGAATCCATGAGTCAGAATTTTGCTTCAGTAATGCAACAGGAATTTGAAATGTCCTTGCTTGGTGAACTTACATATTTTCTTGGTCTACAAGTTCAACAAACTAAGGATGGTATTTTTCTTTCACAAAACAAATATCTCAAACAAATATTGAAAAGGTACGGAATGGAAGATTCTAAACCTATATGTTCCAGGATGCAGTCTCAGCTCAAATGATGAATCAGTAGTTGTACATCAACCAACTTACAGATCCATGATTGGTAGTCTGCTTTATCTAACAGATAGCCGACCTGACATCATGCATGCAGTAGGAATAGTTGGAAGATTCCAAGAAAATCCAAAGGAATCACACCTTTAGGCAGTCAAAATAATTTTTAAATATCTTCAAGGAACTCAGTACTTTGGACAATGGTATCCTAGAGATGCAAATCTTAATCTTCATGCATATACAAATGTAGATTAGGCAGGAAGTGTTGATGATAGAAAAAGCACCAGTGGTGGTGCATTCTATATGGGTTCCAGGTTAGTGTCTTGGTTCAGCAAGAAACAAAGTTCAATTGCTTTATCTACAGCTAAAGCATAATATGTGGCTGCTACATCTTGCTACACACAACTACTTTGGATGATGCAAACTTTGCAAGACATTCAGATCACATTTACTCCACCCATCTCCATTCTATGTGATAATACAAGTGCCATCAATATTTCAAATAATCCAGTGATGCACTCCAAGACCAACCACATACCCATCAAGTAGCATTTTCTATGAGAACAAGTGCTTGAACACAAGGTCAAATTGGAGCATGTTCCCTCCAAAGAACAGGTTGCTGATATATTCTCTAAACCACTGCCCAAAGAAACATTTGAATATCTCAGACAAAAGCTGGGAGTAGTTACTGCATCATCCTAATGTTAAAAGTGATTTTTTCAGAAGAAGGCTATTATATGCATGTTTTATGAAGTATAATTGTGTATAAGCGTAGGTTTCGGTGGCTGAAGAAGCGTATATGTTTTTCTAACAGGAAAAACAGTGGGTCAGACTTTGATATGGGTGCTCTATCTAACGTTGATGATTATAGTCTAACGACATGCTTTGTTCATTATTTTTTATCTGACTAACAAAGATGCCTTGATTAATGACTTGTTAACAATGCACAGGTAGCACAGGTTCAGGGGGAGCATTAGCCTTCACTCGTATTATGCATTGTTGGCATTATGGTTGCAGAGTCCAGCTATGGCTTCAGATATTTATACCATTTGTTTCTTAAGTCATGTAAAAGTCTAGGGTGTGATATGACCTCTCATACATTTGATGAGTCCTATTGGACAAATGATGTAATTTGTATCCCCACTTTGCATGGGATGGATGATGTAATATTTAGTGTATTTCTGTCATGTATAAACAATTGGTATATCCACACTTGGTTGGGTGGATGAGTCAAATTTGGTGTGTTATGCTCCTATACCAATAGGTGTCATATTTCATGATTGACTTGATGGGCTATGTAATATGTTCATACATTTACTTGTTGCAAAGATTTTCCATATTGTCAAAAAATCAAAAAATTAAAAAAATGTAAAGAGGGTATACCCTAAAAGAAAAAACAAAGGGTGAAAAGAATAAGATGGTCAAAAAAGTGAAAGAAAATGAACCCCACCAAAAGAAAGACCAAGGAAAGTGTGCAAGTCTAAATGCCACTACTTTTTACTCTTATGTAATAAACAATTGTGTGCAACTTGTAATTTATGCCGCATTTGATGAACATTCAAACAACTTAAGCTTGGCTAGTTTATATTTGAATTTTATATTCTAGAGATAGAGAATAAAATCTGACCAAATTGTTTAATCTTGGCAGATAAATAGATAGGTAGAGTGAATAAAAGGAGCTCAACAGTTTAATCTGAGCCCTTGGATGTAATAAGGTTAGACTTAGATAGATATCTACATGTAAAAGAAAATAAAGTGTGATAAGGGTTTGCCAGTTAAAGTGCACCCAAATAAAGAAGAAAAAATGTTAGGTTAAAGTAGGTAGGGTAGGTAGATGATGTTGTAGAATTACATGTGATGGATAATGACTATAAATGTGTTAATTTTCACTTTCATCACAAGTACAAGGCAAACATTACAGTGGAAGCATTTCAAGCAAGACAAGGTCAAATAATTAACTCCCCTTTTCATCTTTCCCTAAATTTTCACTAATTCTGCCTAAGTACTAAGGCATTTGAAAATTATAGGGGCTCAGAGCATTTCTCTGACTTTTGGAGGGACCGGACCCTTGGCCCAATAATTTAAAAGCCTAAATACTTAAAATCATCCACAAAGTCATTCATTTACTCTCATAAGTCTTTTCCCTAAGTAAACTCCTATTTTACTTAGGTAAATTAAAATAAATCTTCATAAAAAACCCTTTTTTACACTTTAGCCTAAGTCAACATGTTATATGATGAAATATATTCGGAAACATTGTACTTAGTGATTTTTCCATTCATTTGATCACATTAACTTTTATTATATAATTCCCAGATAAAAGAAAATCACCCTTTCTCATATTATTATAAATATGTAAAATCCCCAAATTTTTATATATCCCGCCTCGATGGTTAAATATAACCATAATACGTTTTAAAATAGGATTAATTAACTAACCCGTAGTTAATTAAGAACCCAACCCGGCCACTGTTTAATGAGGATTAATTAGTCATCGACTAATTAATAACTCTCTGTTATGAAACCAGCTCAAGAAAAGATAGAAAAGATAGATCAACGCCTTAGAATTCAGCCTCTTCGAGGGGGCAACCTCCTTTACATTACATAAATGAACAATTCTTGGATGATACAAATGACAAAACCTCCTTTCTATATATAGGAGTCTAGGGAGTCACAATATAATCCAGCCGACCTAACAATAATAATATAAAGCCACAAAAATAACAATAGAGGGATTCTATGGGGCACAGAAATAACAATATGGGGGTAATAGGGGCACAACAATATAAATAAGGGGTATAACTACAATAGTAATGGGGTAATCACTAGTATTATAGGGACCCAACATGCCCCTCTCCTTCAAAAAATTGTTGTCTTCAACGCTTGAGTAGTTCTGGATACTTCTGCATAGAATTCTCATCCTCCCATGTGGAATCTTCAGTGGATAAGTTCTTCCACTTGATAAGATACTCTGAAATTGATCGATTTCGTAGCTGTCGAGTTCTTGTTTCTGTGACTGCTTCCGGTTCCAATATAATTTTTCCTTCCTCGTCAAGTTCTGGCAATATTGTTTGAATTGGGAGCTTTTCACCTATAACCTTCTTTAAACATGAAACATGGAAAACTGGGTGCAATCGAGAAGCTGCAGGAAGCTCCAATTTGTATGCCATAGTACCAATCTTTTGCAACAACTTGTACGGACCATAATACTTTGGTGATAATTTATTATCCTTCTTAGCTTGCTTTAGGGACATTTGCTTATATGGTTGTAGCCGTAGGAATACCCAATCACCTACATCAAAACTTCTTTCACTGCGATGTTGATCTGCCTGTTGTTTCATTCTATTTTGTGCCAACACGAGGTTATCCTTTAAGAGTTGGAGGACTTGTTTTTGATGTTCGATGTGATGTTCCACTGCCTGAACCTTAGAATTTTCTCTTAAATATGATGTGATGGATGGTGGTTGATACCCATAAAGTGCCATAAATGGGGTCATTTTTGTTGCTGTATGGAAGGAAGTGTTATACCACCATTCAGCCAGAGGCAACCATTTGACCCATTGTGTCTGTTTATCAGATACAAAGCAACGAAGATATCCTTCCAAACATTTGTTTACTATCTCAGTTTGCCCATCAGATTGAGGATGATAAGATGAGCTATGAGCTAACTGAGTACCAAGACAAGAAAATAATTCTGTCCAAAAATTTCCAGTGAAAATGGGATCTCTGTCACTTACAATAATCTTTGGGTTTCCATGTAGCTTTTGAACTGTTTCCATAAATGCAGTAGAAACTGTATTGGCTTTAAATGGATGTGATAATGCACAAAAGTGTGCATACTTGGTAAGTTTGTCAACTACCACCATGATGACACTCTTTCCCTCAGACTTGGGTAAACCTGTGATAAAATCCATTGAAACCTCCTCCCAACGTTGGCTTGGAATGGATAAAGGTTGTAATAGACCTGGTGTCTTAATTGTTTCAACTTTATTTTGCTGGCAAACCAAACATTCCGCCACAAACTTTTGAATATCTGATTTAAGGCCATCCCAAAAAAATTCCTTCTTAACCCTGTGGTAAGTTTTTAAAAATCCTGAGTGCCCTCCTAAGGGAGAAGTGTGCAATTCCATAAGAATCTTTTGTTTTAGCTGGGAATTCTTACAGAGGTATAAGCGATCTTTGTACCATAACGAATCATTTTTCCAGCTAAATGTATCAGAAGTACTGGAATCTTGTTGTAGCTTTCGAATAAGTGCCCACACTTCTTCGTCATTCTTCCATTCCTCCCTTGCTTCATTTATCCAATCTGGTTGGATAATAGAAATGGCACACAACAATGCTTCCACATCCTCATCCTTTCTTGAGAGTGCATCTGCCACCACATTTTGCTTCCCTTTTTTGTAGATGATTTCAAAGTCATAACCCAACATCTTTGTGACCCACTTTTGTTGCTCTTCAGAGGATAATCTTTGTTCTAAAAAGTATTTAAGGCTATCATGATCCGTTTTTACCTTGAAGTGTCTTCCCATTAGGTAGGGTCGCCATTTCTTAAGTGCATGGAGTATTGCCAACATTTCCTTCTCATAAATAGCTTTGCTTAAAAACTTTCCCTTGATTGGACGACTTTCAAAAGCAATGGGTCTTTCATCTTGCATTAGAACAGCACCAATTCCATTTCCTGAAGCATCACATTCCACAATAAAGGTTTTTGTGAAGTCCGGTGTAGCTAAGACCGGTGCTTGGCACATTGCCTCTTTAAGATGTTCAAAGGCCTTTGTTGCTTCTGGAGTCCATGAAAATGAATCTTTCTTCAATAATGTTGTTAGAGGTGCTGCTATTCTCCCATAATTCTTAACAAACTTGCGATAATACCCTGTCAACCCAAGAAATCCTCGCAGATGCTTTATGGATGTGGGGATTTTCCATTCCTTAATGGCTTTAATTTTGCTAGGGTCTACCTTAACTCCTTCATGAGATACAATATGACCCAAATATTCCACCTCCTGGACTCCAAAGAAACATTTGGATCTTTTTGCATATAATTGTTTCTCCTCCAATAGTTGTAGCACCCTGTCAACATGTTCAACATGATCCTTCCAAGACTTGCTGTAGATTAGTATATCATCAAAAAATACTAACACAAATTTTCTAAGGAATGGTTTGAAAATTGAATTCATCAAACCTTGAAATGTTGAAGGTGCATTGGTAAGGCCAAAAGGCATGACCAAAAATTCATAATGACCCTCATGAGTTCTAAATGTCGTTTTCGGAATGTCTTCAATCTTCATTCTGATTTGATGATATCCCGAACGAAGATCCAACTTGGTGAAGTAAATTGATCCATGCAATTCATCCAGTAATTCATCAATAACAGGAATGGGGAACTTATCTTTAATAGTGAGCTTGTTGAGCTCCCTATAATCCGGACACATGCGCCATGATCCATCCTTCTTGTGCACCAATACTACTGGAGCTGAGAAAGAACTTTGACTCGGTTGAATTATACCAGCCTCTAGCATTTCTGCAACCATACGTTCAATTTCACTTTTTTGGACATAGGGATATCTGTACGGCCTGATGTTTGGAGGAACACTTCCTGGAATCAGATGAATAGCATGATCATGATCACGCATAGGTGGGAGACCCTTGGGAGTCTCAAATACCTTGGAATGATTGTCCAAGACTTTTTGGAGATCTGGAGAAATAGATGATTCCAATGTGGAAACATCTAGCGAACATAATTGTGCAATTACACCTCTTTGCTCTTTTAGAAGCTTTGTCATACCATTAGAGCTGATTATCTTTCCTGGTTTCCCTGCAATACCCCTTAATTCAACTTCCTTTCCTTCCGTAGAAAATTTGATGAAAAGTTCTTGAAAATTAAAAGCTATTGTACCCAAGGATTGTAGCCATTGGACTCCTAGTACAACATCAGCACCTCCCATTGGAATGGAAAGCATTGGGCTAGTCAATACATATTCTCCCATGGATAGCTTGATATTATGGCACTTTCCAGAGCAATTTATTGTTCCTCCATTTGCAATCATCACTTGACACTCTGGTGCTGGATATAGGAAGCAATTCAATTCTTTTGCTACCCTACAATGAATAAAATTGTGGGTGCTTCCTGAATCAATCAACACTATTACCTTTTTCTTCTTGATTTGTCCTTCTATCTTGATGGTTTGAGGAGTGGTAATTCCCGCCAATGCATTACAAGATATGGTCGGATTTATTTGTTCTTCATCTAGGCTTTGTTCCTGAAGTATATCTTCTTCTTTTGACCTTTCTTGCTCCTTTTCTTCTTCCTCTTCACAATCTATGTAGAATAATTTCTTCTCAGCACACTTATGACCTTTAGTGTATTTGCTATCACAACTGTAACAAAGCCCTTTTGCTCTTTTTTCTTCCAATTGTTGTGGTGTCAACCTTATAGGTTGTGGAAGACTAGGGGCAACAACACTTCCGTCTTTATAGTTGTGAGTGGTATGCTTCCTGGTTGCCATAATTTTGCTTTCCATTTTTCTTGCTAACCTGAATGCCTTCTCTAATGAATCAGGTTCCCAAAGGCGAACATCATGTTGGATATTATCCTTTAAAGACCCTATGAACACATCAATCCTATGCTCCTCTGGAATATCTTTTACCCTTATGTTCAATTTTTGGAACTCCTCAATGTGCTCCATTATTGAACCCTTTTGTTTGAGACTTATCAATTGGCTAAAAAAAGTGTTGCTTTTTGTATCTTCATAATGTGCTATCAATTCTTCCGTAAAAATTGCCCAAGTGATAAATTGTTTACGAGAGCAAAGCCATTGATACCATACAAACTGATTTGGTTCCAAATATACAGTTGCCATACGTACCTTTTGTGCGTTTTGCACATTATTGAGATCGAAGAATTGCTCCATCTGTAATATCCATGTGGCGGGATCCTTGCCATCAAACTTCCTCATATCGATTTTTGGAATATGGTGATTCTTCGATCCAACATTAGCGTCTATGGAATCATGATTAACATTTCTTTTGTTCTCATCATGAGTTTCCTTTACTACCTTTTCACCATTAGTGACCCTTTCTTGTAGCAACTTCAATTCTTCCATGTCTGTCTTCATATCTATCTTCAAATCTGCCATGTCTCTCTTCAAATCTGTCTTCGAATCATCCATCTTAGCTTCCATGCCCTTTATCTTAGATTCCACGCCATTTATCTTAGATTCCACGCCACTTATCTTAGCTTCTGTTAGCTTTTGTGAGCGTGACATTTGTTGCACTTGTTCTTGTAATTTTGATATATCATGTAGCATTTCTTCCTCTTTTTCATGAGTCATGCTAGAGCTTTCAGGTTCCTTACTAGGTGTTTGCATTTTCTTTCCTCGGGGCATCAGTTACCGATAATAATGCTTTACTATGCCCTTTGAATTCCGTTAAACCAAGCTTACACAAAAATTAAAAAAAAACTACACACCTTTTTTCACTTTATAGAAGCCTGATATTGAATCTGATGTATCTCTGTAATTTCGGATCATCCAATTCTGAAATTGCTACCTATAGTAGCCTTCTGCGTCCTCTTTCCAATGCCACAAGTCTGAGCCAAATTGGATTCTCCAAGGAAGAGTTATGTGAAATCTCCCACAGTGACCTGTTTTTAGACAGGTTCAGTAGAGTGAACTTGTACGACATGCCACGAGTCACTGTTTCAACCTTTGAATCTGAAACACACACACAAGAAACTATAGTCCGTCCTCTTTCTGTACCTTCTTACGAAATTTCAATCCGATCCCCAGAGAGAAAGTTATGACGATTTTCCCCAGGTCACCTGTTTTGAATGTAATTTAGGAGTCTGCAAAAAGACCAACTTCCTCAGATCATATCTCTGCAAATATCGCGCGAAAAGCTCTGAAATTTGGACCCAAGGTTTAGTGCGATTTCTTCTCAAATGGGTTTTTTTTGCAACTTCTGAAACGTCACAGAAAAAATGTTATAGCGAAAATTCCACGATGACCTGTTTGGAGCAGCGAAACCCTAGAATCCAAAGCTCTGATACCAAATGTTATGAAACCAACTCAAGAAAAGATAGAAAAGATAGATCAACGCCTTAGAATTCAGCCTCTTCGAGGGGGAAACCTCATTTACATTACATAAATGAACAATTCTTGGATGATACAAATGACAAAACCTCCTTTCTATATATAGGAGTCTAGGGAGTCACAATATAATCCAGCTGACCTAACAATAATAATATAAAGCCACAAAAATAACAATAGATGGATTCTATGGGGCACAGAAATAACAATATGGGGGTAATAGGGGCACAACAATATAAATAAGGGGTATAACTAAAATAGTAATGGGGTAATCACTAGTATTATAGGGACCCAACACTCTCCCCAACCTATCATATTGCCCCCGATATAATTAACTAATACCTAATTATGCTGGGCCTGCCGCAGTTAAACCCCACTGTATCACGCCTCCTGTCAACCGTTCGATCGCACTCCCCAGATCTGACGGCCTTAATCAATATCGCGCACCCCTTAGTGACCGCGCGTTAGTGCGCGATCACTAAGTGGTTTTCTCCCGTACCTCCGCCATGCGTCAAGCGATCTATGGAATCACTGGCCCCCGACTAAATACTGCCCGTCCCTAAAAGTGATGCGATGAAACCACTTACCGTTATTCCATATATGACAAAAATTTCAATTCTTTCCTAGCGCAAGTCATTAGCCCGAAAACCGAAAAACCCCCACCAACCTTGACTTTGTTAATAAAAAAAATAAATGTCATTTTCATTTTTTTTTACCGTATACTAGTGTTCCCATGCAAAGAACGTCGAGGTCAACTGTCGAAGATTTCCAACCACCACCTTGCTAAGAAATTTGCAGCCGAACTAGCCCAGAACCTGTCAGCTACTGCCTGTACCCATTTCTGCACTGTTCACTCCCTGAACACAGGTATTTATCCGATTTCTGTTGAAACCCTGCAAATTCACATTTTACACTGCAATTCCACATACAAGGCCAAAATTTAACACAAATTCAGTATTTCACCATATAAGCTCCCAGACCTATGAATTTGCCCATTTTTCACCAAAAAACCAAATTCCTTTCTGAATCCACAAGAACCAGAAATGGAAACCCTTGTGGCTTTGTCTGTTGCACCCATGAATGCCCCTCATAAAGATTTAGACTATCTGCCTCTTACGAATAAAGACTTTCAGATAAAAGACTTATCCACTGATAAAAACCACCTTAAAGTCTTTTGCCAAAGTAGGGATAACCATCTGAATGGCTCTGACATCCTAGGACTATGCGAATCCAACCTTACCATGTATTTTCTCCCCTCAGTCCATGTTTTTCCTGATATAATCCACCAATGCCAGGCCAATTATGACCCTAACCTCAGAGCAGTTACGTCTCCAAGCCAAACTGTCATCTTTCCAATAACTACTCAATCCATCAACGAAATGTTGTAATTCGACTCCGGCCAAGCTCTCACCCCCATTTCCATGGGATATTTGCTTGAGAAGTCCACTCAATTGTCTAAGTCAGAACTGAAATGCATCTGTTAGGCTTTCATGTCACCAAAGCATCAGCGAGATGGCCCACCTCCTTACATACAGACTTTCTTCATAGATGTGGGCAAACTCATAATTGATATGATATCTTTGATTATCGATTTCAACACTAGTGAGTTTGTTGATGAAATAACCCTTGTGTTGCTATCAATTTTTACTCCTTGACAGCCCCTGCTATTAAGTATGACTATGCTTCTTACATTTCTAATAAGATTCATGACCAGTTCTTAAGATTGGACAATGAAGGAGTTTTCAAACACACCACTTTCATATATCATCTTATGTTGTATTATCAGTCAGAAAACTTCCCCTTCCTTGTCATGAAACTTGACACCAGAGGAAATCTAAGGTCTGTAATCTTCTGGTCTGCAGTCTTCCATAGTTCCTTTGAAACCCCTTATTCCTACAATGAATTCATTGACCTGTTTATTCACCCAGCAACCACCTTATTGATAGGAGTTTCCCCTCCAAGGATCAATGGTGATATGAAGAAGATCCTTTAGCTCTCCAAGCAGTACAGAATAGGTGATTGGTACCTATACAAGAACCATACAGAAATCAGGATATATGGGTGTGAACTATGCCCTTTTAAGCTACCAAAGTATGTTCCAATGAGGCTCTTTGCATTGGAATATTTCAGGCAAATGATAAATTCAGACTTGGTCCATTTTTATAATGCCAAGAAGAAAACTCAACTTAGAATCAAGAATTAGTTAGGCCCTTTTGTCTGTAACACTAGGGATGCATGGAAAGAAGCAGAAAGAATTTTAGAAGATCATCTTAAGTTGCAAAAGAGTTTTGGGTGGGTACCATATGATCCTAACAACTTTATATGTGATAGAAGAATGAAGAACAGGTTGTCATCATACATTCACCATAGGATTCCAGAGATTGAACAATTTGCAAATATGGATGGATGGGTGGAAGGGGCCCTAGTAGAAAAAGATAGTGAACAAGTCAATATTGAAAATGTTATGAGAGATCTTGAGAAAACACTTGACCTGGATTATTTTGGGCAGGTACAAAGGTCAGGAAGTGGTCCCTCCATAGCTGGAACCTCTCAGCAACATTCACAGGAAACCAGCACACCAGCCACAGGAACATCCAAAGGCAAGGAAAAAGAGACCAATACACAGGCCACAGAGCAATCCACAATGTCAAAGCAGCCTGAAACTTCCAAAGAACAGGCCCAAATGCATAGTTCTCCCACTTAGGGCAATATGGGAGAACCTCCAATCTTGCAAACTCCTCTAAATGAGGAAAGAAATAAAAAGAGAGACAGGGAAATAGCTACCCCTGCTAGTAGACCTTTAGAACAGCCTGGTACCAAAAGGCAAAGGCTAAATCCCCTTTCATTGGAATAATTTTTTGAAGAAACCACTGATAGCTAGAGGAGAGAAGGAGTAGATAGCCAGCAAACTTTCGCAGTAGGTGGGACTTCTACTAGCTCACAGAGGAAGGAGCTAGAAAGACAACAAAGTGCAGAGGTATCATCTTTTAGACCACCAGTAAATGACACTTTAGATATCAAAAAGACATTTATTGATATAAAAGCCAGAAATGATCCATTAAGGCTTCAAGTCTACAATCAATTTTTGAAAATGGCTCCCTCAAATCAAAACAGATTTTTGTCAGCCTATGACCTCAAGGAAGGTAAGATGATCATGAGCTATTTCAAGCCTAAAGTGCAGCAACCTCAAATAGCAGCAGACTACCTTAGAACCAATTTTGAAGTCATGGCAAAGGATATTCATCCTTTGGATCAGATTGAGCTGCACAAGAAAACTGGAGAAATGATTTATTCCACATTGACTAGCAAGGCTATGATGGCCCAAAGGCTGCAAAATTCTTTAGATAACACAACTGCCCAACTACATTTGCAGAAAGCTTCCTCCCAGGCCAAAGATAACAGAATAAAGTCTTTAGAAGAGATAATTATTGGATTGGGTCATGATCCCCAAGATGTAAAGGCTACAGAAGCCTTAATAAAAAAGAAAGATGAAGATATCACTGCCCCAAGGAAGCAACTAAAGCTGCCACCTTCAAGGCATCCACAGACTACTGAGATTATAAAGCAAAAATATGAAGAAGAGTTGATGGATTTGCTATTAAAACTTAATGAACAACTGAATGAGATTGAGCAAGAACTTGAAAAACCATTAAAGGACAAGCAGGGAGAGTCAACTTCTCAGCCTCCCAATGTGATACCAATAGTCTCAACTGTAGTCCCTCCAACCCTTGGACCAGCCCTGGCACCAAACATTCCAATAGTTACAACAGAGGTGGTTACAGGTACAACAACAGGAATAGCAGGAGTAGCACAGGACAAAACTGTCAATTTGAGCACAGAAGAATTAATAAAATCAATGGAGGACATGAAACTGCAAGTTTCAGAGCTTAAAAAGGTACAAGAACAGTATGCCAACTTGGAACAGAGGTATGATCTCTTAAAGATAAGTGCTGCAGAAAAGACAAGAGAGATCAAAGGGTTAGAAAACCTAGTGAAATCATTAGAAAAGGATCTCACATTTCAGAAACCTTTGACAAAAATCAAGAAAATTCTTTGGGCCAACATCACTCAATCAATAAATGATGTTTGGCCATCAATTCAAATAATTTTTGAGCAAATTGATTTAGTGAAGCTAGCTCAAGAAGAAGTTCAAAAGGCAAGGGCAGAGTTAGGAAATATGCCTGAGGAAGCCAGCAGGCTCATACAGTTTTTGAATACCAGGAATAAGTACCAACTTGAAGAGCTGGGCATTCAAGATAGAACACGGACAATTTTGGAAGTCAAAAGGGTTTTTACTAAAATAACTCTGATGCAAAACTTAGAAAGAAGGTGCCATGACATGCAGGAAGAAATTAATGCTTTCATGAAGAGATTTGATATTTTGCAGAGTAAAGGGTTGCCAAGTCCTTTAGTTATTCATGATAAACTAATGAGTCATAAAGACTATGTGGAGAAATTGAATAAGTATGCAGACAACCAGGTAGGTCCATCAACAAGTGCATCAGTAACAAAAGCATTGCCTACAGGCAGAGTTCTCTATGACAGTCTAGAGAACTTGTTCTATGTCGAGCATGAGATAAAGCACTTGTTTCCAATTCAACCTACCTTTTTTAGGTACACAGAAACTGATGAGACCTTGAGAAAGCTTCAAAAAACCAGAATACCAAAACCACAATTGTGGGAAGAAATGTTAGACATTTTGTAAAATTATCCTTGGGTAAATTTTGGTTATTTACTGCAGTAAGTAATGGTAAAAAGGATAAATAGAGATCAAATAGGTTAAAGTGTATCAAAACAGGTAAAGAGTATCAGTGAAAATAAGGCAGCCAGCACAGAGTTACCAAAGAAGACAGCAACAAGCCAAATCATAGGGCCTG
This sequence comes from Pinus tabuliformis, assembly GCA_031772625.1. Lineage (NCBI taxonomy): Eukaryota > Viridiplantae > Streptophyta > Pinopsida > Pinales > Pinaceae > Pinus > Pinus tabuliformis. The sequence continues at coordinate 777,053,158 of CM062804.1, read as the reverse complement.
CCTCCAGCACACTCACAAGAATAGGAACAACACAACATCAGTTTACCTTTTCTCCTATCTACGAGACCATTTGTCTCTATTTTCTTGTAACTTATTCATAGTCATCATAGAATATATCTCACTCTGTTATGAGATATGTTTTGTAAATTTTTTTGTATAAATACTCCCTCAATTGGAGTATTGAGGGTGGATTCTTAGACATTGTTGTAATACTGATTATTTTGGAATAAAGTGCTACTGGACAAAATTTTGTATGGCTAGCTGGATGAAGAATTAATGCAAAGGAATTTTCACAGGATTGTTGAGTCAAACATTGGATCAATAAGTCTTCTATATCTCATGTTTTAAAGTTTTCTTATTTATTATATCATCTATGTTTCATATCTGAATGATAAACGAAAAATAATAATTCAGAAAGTGCTTGAGTGCAATTTGTTTTCAATTGTTGTTATTCTTAATGTTTTCCTCTAAAACTAGAATAAATAGTCAATTCTTAATTGCTCCTGTTTCCTAGTTTATTCACTTTGATTATTTAGTAAAGAATTCTTAATTTCTCTTTATTGATAATCATTCAAGTTCCCTCTTTGAAATATGTTGAAGGATACTTAACTACCCTTCACCCATTTTGAGTCCATTCCATCTATTTTAAGTCTTTATTTGTTCCTTGTTTGATTACCTCGCCCTGTGAAACCATCCCTTGTTAAGAAACCAAATCTAGTTAAGCCATGTTCTTTGACTCCATTAGCCCAATGGCCTAAACTACTCAGTCCTACCCGTCTGCTATTGAATTTCACCAGCCAAACTCAATCAAAACTCCTAAACTTCATAACTAGCCTAATATCTTTCAAAACAAAGCTAAAACTTAAAGGGGGAGCCCTCTCTGGGTATAGATTGGCTAGATTTTGTACCTAAAAGTTGGTTTGTCGTTACCTCGGACCCCTTTCCTCTTCCCAACAACTTCAAGGAAAATCTGAGTGATAACATGGTGTATCCCCACTTGGTTGGCAGATTGATGTATGTATGAGTCATTATTGATAGGAAGGTCATACTCACTTAGTAAAGTTATAGAGTCATGTTATTCTTTTTAAAAATATTCTTTTGCAGACTCTGCATATGCTCAGGGGGAGCATGGACCTCGCATGGACGGTTTAGTGCATCTCAGCATGTACAAAGGGGGAGCTTAATCAGATAATTAAACATGTACTCAGGGGGAGCATGGACATCAGAATGTATATCAAAAGGGGAGAATATCTTGGTCCACCCTTTGCCCTCAATGTCAAAGGGGGAGAGTGTCTTGGTGTTGTTGTTGCGTCTTGGTGTTGTTGTTGCCATCAAGTCCAAAGAGGGAGATTGTTGGCATTATGATACAGGTGTTGTCCTTGATGAAAACTCACATAGATGACAGTTCACAGTGCAATAGGTTAACAACAAAGGATTACAGATCAGACTCCAGAAATTGAAGAAAGAGAGGTATACAATGGTTCACTTTGTTAAAGTAGTGTATACACATGGGAACACAGATCAAAAAGAGCATATACGTATACACAACTTTCACAGAAGGAAAAACCCGTATGGAATGGAAAATCAAGGTTTTGGTCCAAGGTATTTGTTCTGTGGTATTGACCCTAGGTATTTGGTCCTAAGTGGTTTTGGTCCAAGGTATTGGTCCTAAGTGGTTTTTGTCCAAGGTATTGACAAAGGGCCTAAAGTTATATAAAGAGGAGAAGATCATAAGGTCATGACTGAAAGCAATAAGATTCTAAGGAATACTTATATCTGAAGTATATTTTAAGTTGCAGGGTTGTGTTTGGGACTAGATCTAAAATATTCATGTGCACCTTGAGTTCAATATTGGATCAGGATCATGAGACTTGAAATGACATATTCTTGAATGATCTGATATTGGTTGAGACTAGATCTAATATTTTGTGTCTGTTTTATTCGTTATCTATCATGATCTAGGTTTTTCTGAAGTCTGAAATTGCAGCAAAGTTTTGAGTCAATATTTGCAGATTTGTACGCATGTTCGTCTCAGCCAAAGAGCGTATACATGCAGGTTCTATTCTTTCAAATAGCGTATACAAAGGAAAAGCTTCTTTTTCAGATCTAACTGATCTATCTGATCATTTTTTTTTTTTTTACTATTGTATGTCAATGAAGTCTTCTTAGATCTGAATGTAAAACTGAATGCATAAGGAGGCTGGAATATGATTGATTGATTGTATAAGTGAGAAGAAGTGATCTATGTCCTTACTTGTGTAAAGCTCTGTAAGTTGACAGTAGATATTCAGTATATTGATGGTTGGTATAGACTTTATCAAAAGTTTATGTTTGCAGTAGTTTTGAAGGTATATGCAGGTTTGATTAACAGAAGTAGCGTATACACGCAGTTTGTGTTCAACCAAGTAGCGTATACATTGTAATGCATGATTTTTGAGGTTACAGCTGGTTCTGAATGATGATGTAGGGTTCTGGGTTTAGCACAGTGTTCTGGTGTGAGTGATCTAATTGTTCAGATTAATTGAATGTTGGTTGATTCAGTTTGAGTTTAAAAGGTTTTTAATGGGTCCAGTATGAAAATTGGATGAAATGTGGCCTTTAGATTTTGGTGTTGTGATCCAGGAGTATCCAGTTCGAAAATTCATGAAACGTGGTCCCTGGAAGAAGAAAGAAGGTCGTAGCCTTCTGTAGGTCGGCGCCTACGCACTAGTAAACATATTGGATAGTACAATAGCTAGGGGGTTGCAACTCCCTTCCAGTAGAAGCTAGAAAGCCAAAGAAGTTTGTAGCCTTCTGGAGGTGGGTGCCTGCGTACTGGTATGAGTTTGCACCAGTACAAGATTGTAAACAGATTTTCTTATTATTAAAAGAAGATAGAGACAATAACAATAGGTGGTTTTCACCCACATTGGGTTTCCACCTTAAATATTGGTGTTCATGTGTGTTGCTTGTGTGTGATGCTTTATTCTTCTTTTACTACACTATCTAATAAGTTACTGATGTACTAGTTTAGGATCAACACATGATAAATTGTCTAAATCACATGTTCTCTTGATATACGCCAGTTTCTTTAATCACAGTTGCATGTACATGCTAGTTTACTTCATTGAAGTAGCGTATATAAATTTTTTTGGGAAATAGGGTTACCCCCGTCTCAGTATTATTTACAACACACCTAAAATAGGGTTACCCTGAGAAATGAATAAGCCATCCATATCATAACTTGGGACATAAAATATGTCATCTACTACCAGATTTCCAAAGCCCAACTCCATCTCTCGAGAGCCTCTTTGGATAATTGTTAAGAAAACATGAGAATCACATATTTGAAAGAGAATACTATAGCAAATATACTCTATAAACCTCAATCATTGTACCTCATGCGTAGCGCCATCCTATCTAGGATCGACATTAGGTATGAACTTGTATCTTTTTCCTCTGTTTAACAATTGGCTCATAGAGCCCGCTCTTTCCACTTCTTCACATTTGATTTCATGGTGGGCTACTGTGTCCTCTGGACACTCATCCCTAAGGTATCTCCAAACTTATTCTGTGTATCAAATGAAGGCAAAGAGAGAAAAATATCATGGCCTTTCCTTTTTGAAAAAAAATGTAGTGGGATTTGATATGACCTGATATTTGTATACTGCTCGAGGATTGATGAAGTTTATATATTCATGATGGGAAACAACCAACCTATATTTCCTTGGAGTAATATCTGTAAACGTGTAACTGCCAACCTGTGACGTAAACACATCATTAATGAGATCATTGCTGGTGGGAATGAGTTCAACGTTCACATGGCACGACCTCCATTTCTATCTGGACAACTTTCTGCTCCAACAGACCCCATCACTCTCCCAAAAATAGTGAACCCAGTGAAGTGAAAATAGATGTCTTCATGGCCATTGCAACCATTGTGATCCACTGATACATATTCACCCATTTAAGATATATTCACAAAGTGAGGGAGTATGAATATTTCTGATGTAATTTTTCTACTCGGTAATATTAACATCAAATCTGAAACTGTCTTGTTCATCTTCACATCAAATCTGAAATTGTCTCATTCATCTTCAGAGAGCTCTTGAAACAATTTTTCAGAATTGTATCGAATCTGCACAAATATATTAAAAAAGTTATTAATGTATGAATCAAAATGTTTAAGACAATAAAACACCAATAAATTACTATTTCATCTCCATTGCACATAATTCACCTTCCTTTGTAGAATGCATATGGCTCTTAGACCTTTTCCAGGTGCCTCAGTCACTGTGACATATATTTTGTAGATGATCTTGATAACCTCGCTATCTGCAATATGACTATCAGTTTGTAATGATTCATTTATGTATTTTTTTTTTATAATTATGGTAAATCAATAATTCTTTAGATTAAATAATGAATCTAATCCTTGAACAAAGATTATATGCATAAATTATATGCAAATTAAAAGTAAAATTTACAGGAGTAAATTTTTTACTTTTCAAATTCCAGTTATAATCATCAAAAGTTTGAGTAAGAAACACAGAGTATTGTTACAACTTACGTTGTTTGGTGAACTAACCACTGTGTCCAGAGCCTGCCCATAATTCTCCATAGTGTTAACATAGGTCAATTGCTTCAATAATTTTACTGGGTTTCCTTTGGGATCGATGTAGGGATTACATTTAAAATGTTAAAATATTATTTTTTAAAATTCTTGAACTAATATGGTATTTACCACCGAAGAAGCAACATGATAAACCTTTAAGCCATACTTTCATGCGTGTTTGGCCATGGCTACTAAAGTTTCATTCTACAATTTGAATTCAACAAAAAAAAATAACACATTTAAGAGAAAAAGAATAATGGTTTTTTGGGTCAAAGTTTTGCAGAAATATATGGAAGATCTGATCTCCCAAGTGAAATAAATAATGTAGAGAAGCTCCAAAAATATCAAATAAATATGATTTAAATAATTAAAAAATGTCAAATCTAAGTTTGGAACCATCCACTGTCATCTTCCAGATATAGATGAAAAACGTAATCTAATAAAAAAAAATTAATATGGAAATACTCCAGAAAATCTAAAATTAATTACGAAATGCTTTTTCACACTTTGTTAAGAGTTACTAAAATTAATTATGAAATGCTTTTTCACACTTTGTTAAGAGTTACTCACCAGATCTAGCACAATATCTCGATCAGCCAAGAAGCAAGATAGTTGACCTTTTCCATAAGGAGTAACAATTGGATCAATCATTCTGCAAGCTGAATATTTGATTTAGGCCAACAACAATGTGACAGTAATCGAGAATCGGATCCGAAGGTTTCCTCAACTTTGTTAAAGATCGACTTTCGAAGAAATATCGGCATCCATTGATCCGTCGACAGCGGTTCGAACTGCTAGGCATGTAACCAACATCTGAAGCACCCACCATGTGTCCATTACAAGGAACTTCGAATCTAAAAACCTATTGCTTTTTTTTTTTAGGTTTGAGCATCGCACTGCATCTCTCTTTCTCTAGTTCCCAACTACTTGTCGCTAGTTCAATGCCCATAGAATCTGAAATCAATCTGATGGTTGAGATGTCTGTTTTCAGGGGCACCAAACACATAGATCCACTGAAAATCCTACCACACGATCTGGATTGGTTTTATATTCCCATAGATTTGGATAGGTGTAACCTTGGTATAAATAGTGCCAGACATAAAACAATGCCTTTACATTGCCAATTATCAAGGCAAGATGATCTATAACCCCTACGTTTAGGGAAAAATCACCTGAAACCCCAAATTTATGGCACTTTAAATTATTAAATTATTTGTAATACAAAGTTTTAATAAAACAATCACAAATCTCTTTACTCTTTTTGAAAATAGAAAGCTACTTTTCATTCAAATAATATTATTTTAACTTTCAATTAATTGAAATTTATTTTATTTTAATTAATATAAATTTGATTTTGATTATTTATAGGTATTTTTCAAAGTTATTTGTAATTTCACATTAAAAATAAAATTATTATTGCAACCATGGGGTATATCTTAAATGTAAATGTAAACATGTAAACTTAAATGTAAATGTAAATGTAATATTTAACATTTAATATTGTTAATCTAATGTCAGTCCTATTTAAAAATCAATCTAATTATTATTATGTATAAACACAACATAAATTTAAAATATAACGAGGTTTACGAATAGTAAAAGAAAAAGAGCTATGGTAAATAAACGCAAATATACACAAACCAGAAGTACGGTAAATAAATAAGACTCTTTTTTTTTTTTTTTAATTTTTATATTTACTCCAAATATATGGTAAATAAATTAATTAATTAAATAAACTAGAGGTATGGTAAATAAATAAAATTTCTTTTTATCTTTACTCCGTTAACCTCTTTATATTTATGAAAACTCAAAAAATAAGTTTTATTTATGTGGATCGTGGGGGACACATAATTATTAATACCATGGGCCAATTACCATATTTATAAAAGAGGTATGATAAATAAATAAATATAAAAGAGGTATAAAGATGTACGGTAAATAAATAAAAACATATCAAATAAGATTAGAAGTCAACATCTAATTATATCGCAAGCCTATGGACCAAATACCAATGTAAATAAAAGAAATATGATAAATAAATATAAAAATAAATAAACAAGAGGTATGGTAAATAAATAAAACCTCTTTTTATATTTTCTCCATAAAACTCTTTACACTTATTAACACTCAAAAAATAGGTTTTATTTAGGTGAAGCCTATGGGAAAAATACCACGGTCCAAATTATTATTAATACCATGCAAAAAATACTATTAACTATAATATTAATATTAAAAGACTATTATTATTATTATTATTATTATTATTATTATAATATTATTAAATTTAATATTCATAATAATATATCAAAATATTGATATTATTAAATATAATAACTTTGTTTTAATCCAATATTAAATTTGTTATATTATAATATATATTAATATATCATGATATATATTAACTCTATATATATTGGAGGTAAGAACAAAGACATAAAGTTATAGGGGGAGTGACAAGGGAGAGATGGAGATAAACTAAAGGAGAGGGGAGAGGAGGAATAAAAGGAGGGAGAGGTAGAGAAGGGTAAAAGAGGGAGAGGGGGACACAAATATGGAGTGGGAAGAGAGAGGAGAGTGGGAGGGAGATAGTGAGAGGATTGGAGGGTAGAGAGAGAGAGAGAGAGGGGGGGGGCGAAGAGAGATAAATGTAGGAGAGAAAAGGTGAGAGAGGAAGGATGAGAGAGGGAGGGATAGAAATATGGAGTTGGAGGGGGAGAGAGGGGGGGAAGAAGAAATACATAGAGAGTGAGAAGTGGAGAGAGAGAGGGACTGAAAAGGGACAGATGGAGAGAAAGAGTGTATGTTTAGGGGTGAGATAAAGATATAAATAAGGTGAGACAGAGAGAAGGGGGGAGATAAGGAGACAAAAGGAGAGAGGGAGGGATATAGTAACATAGGTAGAGAGAGCGAGAGAGAGAGATATGGGGGAAGAGATAGGATTGGAGGAAAAAGAGAGAGAGAGAGAGAGAGAGGGTAGAGAGAGATAGAGAGAGTGAGATAGAGGAAGAATGAGAGATAATACTTGAGAGAGAGAAGGAGAGTGATGGGGTAAGAGAGAGGATTAGAGGAAGAGAGAGAGAGAGAGAGAGAGAGAGAGAGAGAGAGAGAGAGAGAGAGAGATGATGGGGAAGAGAGATGGAGGTAGGAGAGAAAGGGAGAGAGAGGAAGTACGAGAGAGAAGATTTGAGAGAGAGGAGGAGAAAGGGATCGATAGGGAGATGGAGTTTGAGGGGGAGAGAGGGAGAGAAGAAGAAATACATAGAGAGTGAGAAGTGGAGAGAGAGAGTGAGTAACAATGGAGAGATGGAGAGAGTGTGTGTATGTTTGGGGTTGAGATAAAGACAAAGAAGGTGTGATGGAGAGAATGAGGGAGAGAAGGGGAGAGGGAGGGATATAGTAACACAGTTGTAGGCTGAAGAGTAAGAGAGAGAGAGAGAGAGAGGAAGGAAGAGAGAGAGGATGTGAGAGAGTGGAGTGAGGGAGGGAAAGAGAGATGGAGTTGGAAGGGAGGAGAGAGAGAGGTAAGGAGAAAGAAATATAGAGAGAAAGGTGGAGAGAGAGAGGGAGGGAGTGATAAAGAGGATGGAGAGAGAATGAGAGAGGAAATAAGTAGGGAAGAGAGATAGAAGCAGGGGAGAGGGAGAGAAGGGGAGAGAGAGAGAGAGAGAGAGAGAGAGAGAGAGAGAGAGAGAGAGGAGATAGGTAGATAGATTGAAGAAATAGAGTGTATGTTTTGGTGGTGATATAGAGAGGCAAATGGAGATAGAGATATAGATGGAAAGTGAAGATAAAGAATAGAGAGATGGAGAGAGGGAGGGAGGGACAAAGAGATTGATAGATATGAAGTGAAATAGCATATGTTTTTGGGGGATTGAGATAGAGTGGAAAATAAGGAGAGATGGAGGGTTATATAGATATATATGGGGAGGGGGGAGCGAGAAGAATATTTCATGCATTAGATACATTGATTTCAGTGTAGATGGTGATTTATAATCCAATTTTATTTTTTGCACTAGATGCATCGATTTTAGTGTAGATGTTGATTTCTAATAATATTTGATTGCTTTCACTAGATGCATTAATTTCAATGTAGATGATTTCTAATCCTATTTGATTTCTTGCACTAAATGCATTGATTTCAATGTAGATGGTGATTTGTATTCCTATTTTATTTCTTGCACTAGATGCATTGGTTTCAATGTAGATGTTGATTTCTAATAATGTTTGATTGCTTGCACTAGATGCATTGATTTCAATGTAGATGGTGATTTCTAATCTTATTTGATTGCTTGCACTAAATGCATTGATTTCAATGTAGATGGTGATTTCTAATCTTATTTGATTTCTTGCACTAGATGCATTGATTTCAGTGTAGATGTTGCTTTATAATCCTATTTGCTTACATGCACTAGGTGCATTAATTTCAATGTAGATGTTGGTTTATAATCCAATCTTCTTACCCACACTAGATGAATTGATTTGAGTGTAAATGTTGATTTCTTATCTTATTTGATTTCTTTCATTAGATGTAGTTATTTTAGTGTAAATATTGTTTTCTAATCTTATTTAATTGCTTGCATTAGATTCATTAATTTGAGCGTAAATGTTGATTTTTGTTTTGATGTAGTTGGATGTATGATGGTACATTAATTTTAAAGTGATTGGATTAACATTGTGCTTTGATTTCAGTGTAAGCATAAAATATTATTGACAATGTACATTGATTTTTGTGTTATAGTAATTCAACCTATTAATATTGGAGAGAATGAGAGACAAGGAATGATGTTTACTACAATAGATTGAGCTAAAGATTTAAATGGTTTATGGTTTAACCTATCCTTTTCATATAATCAATATGAAAATATGACAATCAATATGAAAAGATGACAAAAGTAAAAAGGGTGACAATAAGAATAATAGAAGAAAATAGTTTTAGATTAACCACAATGAAGACTATTTGTAATTGACTATATTCTTATTATTCACATTTTCTATCATTCAACACTATTACATTGTCCCTTTACATTCAAAATTTATATTTCATCATTTTTCATCATTAAAGTTATTATCATCACAACAAACTAAGGAAACTAAGCAAATTTAAAATTAAAATATACAGATTAATCTAAGACATATTAGCATATTTAAAATGATTATATTAATATTAGATGAATTTACGTATTATTGATAAAATTAATCATATGTTCGTTAGATTTTCTTTGGCCGCACATGACTGAAACCAACCTAGATCCATCTTAACTTTGGATCTATCAAGCACCGAGAGGGATCAAATCTCTCGAGGTAGAAACCTTTCCTCAAGTTTTGCACTTAAAAAAGAGGTTTGCACCTCAAGAGATGTGATCCCTCTCATTGCTTGATAGATTTGAAGTTAAGATGGAACTGGGCTGGCTTTATTTTAAAATTGAGGAAATTACAAATATTTTTGAAAGTAACTTTTCATTAAAATAATAATTCTTTACTTTCAATTACATAAATTATTATAAAACTAGCTTGGATCTATCTTAATTTTAGATCTTAATTTTGGATTTACTAAGGGCAGAGGGGATCAAATCTCTTTTCACTTTAAAAAAGGTTTGTATATGAAGAGATTTTATGCCTCTGACACTTGGTAAATTAGGAGTAATATGATTGAATTATTAATTATAATTATAATTATTAATTTTATATTTCACTTTACTTATTTTTATTTTTATAATTTACCCCAACTTTATTTTTCTTAACATTTTTCACATTAAATTTTATTTTATGGAGTTTCCTCAAATTAGATGTTAAAATTGATTTTCAAATAAAATAAATTGGCTATATTTTTTAATATTAAAAGTTATTTTTAATTTTCCCCATGGTGTAGATTAGTTGATGATAGAATGGGTTGTTAAGGCATTTCTTATGATGTTATTGGTTTAAACTTCGATTAGCTCAGTGTGCCATGTGTGAGGCAATGTGGGTACACTTGGAGGTGATTGTGGTAGTGGATAGAATCGATCCTTAAGTACAAACATGTTATAGTTGTCTATTCTCTCATATACAAAAAAATAACAATAATAATAATAATCTTATTTTTTTAATTTTATTGAATTAATTATTTATCAAAATTAGATTTTATTAAAAGCACATGATTTTATTGGAAGTATTTTAGGTGATGGAAATAAAGGAAACTAATTTTCTTGTAAGCATTTTCTAAATTGTATCTCCACTCAAACAATCTCATAGAAAAAAAAAAGTCTTGACCCCACCCATCAAGCAAGCCACCCAATGTCACCTTGGTGGTCTTCTCTCACTCTTTAGACTACAAGAAGGATATCCTTATCTAGGGGGGAATCCTTAAATATCGAGCTAAGCTAGGTCATTGAGTAATGAAAGGAAGTTCCTTAACGAAGACTAGTGATTTGACACTACTCACTCTCAAAGTAAAAGGTCAGGGATAAGTGTGCAAATTTTCCAACAAAGCATGAATTATTAACAAATTTTGAATTATTTTAATTACACAGCTATGCTTATTCATGCAACCAAATTATACTTGAAAAATGAAAGATAAAGCTTGCTCAATTAACCATATAGCATGAGATGCTAGTGAAGCATATATACAATGGCACAATAAAAATAGAAAATGAATCATAAATTGTCTATACAAGTAAGGCATTAGATCATTCATTCATCGTATTCATGAGCATTGGAGATTGAGAGTTTGTTATCATCATCAAGGGACCATTCCACAATTAAGAGATCATACACCAATAATATTAACTATGTTTGGGACAACAAAGAGTTATGTGTTTGTGATGATAAATAAAGGAAATATTCAAACTTGTTGTTGTTACTAAGGACAATGAAGACAACAAAGTTGAATGTGGACTACTTACACATTTGTAACATTCAAATGTCATCCATTTATCATCATGCAAGTTGCATGAAGGAAATTTGGTAGTGGTACTAAGTGAACATTCTTTTATCAAAGTTCATACCCTCTCCTTAGCACTACAACATTACAAGACAAAGAAGAAATGTGAAATATATATGAAACCAACTAAATAAGTTGGAAAGGTTGTTGCAACATATATAGGTGGTCATGTCGTGTTGCAAAAGGAGGTGTTGGCCCAATCCTCCTTTCGATAATTTGTTAACCTTTGAATTTGATTCCCTGTGAATGTGATCAAATGATCTGACCCTAAAGATTCTAATAAGCTCCATAATTTTAATCATCCTTTGATCCAATAAAGAAGTGTACAAGGAATTATAACCTTTCACTCAATCTAAAATAACCTTTGAATCCCCTATGACTTGTAATTTTAGATTTTTGAAGCGACGCAATTAAAATGACTAACATAAACGACTAATTCATATTATTGTAGTTTTTGTTAGGTAGTCATATTTTTTTTTCCTAGACTAGATTAGTCATTTATGTTAGTCATTTTTAGTAGTATTACTTATTAGCTAGTCGTATACTTTAATTGGTGACTAAAATAGTCATTTATGTTAGTCGTTTTCAGTTGGGTCTCTTAATATTGCTAATTTTTGGTAGTATTTCACTTGGAAAAGTTATGGTGACTAACGTTTTTAGTCACCTAGTCACTAATTTCACCATTCTCTACTAGTGATTGTTGCAAAGTTGGTCACTATGCTTCAAAATGTCTTGAAAATAACAAAAAGGACTATGATCCTAGAGAAAAATTCATGAAAGTACAAAAATATAAGAAGAAGGATAAGAAGAGGATTCTACTTATCCAAGAAGCCAACTCCTCTGAAAGTGAAGTGAGCCAATCCTCGTATGAGGATAGAGATGATGAAATTCCAAAGGAATTCAAACTCATCGCTATAGACAATCATGAAGTCGAAGCTATTATTTCTAATGAAAAAAATGTTGAAGTGGATCTAGAGGGAGAACTGGTAAGTGCACTTGAAGAGATTGAAAAACTAAGAAAGAAAAGTAAAACGCAGGAGTTATTGATCAAGGAAAAGGGAGAAAGTGTTGAACCATTACTCCTACAAATTGAGGAAGGTAAGAAGATTCAAGAATCTTTAAATCAATAGTAGAGTGAGAAGAATCAAGATTGTGAAAGGTTAGAGGGTGAAATTGTTTTGTTGAAAAAAGAACTAGAGAAGGAAAAAACCCAATTGAGTTTTAATCAAAAGTTTGGAAAATGGACTAATAATTTAAATGAGATTTTGGAATCATAGAGTGTATCCAAAGATCAAAGTGGTCTAGGATTTGAGGTTGAATCTAGTGTAGCAGCAGATATAAAGGGTAAAAGTGAAACACTTTTGTACTTGCAACAAAGAAGGGATTGCGCGACAGCAAAAAGATAACACACAACCTAGTAACCAACAACAACAATCTAAGAAGAGTAAATTCCATCAGCAAAATAAAAACACTACTAGAAAGGAAAATCAAAATACATAGAAATTAGCCTAGCCAATTAATAGAAGACAATTTTCCAGGTTATTGTTTTACTGCACCAATTATGGCAATAAAGCAGCAAATCGCAAAGTGATTTTATCCTAAAGGCATCTCAGAGCAAGAAGAAGAAATCAACAAATTAGACAAAGGAATAGTAGAACCAAGTACAAAAATTCTTTTTCTCCCTTGAACAATTTGATTTAATGTTTTACATGTCAAAATTTTGGGTATAGAATAGTTGATTGCAGAGTTAAGGATAAGAGGGTTGAACTAGTTATTGATCAAATTATACAAGAGATTAAGGTCTAGAAAGAAAAGGAAAATACAGAGTAATTTGATATTTTTTTGTATGCTTAAAATGAAGGTAGTCACTGGTATGTGGATAATGGTTGTTCCAGGCACATCTCAGGAGAAAAAGGCAACTTCTTGACATGGAAACTAGTTGAAAAGGGTATTGTAACTTTCGGTAACAATGCAACTAGTAAGATTTTTGGTAAAGGAGTTTTCACTCTCTCAAATGGAAGAGGTAAAGCCAAGAATGTTTTATATGTTGATGGGCTGAAGCATAGTCTTCTTAGTGTGTCTCAGATGTGTGATCAAGGCTATGATGTAATTTTTAAGGCTAAAAATTTGCAAATCAAGTTTGCAGGCACAGATGAAATACTGGTTGAAGTTGTGAGAACATACAATAATGTTTATGTCTTGAAACATAAAATAGAGAGGTATTTCCTATCAAATATTGATGAGAATTGGTTATGGTACAAGAGACTTGAAGATCTAAATTTTGACCAAATAGTCAAATTGAACAAGAATAATGTTATCAAGGATTTACCCAGGATATCAAAACCAGAGAATATGATTTGAAAATATTGTTAATTGAGTAAGAAAACTCAAGTACCATTCAATTATAAGGAGAGCTCATCATCAAAGTTGCTTCAGTTAGTACATATGGACTTGTGTGGACAATCAAGGATACAATTTCCCATAGGTAAATTGTATTTCATGCTTATAATTGATGATTCTAGTAGGATGCTGTGGATCACGTTTCTTAGAGAAAAATCTAAATCTTTTGAGAATTTTAAAGACTTCAAAGATATGTCTTAAAATGAAACTAATTGTAAATCAATGGCATAAGATCTAATAATAGAGGTGATTTTACCTCAAAATATTTTGATGACTTTTGCAAGAAGCAAGGCATCAAGAGGTATTTCACTATAGCAGAGACTCCACAACATAATGGTGTAACACAGGGAGAAGACAATATTTTAGCATTTCAGAGAGATGAAAGGAAATTTTAGCAAATATTTTTGGTTAAAGTTATTCACACAACAATGATGATTCTCAATAAAGCTCATTCCACACCAAACAATGAAAAAACTCCCTATGTGCTTTAGTATAGCAGACCTGTAACAATCAAGAATTTCATAGTTTTTGGTGGCAAGTTCTTACATCAAGAAGAATAATGATAAGCCCAGTAAGTTCGATGCAAGTGTTGATTAAGGAATTTTTCTTGGATATTCTCAAAACATCAAAGGTTATAGATTTTATAATAAGAACAAAAAGATGATTGTTGAATGTATTAATGTCAAAGTGGATAAATATGTTGAACTTGAAGTCAAATAACCAGTAAATACTAGCTCTAATGAACTAGTCAATGATGACGAGGAGGATCACGAGGCACTTCGAGAAGAAGACTGTTATGAAACCAGCTCAAGAAAAGATAGAAAAGATAGATCAACGCCTTAGAATTCAGCCTCTTCGAGGGGGCAACCTCCTTTACATTACATAAATGAACAATTATTAGATGATACAAATGAAAAGACCCCCTTACTATATATAGGAGTCTAAGGGGTCATAACATAATCAGAGCCGACATAACAATAATAATGTAAGGGCACAATAATAACAATAGTGGGCTTCTGTGGGGCACATTAGTAACAATATGGGCACTACATGGGTACATCAATATAATAAGTGGGTTGTACTAATAACAATAAGGGGTTACACTAGTAGTATAGGGGCCTAACATGCCCCTCTCCTTCAAAAAGCGTTGTCCTCAACGCTTGAGTAGTTCTTGATGCTTCTGTATAAAATTCTTGTCCTCCCATGTGGAATCTTCAGCAGGTAATTTCTTCCACTTGATGAGATACTCTGAAATTGATCGATTTCGTAGCTGTTGGGTTCTTGTTTCTGTGACTGCTCCAGGTTCCAATATGATTTTTCCTTCCTTTTCAATATCTGGCAATATTGTTTGAATTGGGATCTTTTGAAACTTTTGAATAAGTGGCCATACTTCTTTGTCCTTCTTCCATTCATCCCTTGCTTCGTTTATCCAATCTGGTTGGATAATAGAAATAGCACAAAACAATGCTTCCACATCCTCATCCTTGAAGAGTCTTCCCATTCGGTATTGTTGCCATTTTTTAAGTGCATGTAGTATTGCCAACATTTCCTTCTCATAAATAGCTTGCTTTAGATGTAGCAGTAAAAATACCCAATCGCCTACATCAAATTTTTTTTCACTATGATGTTGATCTACCTGTTGTTTCATTTGATTTTGCACCAAAGTGGTGTTATCCTTTAAAAGTTGGAGAACTTGTTGTTGATGCTCGATGTGATCTTTCACTGCTTGAACCTTTTTCTTCTTGATATGTCCTTCTATATTTAGAGTTTGAGGAGTGGTAATTTCTTCCAATCCTTTACAAGATATGGTCGGATTCATTTCTTGACGCTCGATGTGATCTTTCACTTCTTGAACATTTTTCTTCTTGATATGTCCTTCTATCTTGATAGTTTGAGGAGTGGTAATTCCGACCAGTGAATTACAAGATATGGCTGGATTCATTTCTTCTTTCTTGATGTGATCTTTCACTTCTTGCACCTTTTTCTTCTTGATATGTCCTTCTATCTTGAGAGTTTGAGGAGTGGTCATTCTTGCCAATAGTTTACAAGATATGTTCTGATTCATTTCTTCTTTCTCTGGGGTCGGGTCCTGGCATATATCCTCTTCTTTTGATGTTTCTTGATCCTTTTCTTCCTCCTCTTCATACTCTATGTAAAACAATTTCTTCTTAGCACACTTATGACCTTTAGTGCATTTGCTATCACAATTGTAACAAAGCCCTTTTTCTCTTTTTTCTTCCAATTGTTGTGGTGTAACCCTTGTAGGTTGTGGAAGGCTAGGAGAAACAACATGTCCATCTTTAAAGTTGTGAGGGGTAGACTTCCTTGTTGCCATAATTTTACTTTCAAATATGTCACAAAGCCCTTTTACTCTTTCCAATTGTTGTGGTGTTGCTCTAAAGAAGGTGTTGCTCTTTGTATCCTCATAAGGTGCTATCATTTCCTCCGTGAGAATTGACCACGTAACAAGTTGTTTACGAGAACAAAGCCCTTTATACCATAAAAATTGATCCAGTTCTAAATATGAAGATGCAATACATACCTTTTGTAACAGTGGTACACCATGTAGATCAAAATATTGCTCCATTTGAACTATCCAATTTACCGGATCCTTGCCATCAAACTTCCTCATCTTGCTTTTTCTTGATTTTAGGACCTCGATCTTGAAATGACTGTAACTCTATACTTGCGGATATTTAAGTTCTGAAATTGCTACCTGTAGTAGCCCTCTATGTCCTCTTTCCAATGCCGCCAGTTTGATCCAAATTGGATTCTCCAAAAACGAGTTATGCACAATCTCCCACGATGACCTGATTATAGACCTTTCCAGAAGAGCGAACTTGTATGAAGTGCCACGTGTCAATTTTTCAACCTTTGGCTCTAAAAAAGATATACAAGAAACTACAATCCGTCCTCTTTCTGTAACTTTTACGAAATTTCAATCCAATGCTCAGAGAGAAAGTTATGACTATTTTCCCCAGGTCACCTGTTTTGAATGTAATTCAGGAGTCTACAAAAAGACCAACTTCCTCAGATCATATCTCCGCAATTATCGCACGAAATGCTCTGAAATTCGGACCCAAGGTTCAGCGCGATTGCTTCTAAAATGGGTTTTATTTTTGCGACCTTTGAAACGTCACAGAAAAAAGTTATAGCGAAAATGCCACGATGACCTGTTTGGAGCAGCGAAGCCCTAGAATCCAAAGCTCTGATACCAAATGTTATGAAACCAACTCAAGAAAAGATAGAAAAGATAGATCAACGCCTTAGAATTCAGCCTCTTCGAGGGGGCAACCTCCTTTACATTACATAAATGAACAATTATTGGATGATACAAATGAAAAGACCTCCTTTCTATATATAAGAGTCTAAGGGGTCATAACATAATCAGAGCCGACATAACAATAATAATGTAAGGGCACAATAATAACAATAGTGGGCTTCTATGGGGCACATTAGTAACAATATGGGCACTACATGGGTACATCAATATAATAAGTGGGTTGTACTAATAACAATAAGGGGTTACACTAGTAGTATAGGGGCCTAACAAAGACAATGAAGAGCCCTCTAGAACTCAAGACAAATATCCTTCAAGGTATATGGAAAAATACCACCTAGGTGATCAAATTGTTGGTGATTTAAAAACAGGTGTTCATAAAAGAAGGAAGCTATTCAATCTCCCTGCACAAGCACATGTAGCCCTATTTTCCATGGAGGAACAAAAGGATGTTGCACAACCTAACCAATATGGAATTTTGTTAAAAGATATGCATAAATACTTGGAACAAATCGATAAAAATCAGACATGGGAACTTGTTCCTAGACTAGTAAATAAGAATTTCATCGGCACTAAATGGATCTTTAGGAATAAGTTGAATGACCTTGGTGAAGTGGTAAGAAACACCACTAGAATGGTATGAAAAGGTTATGCTCAAATTGAAGGTCTAAATTTTGATGAAACTTTTGCTCATGTTGCTAAATTAGATGCAATTAGAATGTTTTTGGCATTTGCTTGTTTCAAGAAGTTCAAGATATATCAAATGGATGTCAAATATCACTAGTACAAAATGACTAATTAATTGCTAAAAACACAACTAAAATTTTCATATAAACAACTATTTTTCAGTCGGTGACAAATAGTATCTAATTTACAGTATCTTATAACGCGGCCAACTTTTAGTCATTTTTAGCTTAGTCATTAATTGGTTTCCTCAATTTTACCATCTAGTAGTATATTTAGTCATAAATTTGGTTATTAATTTTTCATTAGTTTAGTCATTAATTGTCGCAATTAATGACAATATATACAACAAAATATATTACGATATGAATCCTTGAGAAAACCAATTAATGACCAAAGAAATATGACCAAAATGTTGGTCGTGTTATAAGATACTGTAAATTAGCTACTAATAATCATATATATGCATATTTTAGTCATCATTTCAAACCAATTAAACGACCAAAGAAATATGACTAAATTTTAGTCGTGTTATCAAATACTGTAAATTAGCTACTAATACTCATATATATGCAAGATGTAGTCATCATGTTAATTAAAAATTTATTATTTGCAGTAGTCATTTATCTTTTTTTGGTCTTTTCATATTCATTATATAAATGATTGATTTAGTAGTTTCTATTCATTTCATTTAATTTCATTCATAATCTTTACAAACGACTAATTTAGTCATATGTTCATTTTATTCGTGTTCATCATTACTTAATATAAACTACTAATTTAGTAGTTTTAGATTGATTTTATGTGTTCATTATCAATCAAAATAAATTAATTAGTATGATTTTGTGACTAAATTTTTAAAAAATGTCATACAATGTGCATGTTTATCTAATATGATAACGCAAAGTTACATATGTTTTTATTTTTCCCTTGGAAATATCTGGGCAGATCAACCCCGAAAGGAATCTTTTAAAGCCCGTCAGCCAGACTAGCAAGGCCTAACCCCAAGGGCATCGAGGATAATTTACCTTGTGACCTTCTGATCTGCGAGGTACTTAACAATGGGGACTCGACCGGTTGAGCTAACCCTTGGGGCTTCAAAGTTGCATATGTTAATTACAAGACTAAATAATATCCAGTGCAAATAAAAATAATTTTAACCATATAAATTTTATTATATAAAATATCAAGTACTACAATATGAGTTCCAACTTAATATCGATTGGACTACAATTTACACATGAAATATTGTTTCATCATTTCAAAGAATTATCACTGTGTTGCCAAAGCATTGCAAGTGAATTCACCAACTCTGAAGGCTTGACCATCAGTCTCTATGAGTGTGTCTTACGCAAGATATTGTCTCTAAGGGTATCAGTAGATAGATTCTCTTCTCTCTCTCATTTTGCATTTGTCGCTCCAGTGTTATTGTTCTCCTCTTTCTTCAATTGTTGCTTCTTACCATCAATATTGAGTTCCTCTCCTGAAAATGAAAGAAGATACAATATAGAGTATAAGACATGAAAGATGATGAATACTTGAATATAAAATAAAGTAGACTATAAAATATTTATACAACGTATACCTCAACATTCGATAGTGGCCACTATGCAGCTAGATGACCTGTATAAACAAAGCAAATAAAATGTCACCATAGTAAATACCATCTTAGGAACTTAGTATTCAACCTTCAACAAAACCTTAGTCATAAGCATACCAACTATGTTACATGTTAAAAATATCAGGCAATAGATAACTTGTGAAAACAAATAGAAAAAAAAGATCTGTGTAAAAAATATCCTTATTGCTTGTTCTAAAAGAGTCATGTTCTTTAAATTTGGATATTATTTTGCCCACAATAAAATTTCCTCACTATTATGACCTATGTTTTCAGGATCATGAGATTGATCCAACATCATATTGGATCGTGGAGACAAAATGCTTCAACTTTCCAACATGAGTAACTCAATTAGTTGAATGAAGGTGCTAGCTATGAGTAGTGTAAAAACCTTAGGAAAGTTGAACACTAAGGCCTAAGAAAATATATGACCACTTGTCCACTGAATGAAAAAAATTCAATCCCATAACGGCCTCTTGGAGTACATTTTGTTGGATGGATATCATACTTTGAGAGATTATTGTCCAATACAATGAGAAGTGTACATATATTTTCACAATGCCCCTCACAGTCAGACCCTATAGTTGTGACCTATAATATTAATCATATTATACTATTTAATAATAAATTATGACTATTAGATAATTATTAGTTTGAATAATTAGTTTGAAATTGCATTTTTAGTATTTCTGTATACATGAAAACATTTAGAAAAAAAGGTACTTTTGTGACTAGTTAATTTTGAGTGAATCTAAATACACAAGAAATTATGGTGCCTCAGTGTTTCTCTAGCGGTTATCCACTCATTGTACCAATTTCTCCCATGTCGTCTATTTCTTTTAGTGAATTCCTCTTTGATGATGTCCAATGCCAATGCAATGGACATTTATCCTCGATGTTTTTCTGAGCCAATGGGAAGCTCCATAGGTAACAACCAAAAAGTAGCCTCAAATATATTGTTGGGGGAAAATGTAGTAATTATATGACAAGCCAAGAAACATTGCACATTAATCATCTTCCCTTTAATATTGATTAATAATTTCTTTTCTTGATCATGTAATACTAAAGTGTCAAGTAGGGAAATTTAAATTTAGTTATCCATCAATATCACCTTTGAGAGTGCTTAGTAGTTAATACTTCCAATTACACACACAGTATATCACCAACCTCAAGGATAGCAATATAAACAAAACAAAAATGAAATTAAAAGAAATGCTAGGAAGTCAAATGCGATTAATATTGAGTCAATAAAATACCAAGCCCTTCACATTAGCAAGGCATTCTTAGGCACTAAAACAAAAAATCCTTCCATTGCATCATTTTCACATTTTCTTTAATTTCTTTAATTGAGAACATAATTTTGAGAAAAAAAATCATTGGAAAAGTTCTCAAAATCCTAACAAAATCTCAAGTGATTGTCGTATCAATTAAACAGAAAGGAAATCGTTTGATATGATTTTAACTTACTGAATATATTGAAGAATATGAAGCTTTCGCATCCCTTTCTCCTAATCAAATTGTAATCTATGGGTTCCAATCAAGTAATCAATTTCCCTTCAAGATAGTTAAGAGATCGCTTTGGAGAAGGACTTCTAGAAGCATTGGGATAGTAGAAATGGAATTAAGTAGGAGGAAAATGAAGCACTTTAGTGGGTGCTCCAAAATATTTGAATGCAACTGAAAATGATTTCATACTCCCTCCAAGCTTTTTAAAACAGAAACCATTCAGTTGCATCTCATATATTTTCCACCTTTTTGTAATATGTAATTCTTTGAGAAAGAATAGAGAATTCATTAATATCGTCATGAAAGAGGACTCTTCATAATCCTAATAAGTTCAGCTCTAACAAATAAACAATTTCATGTAGTGAATAAATCTTACATGGTAGATTTCAGTGATTAAAATGACAACTTTATTCTTAATCTCATTACAACAAAAATAAATTCAATCCTAACTAGTTGGGATCTAACAAATCCAGAATTTCATGTAGTAAGGTAAACTTACATGGTAGATCCCAATTATTTGCAATGACAACTTTATTCTTGATCTTATTACAACATAGATAAATTCAAGAGTACATACATATTTCCTTACCTGAGACAAACTTTGAACATATTCTGATATTTCATAGAAATATAATGATATGATTTACCTGTAGGACATGAGAAATCTATCTACATCTAGCACCCGACACTGGAAAATTGTGGTTTTGAGACATGATCTTACGGTATTAGAATAATGTAGATAGATAGTGTTATAGAGATACCTTGCAACACCTATTCAACACTACCTTCAAGCTTCAAATTCATCAATTGACTTACTTTAGTAGCAAATTCTAGTGGGATTTCATTAAATACAACCTGACAAAAGCCATTTATGATAGTTGTGTTTGCCTTCTCTGTATCTATCTCCCTTTCGAAATAGAATAACTGATATTCCGCAATTTTTGAGGTACTTGCTTCATGTCCAACATAGGCTATTGGGTTCTTCATGTGGAAAACGTTGCAAATATTAGATGTGTAATGGAAACAAGCATGCAGTTCAAGGTTGCTCCTAAAGTCTCTTGGGTGAATTATAAAACACCATATACTTCAAACATGATATATGGTAGTAACAAAAACCCACCCAAGATCCCACTTAAGAATTCAAAATGTTGCAAATAGGAGATGTCTTAAACAATATAAACTATTTAATTGCATAATCACACTAAAATAGAAAAATCTTTAAAATGTTGAAAAGTGTGAAAAAATGGAGTTGGAATATTATAGTTATGTTAGGGTAGACATAGCTATGTAAAATGTAACTTGTATCTAAAACACGTAAATGTAAATTCTATAACTACATGAAATATAACTTCTATATAAACAAATGGAGTTGGAATATTATAGTTACGTCAGGGTAGATATAGCTAAGTGAAATGTAACTTCTATATAACATTCTAGATATCGTTTTTTTAGTCATTTAAAAGACTAACATTTTTTTATATTCGGTTAATAACTTAATACTCCACAAAAAAAGCATTGAATTGGTTCTTCACCAACCAAAGGGAAATTTTAAACCAGTGTGAAAATGCTTACTCGTTCCCCTGCCATATTTCTGATATTTTATTTATGTGTGGATTTAAGCTAGTGTAATGTAACTTTTACATATTTGACAATTTAAATGCAAACAATTACCCAGATTGAATTTATACAATTAACATATGCACAATAAGATACAATATGCATGATTTATAAGTAATATGACATTTACATGTTATATCAAGACAAACTTTTTCTCATCTCATTAACTCATATCTTATAGTTGGTGATGGATATAGCCTTTAAAATTATGAGCCATCTTTGTTATATATTATATTTGATGACGGATATAGATTTTAAAATCATCCACCTTGTTTGTTATTTTATGTATGGTGAATTTAAATGGAATTTCTCATAATTTTATTCAATATTGTCCTATATAACTAGAAATAAAATGATGTGGGGGTGGTGTTTCTAGTGATTTTCAAACTTGTTTTAATTACCTAAAT
This sequence comes from Pinus tabuliformis, assembly GCA_031772625.1. Lineage (NCBI taxonomy): Eukaryota > Viridiplantae > Streptophyta > Pinopsida > Pinales > Pinaceae > Pinus > Pinus tabuliformis. The sequence continues at coordinate 777,030,133 of CM062804.1, read as the reverse complement.
TTAGCCTATTTAAATTAAATAGTTGCATTGACCATCTTATCTTCAATTCAGTAACTTTTCTTGCGGGCATCTTCATGATATCCACCATCTCTAAAAATTATGAGATATTAGTAGTATCTTGCACTAAATAGACAATGTTGGCATAGAATATTTTATTGTGTTTTTTACTTCGTGTCACAAATTTATTGATATTTTATGATTCTTGGTTTCGATTTCCATGCTAATACTGGATTCATCTTGCTTGCTAGGATTTTTAGTTGTGTAGACATCATATTTCTCACTTCTAATTGTATAAAAAACAGAGAGTATGCACAATGACATGTAGTGACATATGGGTGTCTATTTTACTCAATGATATGCTTGAGTTTTTAACCCATTCCAATCCTACCATAATGAAATTAAGAGAGATGAGGACACAAGAAGGACTATCAATAAATGAAATTAGATACCTTAGAATGCAACTCAAACAATACCTGAATGTAACGATAATTATTTACAGCTACCTAGTCACCGATGAGCATCAAATCACACTGTGAAAAATTCCTTGGATTATGAGAATTTGGTTGCACCTTAACTAATCCTTTGTAGTAGTTCCTTGAATTTCCTATAGATATCATTTTAGAAACAATCCTACTCCTCCAATTCTTCCCTATATGGATCATCTTTTTCCCCCTATTGATAGTTATTTTTCAAGGCAACAAAATAGAACTGTCCAATTGCATCATCGCCTTTCAAAACAATGCTTGATTATTTCTAGGTGATTGTCGAACCAGTCTCTACTCAGGTCCATGAAATCATCGATTTGTCTCCATTGCAGAAACCTCTTTTTGTAATAAAATTATATAAATCCCACTTTTGCATTCCTCGTCCCTGACATACCATTCTTTACAATGGAATAATTTATCATTGCTCCCTCGGTGCAACAGAGATCCACTATTGTGCCATGGAGATGATTGGTGTCATAAAATGGTGCAATGCCATCTTCAATATATGTCATAAAACTTGTCTCACCTCATAGAACTCCTCTCATCTAAAACAATAAGAGTCCTCTCAAACTTCCTGGTCTCCATCTCATTCATCCTGAAATAAGTGGATGTTTCCATGGGTCATAAAGTGTGCTTGGGGATTTAATAGAAGGAGCTATCACTAAAATAAAATATAATGCAGCATAATAGTTATCAGCAAGAGGAACGACCCTGCCAATCTACTTCCTAACTAGGTCAAGATACTCCTGAATTACCTCTTATAACGAACGAAAGATAACCTCAACTGCATATAGAGTCTACCTATGCATGGTAGCAATGGAAACACTATTAAAAAAAACATCTACAAGCATTAAGTCTAAATCGAAAAAGTTGTTCAGGTTCCTTCTTTTTAGCTGTAATTAACCTAAGCTTTGGAGATTTGTAAGGTTTAACGGATATAAGTATATTCTACTTAAAATATAGTAACATGGTTTAAAACTATAGGAATTGAGATCAAAATCTAAGGATGAAATAGAAAAGATTTTATGTTCATGATTACAAGGAATTTTAATTTCACGTAACAAAGTTTGAGGAAGGTCTAGTGTTTGTATCCTACCAGAAAATTTGCTTGGATCACTTGAGCCCTTTGAATTTGTGCATGGTAGAGTCCATTGCACAAGCAATCAACCACTAAAAAAAAGGTGAAAAGAAAAAATAAAATTTCATGCATTCTGACCCTAGAAATGTTAGGGAGGAGTGAATTGATCTGTACAATAAGGACATGAAAAATTCTTACTTGTCCATTGTCTTTTGATGAATTTTTGGCCGCAATCAAGATTTGCATTATCATAATCATTAAACCCTTTGTACAATAAGGACATGCAAAATGATTACTTGTGCATTGTCGTAGGGTTAATATGGATATAGGTTGGTAAGATGGACCCATCGCCAGATCCATATTAACCTTATAACTATCAAGTGCTAAGAGGGATACAATCTCTCGAGGTGCAAACATTTCCTCAAGTTTTGCACTAGAAAAAAAAAAATTCACCTCGAGAGATTGGATCCCTCTTGGTGCTTGATAGATCTGGGGATAAGATGGATCTAGGTCAGTTAATATGAAATTAAAGTAGTTTTTATTTGATATTATAGTCTTAAAAATTAAAATTTCTCTTTAAATTAATTTCAAATTAAAACAAGATCTAATTAGATTCAATGAATAGATTTTTAAAAAATACGTAATTTTTTTTGTAAAAAATATATTTTTAAAATTACAAATGATTAGAGATAAATAATGCAAAGTTGGCTCACCTATACACCATGTGAGGATGAAGAAGTGTTTAAGGAAGGATAACCTTTCAACCAATCTTTAACAACCTTTCAATCCCCTATCACTTGTAATTTTAGATTGCTTGACACAATTAAGATGACTAACATAAAAAACTGATTCATATTATTGTAGTATTTGTTGGGTAGTTGTATTTTTGTTCTTAGACTAAATTAGTCACTCATGTTAGTCATTTTTAGTTGTATCACTTATTAGCTAGATCACTGGATTCGTCCAAAAGTCCTCTCGAATTGCGAATCCAGCGAATCCGACACGATTCGCTACGGATTCGTGTCCAAACTGTATGACACGTCGTGTCCCTTTATGACACGTCGTGTCCTATAACGTGTCCCAATTTGGCACAGCGTGTCATGATTTTAGGGACGTGTCCTGTTTCCGGGACTCGTTTCCAGCGCGGGTTAAAGGGGCGTGTTTGCTCATTGACAGGCTCATTTTGCAAGTGATTTGGCAACTCATTGTGCTGTTGCAGCGAGGAGCCGACTCTCAACAAGGAGAATCGACCACCAAACGTCCACAGTCCACCAGGTTAGTCCACCAGATAAATCATAAAAGAGGTAGCGACAGTGTGTATTGAATGGAATTGAGATTCAATGGAATTTAAATACTTGAATGCCTCTTTACGTAACCTAGTAAACCTACGTATTACGCTGCAGTTCTTGATTCATAAGGAATAGACTTCCAACAGACGGTGGAAATATGATAACTTGGAATAGACTTCCGTTAAAAGTTAAAAGTTAAAACTTAAAACTGTTGCAGTCAAGTTTCAACACATCTCTCTCACTCGGAACTCCTTTACACTGTACAACATATCTTAGTGCAGTTTATAAATTATAACACAAGTGGACCGTGGTTATGGTGGATCATTGGATCAACCATAATAATATTGATATTCATATAAGTTTATAACCCTAGCCTCAACAATGTATTAGCCTTTGACCATTTAAGCACAGAAATTCAGTGAAGAAAGTATTCCGCTGCTGAAAAAGCCAAAGGCAATCAGAAAAATAATGAAGTCAGAGGATGTGTTCATACATCCATACAAGTAACGAATTGTAAATTTAAGAAAGTTGCCAAGTATGGGTTGTTTCAAATTGTTGTGTCCATACACTGTCCGCTATAGTGTTGTACCGTCCTTTGCCATACTAATTAACTGTCATACAGTATGTAACCCTGCCAACTAACAATTCGACCACCGATTGTACAACATCCAGAGTCTGGATCCGGGGTAGATTATAGATACAATGCACTGCCCAGTCTGCCCCAAAAAATTATGCTTCCCCTTATACACAATGAACCTTGATGTGCAAAAGAAAGACACTATTCATGGCCTGATGCAATCCACAGGTGATGTCTGTCAGCTATTTTCCTTGGTCACCTTTATATTGTAGACTATAGTTTGTGCCAAACTTATAAGCATTCTTGTGGTACTGTGTATAAATTTATAATACATTGAAATAAATACAAGAAGAGCACCTACAACAGTGTGTTTATAAACTGTTTGATGAAATGTGCCACTAAAAACGAAGTTGCACATCATCTATGCAATAAATTGGTAATGGTAACAAATTACAATTCAAATTAGTGTTGATTCTTGTTCATTTTTTTTGCATTTTTAAATTTTTACAGCAGTTTGTTCATTTTTTTTACAGGTTGAGGTAACAGTGTTCATGGCTCAATCAAAGGCAGCAGTTAGGGGGCAAAGGAAGGGAAAGAATGTCATGGGTAGAGATGCCCTTCCTCCCCCAATATCATCAGAGTCTGCTACAAGTAATGTTGAGGGAAGAGGACTTAAAGACAATGATAAATATCCATTGTGGAAATATGTCACAAGAGAGGATGGGCCAAACAACAAGGGAAAGGGAGGAGGTAATGTGCAATGGAACTGCAACTTTTGTAACATTTCTTTCAAAAGCACATATTACTGTGTGAAATCACATTTGTTGGCTTTACCTGGTTGTGGGATTGGATCTTGTAGAGCTATTACTTCACAAAAGAGAAAAGAATTGGAAAAGGAGGCCAATGTTGGTATGGAACATGTGGCACTGGCTTTAAAATCAAAATACCCCAAGAATGAAGACCCCCTTCCATTTTTGAGGAAAGCCACCACCAAATTTCCATTTGAGAGTTCTATTTCTACTGGGGGACAAGCATCAAAAAGAAGATCAATTGGTCCAATGGACAAGATTTTCCAAAATGAGAGACGGGAAGAGCTTGATCTCACCATTGCCTTCGTCTTCTATCAAAACTTCATATCATTTAATGTTGCACATTCACCTTTATTTGTTGAGATGTGCCGAGCTCTAGCTCAAGGGGCTCCAGTAGGGTATGTGCCTCCTGGGTCAGAGAAGCTGAGAACCACATTGTTGACGAAGGAAAAAAAAAGAGGTGCAAAAAATGCTTGAGCCTATTATGGCATCATGGCCAACATCTGGGGTTAGCATTGTTTCTGATGGATGGACAGATCCAGCACGACACGCAATCATCAACTTCATGGTGTCTTCCTTGAATGGTCCAGTTTTCATGAAAGCAGTGGATACACTTGGTGAATACAAGGATGCACAATTTATGGGTGAGTTATTTATTAAAGTTGTTGAAGATGTAGGTGTTGAATCTTGTGTGCAAATCATCACAGATAATGCACCTGTTTGCAAGGCGGCTGGCATGATTGTGGAAGCTAAATATCCACAAGTGTTTTGGACACCTTGCATTGTCCATTCATTGAACTTAGAACTGAAATCCATTGCTTTTGATGTGCTTTGGATTGGAAGCATTATTGAGGATGCAAGACATATCCGTAACTTTGTGCAAAATCATACAAATTCCCTCACTATCTACAAGGAGTACAACAATCTATCATTGTTGAAGATTGCTGATACACAGTTTGCATCTTCATTCATGATGTTGAAGAGGTTGAGGGAGGTCAAGACTGCTCTTGGGTCCATGGTTATTTCTGAGTTTTGGTCTTTTTGGAGAAAGACAGATCAGGCAGCCTCTAAAAGAGTGAAGGACATGGTACTAGATGATGCTTGGTGGGAGAGGGTAGATCTAATTATTCGGATCATGGGCCCTATCATCTCTTTGCTTCGAGTTGCAGATACAGACAAACCCATACTAGGAGAGGTTTATGAGGGATGGGATTCCATGATTGAGTCTGTGAGGAGCATTATTCTACAGAGTGAGTGCCCCCAGTATGAGACATCACCAGAGGCCTTCTGCGATACCATACATGATATTCTTGTCAGCAGAGGGGACAAGAATTGTACACCTTTACATTGTTTGGCTCACTCATTGAACCCCAAATACTACAGCCATGAGTGGCTGAATGGTGGACCTTCCGCAGATTCCCTCCTCACATGGATGGTGAAATCTCACAGGGGAGGAAAGAGGCATTGAGGCAGATTTATCAGGATAGTGCATTTCTTGTTGAGGTGGAGGATGCCTTTGCAGAGTTTTCCACTGGCACTGGTCGATTTGGAGGTTATGATGTGATTAGAGATAGGGGGTTAAGAAGCCCTATTCTTGGTGGGAAAATCATGGGGCAACAAGCCCTCCTCTTTAGCAGTTAGCCATGAGGCTCCTCTCTCAGGTGACTTCATCCTCTTGTTGCAAGAGGAATTGGAGCACATATGGGAATTTGCATAATGTGAAGAAGAGCAGGCTTGAGCAGTCCAGGGCAGATAAAATGGTGTATGTGCACACCAACCTTCGTCTTATTTACAGGCAGAGGGAAGAGTGGTTCAGGGGAAAGACAAAGATGTGAGATGTCTTTCCTGATGATATGGGTCTGGACACCACTATTGAGTTGGCATTGGCCAACATGGATCTCAGTGATCCAGTGCTTGAGCCTGTTAGATTTGATGACTTAGAGGGGTCAACCTCCATACTAGAAGATGCAGAGGCGACTATGGATACAGGGGAGGAGGAGGATGCAGAGGAGAGCAGTGGGGACCATGATGATGGGGACAGTGATGCTGATTCTGATGTTGATTGATGCCTTGAGGCTTGTATACCTGTAGTTGTTTTATATTTTCTATTTCTATTTGCCATTGGCATTGCACCAACACTACCTATGTAACACATTTTGATTTGATGACTTAATGAGAAAACTACAGTTGTCAGTGTGTTTATCTTACTATCTTGTAGTTGTAAGTGGTCTTTCAGTTATGAATTATGAATCATGATTTAAATTTTTAATAGATTTATCATTTATTTGACCAGTACCACTGACATTTATTTGAATTTTGTATGTACTATGCATGCTAATAGCTATAGATGAAGATCTATGTTTGAAATCAATAAATTTGTATCATTAATTAAAATTTGTGTAAGAAATATGATAATATCTAATTTTTAATTAATATATATATATATATATATATATATATATATATATATATATAAAATAATATATAACGTGTCCTGTTCCGGGGGGTCAGTGTGTCCCAAATCCCCGTGTCAGGTGACTTAGCTTATTAGCTAGTCACATATTTTAACCCGTGACTAAATGAGTGATTTATGTTAGTCATTTTTAGTTCGGTCACTTAAGATTGCTCATTTTTGGTAGTATTTCACTTGGAAAAGATATTGTAACTAACATTTTTAGTCACCTAGTCACTAATTTCTCATTTTCTACTAGTGCATGCATTTTTAAATGGAGAGTTGTAGGAACAAGTTTACATAGAACAACCAGATGGTTTTCTGCTGACTGACAAGCATGATTATGTTTGCAAGATTAAGAAGGACTTGTATGGTCTCAAGCAAGCCCCTTGGGATTGGTATTCTAAATTGGAAAGCTACCTGCTCAAGTGTGCATTCATAAGAGGTGAAACTAATAGTAATTTATATGTAAAACCTAATGATGGAAAAATCATAGTGGTAGTTTTTTTTTATGTTGATGACATTATTTTTTCTAGTGATTCACATTCTCTAACATGTAAATTTGTAGTTGATATGAAGGTCGAGTTTGAGATGTCCATTCTTGGAGAGATTTCTTATTTCCTTGGACTACATATTGAAAAAAATCCCAAAGGGATTTTTATCTCACACCACAAATATCTCAAGGAAGTATTGAAAAAAATTGGCATGGAGGAATTCTCTTTGGTGAGCACACCAATAATTGCACATTGTAAGCTTAATAACTCTGATGAATCACTAGAAGTGGACCAAAATTTATACTTATACATTACTGGAATCCTATTATATTTGAAAAATTCAAGAACAAAATTCATGCAGGAATTCGGTATTGTTGGAATATTTCAAGAAGTCCCCAAACAAAGCCATCTTCTAGTAGGCAAGAGGATACTCAGATATCTTAGAGCCACAATGGACTATGGACTGTGGTATCTAAGAGGTAAACATTTTTCACTAACTATTTATATTGATGTTGATTGGGAAGGTGATTTACATGATAGTAAGAGCACTAGTGGCGATGCTTTCTTTCTTGGAGAATGTCTAGTTTCATGGTTGAGTAAGAAGCAAGCTTAAATCTCTTTATCTACAACTGAAGTAGAATATATTGCAATAGTTCCTTGTTGCGCTCAACTATTGTGGATGCAACAGACTTTGCATGATGTACAAGTGTTTTATGATCAACCTATTCCTATCATTTGTGACAATACAAGTGCCATCAACATGTCAAAGAATCATTTTTTTCACTCGTAGACAAACTATATTCTAATAAAGTGCCATTTATTGAGAGAGCAAGTTTCCAATCAGATTGTGAAGCTAGAGTATGTTCCTACAAAAGAGTAGGTTGCGAATATTTTAACCAAACCACTCCCATGAGATTAGTCTGAGTATTTGAGGAAAATATTGGGATTTTTTCCTCTTTCCTCCCTCCACTATATCTTCCCTCAATAGGATGAAAGGAAACCATTATACCTTCAACATATCAAAATTGAGCTTCTAGGTCTGTAGGCTCTATAAGATAGGGAAGGTTATTAACAAAAGAAAGCATGGTTGCAAGGGGATTCAATTAGAGTATTTTCCATTGATGTAAAAGGGGGAGAAGTCATGGTCCTCAAACAAAAGATATAATTACTTCACAGTAGCAATAATAACATAAGAGAAGCAAATCATAGGGGGACCGACATCCAAAGAAGAAAATGATAAAGAAGATTTGGTTTATAGCCCACTTTTTCTTCATGATGTTGTTTTATTTCTTCATAATGATGTTTTGCGTGATCAAGGTGTTGTCATAAATTCCAAAGGGGGGGGGATTTTATAATTATGTTGTCATTGATGGCAAAATATGGCAGAGGATGGAAAAGGATGATACACGTGATCAGGATTCATGCATAAGAAGAATGAAGATCAATAAAGGTTAAATGGTGCTGAGACTTTGAAGTCAATTGTTAGATAGAAGATCATATCCACTACATTTGGAACCCACTTAGATGGAAAGAGATGTGAAAGATCTCTCCAGTGGTATGTAGAAGATCATAAATGGCCTTCTAGATTGAAAGTTATGGTGAGTCAAAGGTGAAGCCCAAAAAGTGAAAGTATGAAAAGCTAAATATGGTGGAGGAGGTCTCAGCATCAATTAATTTTGGTGGTGTGGCCAAAGCTGGCAGAGCATCTAGCATAAGGCTACCACAACTTGATAGTTAAATAGAGATTGGGTACGTTGCCATATATATTGCCATGCTTCCCCACCTATGCATGATATAAATTATGTGGGATCCACATGCTTGATCGTTAATACATAGGGGATTTGGTACAAAATGGTTTTACAATATGACCAATATTGAGATCAATGGTGAAGATGAATTGCACTACCCCCTCACTCCCCTGAAAAACACAAACCATGTAGGGGGTTAGCACAAACCACTAGATCGTTTTCTCCAATAACTAGGGAAGATGTGGCTCTGACAATAATGGCAGGCACATTGATTGGCATATCTTTTAGAGTAGGAGGCCCCGACTTGAAATCTCGGCCTAACTGGAGTAGCTTGGAAGGTTGCAAAGGGCACATAGAGGATGGTTCAGGATGGAAAAGTCAGGAAATATAGCAGTAGGTTGAAGATTTGAACCTAGTGGTTTTCCTATGAAAAATTAACAAAGGAAACTAACAAAAACAAATAACCAGGGGCCTCTTTCTCTCTCCTCTCTAATAGACAGGTAGTGAAATGTGTTTGGCTCATAACAAACAAATGGATCCATAGGTGGATGATGTTGTCAGCATAACGTGGCCTAATGAGAGGTGGACATGTGGCATGTGTTTTTTAGCATTTTAGGTACTTTAGTGGGCCAAATTTGAGTGACACATGTCACCACTCAAATGGAACCATGTGGCACTAATGACGTGGGCATGATGTCATCCTTGAAGGTCGATTATGGAAGATTTAAGCAGTGCACAAAGGAGGAGTGATGGGATGACTAGGCAAGGGGAAATATGGTTGTTGTCTAAGACAATCCACCCAACTAACAATTTATTGGTGTTGGCATTATGATATAAGTGTTGTCCTTGATGGCAACTCACTCACAGGTCTGCTCAGATTTGATAAAAGGCAACGCATAGTGTAATAGGTCAATTTAGAGGTAACAAGGCATTGGTACAGAAGAAAAAGAAGTTGGAACAAAGGTCTACTGATCAGAATCAACAAGTTGAAGGAAAAGGATGTTTTCAGATAGTTTAAGATGTATATGAAAGTTCAACTTGTCAAAGCAGCATATACATGCAGGTTCACAGAACAAAAAGTGCGTATACGTATGCACACACTTTCACAAGAGGAAAAGTGCATATGGGTTGGAAAATCAAGGAAATTCAAGAGTAAAGAATACCAAGGGTCAATACCATGGTATTAGCCCACAATATTGAGTGGAGTAATGGTTATTTGATCCCATCCAAGAATACCATTGGTTCTAAGTGTTGTTTTGGTCCAACGTATTGAGAAAGGCTAAAACTATATAAGGAGGAGAAGATCAAAGGGCCAAGTGTGCAAGTAAAATAGTTTCTTAGGAATACTTCTATCTGAAGTATATTTTATGTTATAGGGGCTATGATTATGATATGATCTGAAATATTTTTTGCACCTTGGATACAATGTTAGATTAGGATCATGAGACCTAAAATGACTTACCATTATATGATCTGATATTGGTTGGGATAGATATGATTGCTTACACATGTTTTATTCTTTAAATGTCATGATCTGGGTATGTCTGAAGTTTGGAATAGCAGCAAAGTAGTAAGTTAATTTTTCCACATCTATACGTTGGTTCGCCTTGGTAAAGGTGTGTATACACGCAGGTTCTACTCTTCCAAATAGCGTATGCAAAATAAAATCTTGTTGTTCAGAAATGACTGATCTATCTTATTAGTTCTACTATTTTACTGCTCTCTGTTAATGAAGTCTTCTTAGATATGAAAGTAAAACTGAATGCATAAGGAGTTTGTGTCTGATTGATTGATTGATTAAGTGAGAAGGGTTATCTTTGTTGCTGACTGTCTCGATCTCTGTAAATTGACAATAGATGTTCATAATATTATTGGTTGGTATAGATCTAATTCAGAAGTTTTTATGATTCAGTAGTTTTGAAGGTATACACAAGTTTTGTTAAAGGAAGTACCGTATACACGCAGGTTGGGTTCAGCAAAGTAGCATATGCATTCTGATGTATGATTTTTTAGGTTGCAGCTGGTTCTAAATGATGATGCAGGTTTCTGGGTTCAGCATAGTGTTTTGGTGATAGTGATATGGCTACTCAGATTAACTGATTGTTGGTTGATGTAGTTTGAAAGTTCTGATGGGTCTAATGTGAAAATTTGATGAAACGAGGCCTTAATTTTATATTGTTGTTTACCAGTAGCATCTAGTCTAAAAATTAATGAAACATGGTCCCTAGAGGAAGAGAGAAGGTTGTAGCCTTCTATAGGACAGCGCCTACATCATAGTAAACATATCGGCTAGTACAAGAGCTAGGGGGTTACAGCTCCCTTCTAGTAGAAGCTGGAAAATGAGAGAAGGTTGTAGCCTTTTGCAGGTGGGTGCCTGCGTACTGGTATGAGTCTGTACCAATAAAAGATTGTAAACATATTGTCTTTATATTAAAAGAAGACAAAGACGACAACAGTAGGTGGTTTTTCTCCCGCATTGGGTTTCCACCTTAAATCTTGTTGTTCATGTGTGTTGCTTATGTGTGATAGTTTATTATGTTATTAATGCACATAGTTACTGTATAATAAGTTACTAACGCACTGATTAGAGACCAACACATGATAAATTAAGTAAATCATAAGTTCTATGGGTATACGTTGGTTTCTCTAATCATAGTAGTGTGCACATGCAAGTTCACTTCACTGAAGTAGCATATATAAATCTGTTTGGGAAATGAAAAATTATTGAATTGTAAATACTGATTGACCCCCTCCTCTCAGTATTATTTCCAACAATTGGTATCAGAGTAGGTCCTTCAAAAGAATCTTGATCACTTGAAGGGAGATCTTTCAATATGAACAATCACGAAGGCATGAGATCTATTAGACCACCAATATTCAATGGGAACAACTTGGTATATTGGAAAATAAGAACCAAAGCTTATCTTCAATCACTCGGAGCCGATGTTTGGGAAATTGTGGAAGGAGGATATCAATTTCTAGCAGCAATACCTACAGATACAACAGGTAAGAAGTTATACAAAACCAATGCCAAGGAAATCAATACTTTATTGGGAAGTCTGTCAGAATTAGAATTCATCAAAGTCATGCAGATCAAGATAGCCAAAGAGATATGGGACAAAATCATTCAGAGCTATGAAGGAGACTCCCTGGTAAAACGTGTTAAGCTCCAAACACTCAGAATTCAGTATGAAACTCTTAAGATGCATAGTGATGAAAGTATTACTAGTTACTTTTTACGTGTAGATGACATTGTTAATTGTATGAAGAATCTGGGTGAAGAGATAAAGGAGGCTACTTTAGTAGAGAAAATTTGAGATCCGTGTCTTCTAAATTTGAGTCAAAACTATCTGCCATAGAAGAAAAATAGGATCTTCCATCTATTATTGTTGTTCAACTTCATGGAATTCTAACTGCCTTTGAAATGAGGAAAGGAGGTCCATTACATATGAGAGAAGTCGCTTTCAAAGCTTCAGAAAAGGGAAAAGAAAAGGAAGAGTGCAATGAATCATGATATATTTAAGAAGAAGAAGATGAAGTAAACTTTGTCAAGAAACTTCAACGGGGTTCCGAAAGATTCAGAGGTAAGCTACCATTCAAATGCTTTGCTTGTGGTAGAGTTGACCATTATTCAGAAAAATGTCCTCATAAAGATAATCATGAAAAAGGAAAGGAATATGCAAAAGGCAATAGAAAACAGGTTGTTAATAGAAGAAGTTACTGTACTCATCAAGATAGTGATGGATTATCTAATAGTGATGAAGATGAAACTCAACAAGATTATAAACTTCTCATGTCTTATGATAATGATGATTTTTTGGATGCCTTAGAAGAGGAAGACTTTCTTGAAGAAATCACAAAACTCAAAATCTGTTCGAAGAAAAGAATATGATCATAAACATGTTGACACATCAACTCACTGAAAGAGTAAAGCACAATGAAAAACTAGAATGTGAAGCTGTGGGTCTAAGAAAAGAACTAGAGAAGAAAAAATCTCTTAATATTAGATTTTATAAAGGATTAGAAACTTTAAATGAAATCATCAAGGTTCAACATTCTCCTCTTATAAAGATAGGTCTTGGATATACCGAAGAATCATCCCAATCACAAAAGTTGCCAGCCTCCACCAGAAGTTATCTTGATGCAGCAAAGACCAGTGAACAGTATGTCAATTGTCAGCCAAAGCCTAAAAGTACTCATCAGGTAAATCATGCTCAATTTACTCCAAGGATGAACATCAATAGAAGCATCAATCAAAGGTAATCAATGCCAAAATATTCTATTATCACAAAAAATTCTTTAATGGATAATGCTTTTCATGCCATAACTTTGGGCATAAGGCTACTTAATGTGTTTCTTACAAAACTATCATGACTAGAGAATCATGAAATCAAAGGATAATGATAGGAATCAAGAAAAGTTCCTATAATAACTTCTCTCCTCTTGAAGATGAAATTGAATGTTCATTTTGTAATAACTCTGGTCATGAAGAATCTGAATGCAGGAGAAAATTTCAGCCAACACTTCAAAAGGAGCAATCATCATCAAATTCCAAGGTATGGAGAAAGAAGGAAGTTCAATCAGAAATATATGGCATAGATCTATTTGCAGAAGGATAAGAAAATCAATGGTACATTGACAATGGATGCTTCAAACACATGACAGGTGATAAAGATAAAATTTATTCATATAATGATTTGGAAAAGGAAAAGAATGTCTCATTTGGAAATGACACACCAACTGTCATTAAAGGAAAAGGTTCAATTTATTTGAAAGAAAGGGTTAAAGCTAGAAATGTCATGTATGTAGACGGTTTAAAGCATGACTTGTTGAGTCTCATTCAAATGTGTGATCAAGAAAATGAATTTGTGTTTCAATAAAATGGATGTGTGGTTCATGAGCTTGATATACGAAATATCGTAATCAAAGGTACAAGAACTCCAAACAATTTATACATGCTCAAAGGAGGACAAAAACAATTCTATCTAAGAAAAACATATCAAAACTGGTTATGGCACAAGGGCATCTAAGACTTTCTCAAATAAGAAAATCATGTAGGCTCAAGGCAGTCCATGATCTTCTAGATATCAGCATTATAGAAAATACCATATGCAAACCATGTCAAGTCGGTAAGCAAACTAGAGTTCATTTCAGTGAAAAGGAAGGATCAACAAGTAAGCCTCTTGAACTCATCCATACTGATTTATGTGGATCAACAAGGAAAAATTCACCTTGTGGAGAAGAATACTTTATTTTATTCATTGATGATTTTTCTAGAATGTGTTGGATAGGTCTACTAAATCATAAAGATGAAGCATTTGAAAATTTTAAAGCCTTCAAAGCTTTAGTTGAAAATGAATCAGATCGAAAAATCAAATGTGTTAGATCTGATCGAGGGGGAGAATTCATATCAGATGAATTCCTTGATTTTTGTGAACGACATGGAATAAAAAGGCAGTTCTCAGTCGCCAGAACTCCTCAACAAAATGATGTAGTTGAAAGAATGAACAGAATAGTTCAACAAATGGCTCAAACTGTGCTTGATGAATCTGGAACTCCTACAACCTTCTGGGGTGAAGCTGCATTTGCTGCTGTGACTATTCTCACTAAATCTAATGTTCAGGTAAATAGTGATCAAACTCCATATGAACTCTGGTATGGTAAGACTCCTACTGTAAAACACTTTAGAGTTTTTTGAAGTAAATGTTTCATCAAAAGGACTGATGAAAAACTTGGTAAGTTTGAACCCAGATTAGATGAATGAATTCTTCTTGGTTATTCATCCAGAAGTAAAGGATACAAATGTTATAATAAAAGACTTTGGAAAATTGTTGAATGCATTGATGTAGTAATTGATGAAGCGTGCAGAAATCTAGAACATATGAAATCAACAAAGGAATATCACAATGAGGAAGACAACGAATGCTTTCCTATATCAAATCAAAATGATATAGAGGAAGAAACCAATGAATCAGCAGAATAAGATACAACATACAGGGAAAAGACTCCATCCGGGTATGTTCAAACGAATCATCCAGAATCTCAAATTCTAGGAGAAAAAGGGTCTGGAGTACAAACAAAAAGAACTCTTAGAGGAACCTCCAGTTATCTAGGATTACTATCCCCATAGAACCACAAAATGTAAATGAAGCTAGCAAAGATGAATGTTGGGTTAAGGCCATGGATGAAGAACTTGACCAAATTGAAAAGAATGATACTTGGGAATTAGTTCCTAGACCTCATGATAAAAATATTATAGGAACAAAATGGATATTTAAGAATAAGTTGAATGAAAATGGAGAAGTTATTAGAAATAAAGCAAGACTTGTTTGTAAACGGTATGCTCAACAAGAAGGCATAGACTTTGAAGAAACTTTTGCACCTATTTCTAGACTTGAAGCCATAATAATGTTTCTTGCTCTTTCAAGTTTTCAAAAATTCAAAGTATATCAAATGGATGTAAAATCAGCTTTTTGTAATGGAGATTTAGAAGAACAAGTTTATATTGAGCAACTAGAAGGATTCATTCTAGGAAATTATGCAAATCTTGTATGTAAGCTCAAAAAGGCTATATATGGTTTGAAACAAGCTTGAAGGGCCTAGTATTATCGTCTTGACAAATATCTACAACAAAAAGGCTTCAAAAAAGGTTCTGCAGACAACAACTTATATTCAAATATTTAAAATGATAAACTACTAATTATTGTTGTTTAGTTGATGATATCATCTTTGGTAGCAATGAATAATCTATGAGTCAGAACTTTGTCTCGGTTATGCAACAAGAATTTGAAATGTCCTTCCTTGGTGAACTTACTTGTTTTCTTGGTCTACAAGTAAAGCAAACAAAATATGGTATTTTCCTTTCAAAAACTAAATATCTCAAGCACATTCTGAAGAAGTACGGAATGGAAGATTCTAAACTAGTATGTACTCTAGTGGTAATAGGATGCAGTCTCAGTTCTAATGATGAATCACCTGCAGTGAACCAACTAGCATACAGATCTATGATTGGAAGTATGCTTTATCTAATAGGCACTGGTCCTGATATCATGCATTCAGTAGGAATTGTTGGAAGGTTCCAAGCAAATCCAAAGGAATCACATCTTCGGGCATTAAAAATAATATTAAAATATCTTCAAGGAACTCAAGACTTTGGTCTATGGTATCCTAAAGATACAAATATTACTCTTCATGCATATACAGATGCTGATTGGGCAGGAAATGTTGATGATACAAAAAGAACTAGTGGAGGTGCATTCTATATGGGATCACGATTAGTGTCTTAGTTCAACAAGAAACAAAGTTCGATTGCCTTAACTACAACTGAAGCAGAATATGTGGCTACTGCATCTTGGTGCACACAACTAATTTTCATGATGCAAACATTGCAAGACATTCAAATCACATGTAATCTACCCATCTCCCTTCTATGTGATAATACAAGTGCCATCAGTATTTCGAAAAATCCAGTCATGCACTCAAAGACCAAGCACATACCCATTAAATACCATTTTCTATGAGAACAAGTGCTTGAACAAAAGGCTAAATTGGAGTATGTTCCCTCCAAAGAACAGGTTGCTGATATATTCACCAAACCACTTCCCAGAGAAACATTTGAATATCTTAGACAAAAGCTGGGAGTAGTTTCTACATCATCCTGCTCTTAAATCCAGTTTTTCAGAGGAAGGTTCATATATGCGAGTTTAATGAAGGATAGTCGCGTATATACGCTAGTTTCTATGACTGCAGGAGGGTGTATGTTTTTTTGATAGAAAAAAAATGGGTCTGACTCTAATATGGGTGCTCAGTCTGATATTGATGATTACAGTCTGCTGATATGCTTTGTTCATTGATTTTTATCTGACTAACGAAGATGCCTTAATGAATGATTTGTTGACAATGCACAGGTAGCATAGGTTCAGGGGGAGCATTAGCCTTCACAAACATTCTACATTATTGGCATTATGGTTGTTGACTTCAGCTATGGTTTCACATATTTATATCAATTGTTGCATAGGTCATGTAAATATCTAGGGTGTTATATGTCTCCTTCTGACATAGTCTATTTTTGAATGAGTCTTTTTAGACATATGATGTAATTTGTATCCCCAATGTGCATGGGATGGATGATGTAATAATTGTTGTATTTCAGTCATGTATAAACAATTGGTATATCCCCACTTGGTTGGTTGGATGAGTTAAATTTGGTGTATCCCCACTTGGTTGGGTGATTGATGTATGTATTAGTTATTGGTCTTAGGGAGGTCATACTCACTTAGTTGAGTTATAGAGTTATGTTATTATTTTGAAACATATCTTTTCAAACTCTGCATGTACTCAGGGGGAGCACGAATAGCATAGTGGATATCAGAGGGGGAGAATATCTTGGTTCGCCCTTTGCCTTGATGTCAAAGGGGGAGAGTATTTTGGTGTTGCTTGATATCTCTAACAATTTCTACAACTTGAAATAATCAATGCCAATATGGTTGCCATCAAGTCCAAAGGGGAATATTGTTGGAATTATGATACAGGTGTTGTCCTTGATGGAAACTCACTCACAGGTCCACTTAGATTTGATAAAAGGAAACTCACAGTATAACAGGTCAATTCAGAGGTAACAGGGCATTGGTACAGAAGAATGGGAAGTTGGAAGAAAGGTCTACTGATCAGAATCAAGAAGTTGAAGGAAAAAGATGTTTTCAGATAGTTTAAGTTGTATACACAGGTTCACCTTGTCAAACTGGCGTATACACGTAGGTTTACAGAACAAAAAGTGCGTATACGTATGCACGTACTTTGATAAAAAGAAAATCACGCATGGGTTGGAAAGTCAAGGAAATTCAAGAGTAAATAATACTAAGGGTCAATACCATGGTATTAGCCCACAATATTGAGTAGAGTAATGATTATTTGATCCCATCCAAGAATACCATAGGTTCTAAGTGTCGATTTGGTCCGAGGTATTGAGAAAGGCTAAAACTATATAAGGAGGAGAAGATCAAAGGGCCAAGTGTGCAAGGAAAAGGGTTTCTTAGGAATAATTCTATACTAAGTATATTTTATATTGCGGGGGCTATGATTATGATATGATCTGAAATATTTTGTGCACCTTGGATACAATGTTGGATTAGGATCATGAGACCTGAAATGACTTATCATTATATGATCTGATATTGGTTGGGCTAGATCTGATTGCTTATGCAAGTGTTATTCTTTAAATGTCATGATCTGGGTATGTTTGAAGTTTGGAATAACAACGAAGTAGTAAGTTAATTTTTGTAGATCTATACATTGGTTCGCCTTGGTAAAGGCATGTATACTCGTAGGTTCTACTCTTCCAAGTAGCATATACAAAAGAAAAGCTTGTTGTTCAGAAATGACTGATCTATCTGATCAGTGATGTTGTTTTATTGCTATCTGTCAATGAAGTCTTCTTAAATATGAAAGTAAAACTGAATGCATAAGGAGTTTGTGTCTAATTGATTGTTTGATTAAGTGAGAAGGGTTATCTTTGCTTTTGACTGTCTAGATCTCTGTAAATTGACAGTAGATGTTTAGAATATTACTGGTTGGTAAAAATCTAATTCAGAAGTTTTGATGATTCAATAATTTTGAAGGTATATGCAGGTTTTGTTAAAGGAAGTAGCGTATACATGTAGGTTGGCTTTAGTAAAGTAGTGTATGCATTATGATATATGATTTTTGAGGTTGCAGCTGGTTCTGAATGATGATGTCGATTTCTGGGTGTTTCCGAGAAAACTAGTGTCTTTTCGATCAACTAGCCCTCTAGGATTGACAGGTACCCTAGAAGCAAACAGTTTAAAGAAATTTTTGATTTCCTCTATGTATGATAGATAAGAGGGAGGCAAAGGAACCAACCTGGATCTTCCGCTTAACTCCTTGCTTGATCTCTCTCCCCCTTGATAGAGCTTGCACCTCCTCTTCTACTTATCTCACTTAGAGAATACCTATAGAAACAAAGTAACAAAACACCATTAAAGCATCTTGATCTATTATATCCTAAGCATTGCAGAATCAGAAATACAATGAACATACAATGTCATTCACAAATAACAACATTCACAAATACGTAATTGTGTGGAGGAAAACTCAGAGAACTTCATTAAAATAGAAGGGAGAATTACAACCCAGCGGTCTGATCTAGCATCATCCTCCCAGCATCAAAGCCCTCTTCACCTCATGAAAAGCAAGATCACCCAACAATACAGTACTCTTTCTTATATACAAACTATCAACACTTCCTTCCAAATTACAAAATTCCAGCCTCCAGATCTCTCAGATGAGGAATCCATTTATAGATGTCTGCAAGGGTGTGAGTCATCTCTGGGTTTTGATTAGTGTCATTCCACTTGTTGTTTTTTGTTCCACTTGGATATTTCTTGGATCTCTTTCTTATCCTCGGGCGAATTCAGAGAAACAAGTGTCATAGGAGAAGTTTCTAGAAGATTCCATGAGCATCCACTTAGCAAACTGTCTCGGACATTTGTCCATTCTCGCTCATCGCACCCTACAGAAGGCCTCTTCAGTATGCGTCACACCTAGCTAGTGTAGAAGTCAGTATGCATCGCACCCTAACAGTGGAGATTTTAGTATGGTCCAGTTTAGGCCAGTTCTGGATGGTTTTTCAGGTGGAACTTTTGGGGAATGATGCAATCAGTTGACCATGATCTTTTAGGGTATGAAAAAACACTTTTAGGGGTTAAAGAGCCCTAGTTTATCGACATATAAGATTAGGGTTGAAG
Source organism: Pinus tabuliformis (assembly GCA_031772625.1). NCBI lineage: Eukaryota > Viridiplantae > Streptophyta > Pinopsida > Pinales > Pinaceae > Pinus > Pinus tabuliformis. The sequence continues at coordinate 777,010,438 of CM062804.1, read as the reverse complement.
TGCCCAAATATGTCTATAACAGTTGCCCCTTAAAGCATGAAGTCGTAAATCTTTGATGTCGTGTGAAATGCTTTAACATGAGGATCCGAGGGTCTGACACTGGAAGGTGACCTGTATAAGATACAATACAATACATCATCATCATATAATTTTCATGATCTAGCTGAGGTGGGAATTCCCATGCTCAGCTTTATAAACTAATTTCATGTACATAGAATAGATAATCGTCTGGAGTTGCAGACTGGTGATTCTTCATATGTAGGATCAACATCCCTAGCTTAGATGACCATCTGTGTAGCTTCTGTGTACATTTGATGTCTTTATATTCCTGAATATATCGCAGCCCAGATGGATGAAGCTAGATCCGAGGTCTTCAAAATCATTTAATCTTCACCCGATGTACAAGTCGATCCGTGTGGAAATATATTCTAAAGTCGAACATGGAAAGACATCGCCTGATTACCAACCAATAATGTGAGCTATTAACAGACGTGAGAGGAATCACTGATAATGATAATGACCCTCAAGTTACTACAGTATAATTCACGTGGTGTGAATATATGATCTGATGTCGAACACCACACAAAATCTTTCGGTTGAAGGTTATTCATGTCAACCTATCGCTGGAAGTGAGAAACTTGCCATTAAGGCATGCAAGTTTCAAAGTACTGAAAGTGTTGTTCCTAAGTCAACTTCTTGGATAATGAGCTGATGTCGACAAGAAGTGACTCGTCATAGGAGGGCCTTAATGTATCCCACATCTATGACACGAAATGAAGCAAATGATTTTCTGGAGGTGAAAATGATCGATGACACAAGGTTCAGGAATGGTGGTCATGAAAAATGGAGGTTGAAGGTATTGCAATGGATGAGACATTAACTGGATGGTGAATTCTCAATTGAATGACTTCTCTTGAACATATCGGTGATACTGAGATGGATTGGTAGCATTAACCCCAAAAATAGATGGTGTGAAAGACCAATGGTGAAATGACCGGTGAACAGAATAACCCAACCCGACTCAATCATGGTGATGGAGTAAAAGTGTCATGTTCAAGAGCGACCTGCTACCATAAAATTGTTCATGTTTTCTTCCCTTTTTTCCCAATCGTTGCTAACCAGTACCTATTTATTTTTGTCAAGCTTGAGGAGGATAACATATGCTTATTCTATATTTTTCCCTTCGGGCAAACCTGTCGCTATGTTTTGGCGAGTCTAGCGACAGTGAAACTCGTTCTTGTCTGGGTGGACAAGTTTGTCGCTATTGTTTTAGTGAGTTTAATGACAAAGATAACTTGGTCCTTTTCACGTTTAGAGAGTTTGAAAAGGGAAAAAAAGGAAACTCCAGTAGTTCTTTTTCGTAGCATAATCCCTTAAGTTTGAAAAAGATTAAAATAATACAAAAGGAATGATTTTTCCGATCACTTTAGCGAGCCAAAAAAGTCAAGCGCTCGAACTTTTTCGTGAGATAATCCCTCAAGTCCGAAAAAGATTAAAATCTACATGAGGGATGGTGCTTCTAATCACTTTAAGGAGCTGGAGAGGCCAATTGCTCGACAATCTTTTCATATTTAATGAGCCTGAAAAGGGTTTAAAGGGGACTCGTTTTTTAGGAATGAGTGGTATCTGGGGTAGCAACTAGTTCCAGGTAATCTTGGAACTTCTCAAAACATGGTGGTGTGAAGAGGGTGGCTAATAGGACCACTCGTCGTAGATGTTCCTCAAAAAGGTAAACAATCAAGTGGAAGCGTATGATCAGCCAAAAGAATGGAGGTGATGGCAAGAACACAACCAAGGCTCAAAAGGCTGATGTAATGGCAATCACAAAGGTTATTTACCAAAGGTAGGTTCATTTTTTAAAGAGCTTGAACTCTGGGGGAACATATGCTCTGTTTGGGAGCGGGTTCATTTTTTAATGAGTTTGAACCTTGTGGAAATTATGCTCATATTGGGAGCGGGTTCATTTTTTAACGAGCTTGAACCTTGCGGAAACTATGCTCGATGGGTTTATCTTTTTATGTGAACTAGAAATGACCAAACTAACATCTAGAAAAACTAAAAAAGGTAAGGAACTGCTAAGGTTAGGTAGGATGGTTTCATCAGCGGTTAGACAAAATGCTTCCTCTCTTTCATTCGCAGAATCGATGAAGGTGAATGGTGTGTCAGACCAATCACCTGACCTCAGGAGTTAAAAACTAAAAAGCTAAAAAGCTAAAAAGTTAAAAAAACTAGGAAATGAAATTGGTCATTTTTAGCTTGCATAAAAAGGTTTGCATGCCCCCAGCATGATGAAAAGGAGAGTCTCTAGTAGCCATATGGAAACTTACCGTGGTTATGCAGGATGGTTTCATCCGCAGAACAGACAAAACACTTCCTGCAGTTCGTCTGCCAAATCGACAAAGGTGAAAGGTATCCTATACCAATCTCATAACCTACAGGGAGACCTATTTTTTCAGCTGGGTTCATCCGCAAAATACACAAGGGTGCATGCCCCCTAAGCTTCATTACATTCACCAGACTACTCACGGTAATTAGGTGGATAGAATGAAGGTTGAAGAGACACCGTGGATATAAAAGGACCATTTAGGGATGATGGTTGACTTGGAGCTATGCTTGAACCGGGAAATGAAAGCTGTTCAATGGTGACAATTTTGCCTTCAAGTAGGAAACACATCTTTCGGAAGAGTGTTGAAACAATAGCTTCCATGTTGTAAACATAGTCACGTCCAAGGAGTAGATTGTAATCTAACGGTCCTGGGACTACCATCACATTTAGGTGGACGGTTTTCCTTCCTAAAGTTATAGATAACTTAGGAAGGATCCCTAACAGTCAACTGGTTCCTTTGTTAAAGCCTGACAAATTCTGTGTAATAGGCATAAGCGATGGCGAACCAAGTTCTTTCCAAGCAGTTGAGGAAAGGATACTAACTGACGTACCCTCATCTATGATAGTGCCTGACACGATCATTTTGTAAACTTGTACTATGATCTAGAAAGGTACATAAGAAGGAAGGTGGGATCTTGCTAGTCGATTCCAATCAAAGGAAGTGATTAGACTGCTTGGAGGGGGTACCAAATAAATAGGTGAAATAACCCCTTGAGTAATGGGAACTGGGGGATTCTCTTCCTGTTGCAAAGGAATGGGCGGATGCCCCCAAGTTCATTGGACTCTGAAGTAACAAAGAGAATTTGAACGTTATCATTCTCACTCTCTTGAGGATGGATATGAACTTCTAAAGGTAAAACTGGGTTCACTGCCATCTCGACCTGTTGAATTTGGTCTGATATGGACTCAAAAGATTCACTTTCAATGATAGGTGTTTCGACCAATGGTTCAGTTAAGTCAGTCGAATTTTCAACTAGTAAATGACTAGGGGAGAGTTTCCTGTATCCAGGTGGAAGTCACTGCGGTGAAGCAGGACGGTTATGCAAGACTCTTTTTGCCTTGCCCAAAAACGAACAACGGGGAAGTGTATGGTTCCCTTCACATAACTCACATGGAATTTTGACTTTTCCTTTTTGTTCGTGGACTTCACTATCACTAGTTGATGGTGTATTATCAACATGATCAGCAAAGGTTGATGACACTGGTTGGTGTGAACGGGGCGACCATTCTCTCAAGATCCGAGGAATGCATGGACACTCTCGATGAAAATGGTCTCCTCTACAGATTATGCATTGATATCTGGGTTTATTAGCTTTAATGTGCATATTTTCACCAGATGATGCATCCAAATCTATGGTTGGTTGGTTGCCCCCTTGCTAAATTGGCTTTTTCTTCTTCTCCTTACCTTTCTTCTTCTTCTTAGCCACTTGGTTATTAGCATCACTACTTTCAGAAAGTGAAGAGGAAGAATGGGAGGGAGAAACAAATGAAGAAGAAGGCGACGGGTCAACCTTAGCATCAACTGGATGCTAATTCGATTGCTGAGGAATCACGTTATTTTGAACCACAGAGGTCGAGAACAGCCATACTGGCAAGTCAATAGTAAGTCCCAGAAGGGACAAAGTGGCCATATGAGGTTCACCAATATTTCCCCAAGATGTAAAAGGACTAGGATTCCCCTCAAAATGGATTCCATGATTGGTGGACTCCATTATCTCAACCTAAGATCAATGAAGGAATAGGGATCTTATTCCGAAATTAATAAATTTTAATGATGCTTTGACACAACTTTGCTTTTTCAATTTTTAAGAGTCGAGAAAAAGCTAAAGATTACTCTAGTCCCTTTAGATTTTTAATGAGCTTGAAGTGACAAGTGCTCAGATGGACCATTTCTTTTAAAGAGTCGAAAGGGAATGAAAGTGACTACTTTGGAGATCTAGACAGAGGGATTACCAAACCAATCACAAAACTACAAAATACACCTTGTTGATAAATTAAAGAGAAATTACCAAGGACTTATGTACGACAGTCAATCTTCCTGAATGCTGTGTTCAGTGCATTGTGATTGATAGGGCGGCAGACATGGATTCCTATGGATAAAGGATATAAGCCTATTATGGTCTCCCAATATATACTTGACGGTACAGGGAGCACAAGTCTATGCTGGCACTTGTCGTATCAAGGAGGAGGAATCACCCAACCTTCAATGAAGATGATAGTTACTGGATTTTACGACGCCGGAACACGTCTCTAGCCTAGACCTGTAGATGTGTTACGTTAGGTTCCAAAGCGTTGTTAAGTTCATTGAAATTTATTTTAGAGTTGATCTTGTTTAAATGTTTTCCTTTCAATGGTTCACCGCGTGATGTAGATTTAAAATTCCTAAATATGCAGTCTACAATGATAAACAATCAATGCTTATTTTGATCAATGAAAATCCTAGCTACTAAGGAAAGAAGCTTACAATTCTTTCTAACAAAGAGCAAAGAACACACACTAAATGCACTTTTCGTAAATAATTTTTTGCACACAGTCTAAATGCAAATGCAAATGCATGTATTTATTTTTCGCTCTCTTTAATGTGAAAATGCCAAAAAAGAAAACTAAATGTAGTAAAGATCTGAAATACTTTTACTCAAAGCGACATTTCGACAATTTCTTTTTCAAAATAGAAAGGAAGACTAAACGAAACTTTTTGATTTCGAATAGAAAATGCTTTTTACACCTCAAATATCAACAAATCAAATAAAATACATGACAAAAAGTTCAATTGACTATCCAAGGAAGGAAGACTCAATGACACTTCTCTTTTTGACACAAAACGACAGTTACGACACTTTTTGCACCAAAACGACAGTTCTATTTAAGCAACTTTTCGACAAAGGATTGTAAATGATGGACAAATACATAAAAACATTTACTAATCCTAATCAATGGAGGCTGATCTATTTGATGCAAGGAGGCTTCAGTAATGAGGTACTGTTCATAAGCAGAAAAACAACTAAACAAAGCTAAAAACAAGGACAAAATCCCCAAATTTCAAGGGAAATAGGCTCAGTCAGTCATCGCACCTAGGCTTCACAGAAAAAAGGATGCATCACACATTTTAGACTCGGTAGGAACAGTGAAAAACAGTGCGATGGGACAAGGAGTGCAACTGAGATGGGTTTTGGCTCAAATTTGCAACTGATTTCAGTGAGTTAAGCTGAGCTATGATAGACAGTAAAAATCAAAGTACAGAGGTATGATCTTGGGAGGTTACTGAGTTACCACAAAGGCATCTAGAATGTTTGTAAGTCAGATGTTCAGTTCATAAACTAAATTGGAGATTGACTGAAGCAACATTCATCTACTATGCAATTGCAGAGAAAGAGAAGTTCAAAGGCTATCTAGCTAACTTCAGGATCCGTCTATAGTTTATAAAACAAACAAAAATAACTAACAGACATCTATTCGATCCCCAGCGGAGTCACCATTTTTTTTTCTAGGAAAGCTAGTGTCTTTTCAATCGACTAGCCCTCTAGGATTTGCAGATACCCTAGAAACAAATAGTTTAAAGCAATTTGTGATTTCCTCTATGTATGATAGATAAGAGAGAGGCAAAAGAACCACCCTGGATCTTCCGCTTAACTCCTTGCTTGATCTCTCTCCGACTTGACAGAGCTTTCACCTCCTCTTCTACTTATCCCACTTAGAGAATACCTGTAGAAACAAAGTAACAAAACACCATCAAAGCATCTTGATCTATTATATCATAAGCATTGCAAAATCAGAAAAACAATGAACATACAATGGCATTCACAAATAACAACATTCACAAATACGCAATTGTATGGAGGAAAAATCAAAGAAATTTATTAAAATAGAAGGGAGAATTACAACCCAGTTGTCTGATCCAGCATCATCCTCCCAAAATCAAAGCCCTCTTCACCTCATGAAAAGCAAGATCAACCAACAATACAATACTCTTTCTCAGATACAAACTATCAGCACTTCCTTCCAAATTAAAAAATTCCAGCCTCCAGATCTCTCAGATGAGGGATCCATTTATAGATGTCTGCAAGGGTGTGAGTCATCTCTGGGTTTTTTATTAGTGTCATTCCACTTGTTATTTCTGGTTCCACTTGGAGATTTCTTGGATCTCTTACTCATCCTTGGGCGAATTCAGAGAAACAAGTGTCATAGGAGAAGTTTCTAGAAGATTCCATGAGCATCCACTTAGCAAACTATCTCGGAAATTTGTCCATTATCGCTCATCACACCCTATAGAAGGCCTCTTCAGTATGCATCGGACGTGGCTAGTGTAGAAGTTAGTATGCATTGCACCCTGACATTGGAGCTTTCAGTATGGTCCAGTTTAGGCCAGTTATGGATGGTTTTTCAGGTGGAACTTTTGGGGAATGATGTAATCAGTTGACCATGATCTTTTAGGGTATGAAACAACACTTTTAGGGGTTAAAGAGCCCTAGTTTATCGACATATACGATTGGGGTTGAAGTGCCCAAATATGTCTATAACAGTGGGTTCAACACAGTGTTCTAGTGACATTGATCTAACTCTTGAGATTAACTGATTGTTGGTTAATACAATTTTAAAGTTCTGATGGGTCCAATGTGAAAATTTGATGAAACAAGGCCTTCATTTTGTATTGTTGTGTTCCAGAAGAATCCAATTTGAAAATTAATGAAACGTGGTCCCTGGAGGAAGAGAGAAGGTCGTAGCCTTCTCTAGGCTGGTGCCTACGTACTAGTAAACATATCAGCTAGTACAAGAGCTGCGGGGTTGTAGCTTCCTTCTAGTAGAAGCTGGAAAATGAGAGAAGGTTGTAGCCTTCTATAGGTAGGTGCCTGCGTATTCTTATGAGTCTGCACCAGTACAATATTGTAAACATATTTTCTTTATTTTAAAAGAAGACAGAGACGATAGTAGTAGGTGGTTTTTCTCTCGCATTGGGTTTCCACCTTAAATCTTGGTGTTCATGTGTGTTGATTATGTGTTATGGTTTATTATGTTATTACTGCACACAGTTACTATATAATAAGTTACTGATGCACTGATTAAAGATCAACACATGATAAATTGACTAAATCATAAGTTCTCTGGGTATACGTTGGTTTCTCTAATCACAGTAGCGTGCACACACAAGTTCACTTCACTGAAGTAGCATATATAAATCTATTTGGAGAATGAAAAATTATTGAATTGTAAATAATGATTCACCCCCCCTCTCAGTATTATTTCCAACAATTGGCTCATAGGTGTATGGGTAGACCCACTAGGACTACTCATCCCTAATCTTTGACCTCGTAAGGAAATGAAAGTGTGCAGGAAGGATCATCAGGGAGATAGGCTCAAGGACATGGTGGTAGACAGTTGGGAAAGAGCGACTAATGGGAAAGATAAAATGCATCCCCACTGATATCTCATCCCACCAGGCTTATCCTAGAGGAAAATGAAGGCACACAGGTAAAAGTGTTGACGAAAAGATGTCAGGGGCCAAGGTTTAGCATCGTTGTTGGGGGTCAAGGTTTAGCAGCAATACGTCATTCTGTGCATCTGAATGACCAAAGATACGAAGTGTTTGTTGAGCCATCAAGGCTTCAGGTGTAAATGATCCACGGTTAAGTGCTTAGGGACTAAAGCCAAGGTCAAAACCTTTTGTCTTATGGGAAAAAGGGTCGGTATAAAGCACAAGGGGCTTACAGGGAAAAATGTGGCAGCATGGATAGATTAAGCATATTCAACCATATTTAGCAGCCAACCAATACTAGAACTGCAGCTAAGTCTCAACTAAACCTTGTAATGTGTTAGATTGCCTAAAATTGATGATATAATTCTGAGATTGAGTTTAAGAGCCTCATGAAAAGATGGAATTTGAGTCTTACACATACAAAACTCATGTTCAAACCTGATGAACATAAAAAAAATTGTAGAACACTTGAAGAAATCATGATAAGAGGTGAACTTAGCTAAAGATTTAAATTGAAAATTAAGAAATTTAAGTAAGTTTAACTCCATGATTCATACCAAAACATCAAATTAGTGACTGAAAATAGTTCGAGCACATTGAGAAGACTAGTTAATAGAATATTTATGCATGAAGTAATGCTTGAAGGAAAAGAAGCTAATTTTATCAATTAATTTTCTTGATGAGAAAAATTGACAGGAAAAGGTTGTTGATTTTGGAGAATATGATTGAGATACTACTGGTGTAAATGGTTGATTTATTAGTAATGAAATAATCATTAAGGTGTTTTTGGTGAGTGTTTGAAGAGACAAATCTATTTATTTTTATGTAAGGAATTGACATTCATGGTTCTAGTTTGAGAATGGAAGAAAGATGAATCATCAAGGCCAAGTTGCAGCTTGCAAATCAGGGGTTGTATCTCCTTCTAGTAGTTGTTGGTAAATGTTTAGGGTTTGGAGCTCCTTTGAATGGAAGTTGATAAATTTTTAGAGGATGTAGTTCATTTTAGTTGTAAGCTGAAAAATTAGGGAGAAGTTGCTTCTTGCTAGTTGTATCCAGAGAATTTTGTACCAGCAAGTTGTAACTTTCTTTACAAAGAAATTGTAGAAACTTTTGAAAAATGTTTGTGTGCTATTTTTTTGTTTATATTGGTCCATGTCACACTCCTATGAATTAATTATTGAATAATTTCATGGTGTCCTAAAATTTTTTCACAAGTGAAAGAAAGCATAAAATTCCTACGATACTGATTCACTCCCCTTTCAGTATTATCCTGGTTTATAACAAATGATCCCTATAAAAGCAATATCCATTGTCCTTTGGAATGTAGATCCAACATTGATGAGGTTGAAGGGCTTGAATTGAAAGGAAAATATCCCCCAATCATTCTAAAAGACTCCTTTCACTAATCTGGTTCATCTATCAAGACTTGATTATATTTGGAAAAATCATCAAGTAGAGAAAACATTTCAGATCCAGAAACTGTTTGCAGAATCTTCTCCATAGAGGTGACAAGATAATTATCGTTATCTGAAGCCAAATTTAGGTTTTAGGAAACTAATGCATTGTTGAATCTCACCGGACTTCTTTCTTACAAGAACCAAATTAGATACCCAAGTGAAGTGTTTGACTCTAAAAATAATTCATGCATCCAACAAATTATTCAACTCTTTTTGAATGAGAGGTTCCATTGTTGGATGCAATTTCTTTAACTATTGCTAAAACCATTTCACCCAATATTTTATAGGTATCATGTGCTGGATTATATGAGTGTCATGCAATTTCAGGTCCTCATGTATGTTAATTTTTCGTTAGGGATTATATTGCTTTTTTCTTTGATAATTGCATTTCATTATTTTCATATTAAATTTACCCCATAGCATCATATCATTATTGAGATTTACATCATTATTCAACAACATATGCAATTATGTAGAAAGAATGACATCATCATTAATGCAATGGAACATAAAGGGACAATAGAAGAAAATCATTCACACATAAAGACACCAGGATAGGATTAGTCAAAGACCAGGGAAAAACCCACTATGGGGAAAACCCTTTCAAATTCTTCTTCTTATTAGATTTCCATTGAATGATTAAGCAATTAGAGAGTACAATGATCCATATCTTCAACCATAATCCTATCCAGAAAAAACATCTAAACAACATTCATGAGATGAACCCAATAATGCTAATAATCAAAACCTTGATTTAGGAACCTGTAGTGAACTATGACTATCTGTAGTCAACTGCCAAACTCTGCAATTAACAGCGAAAACTTTTGTCAACTCAAAAGTCAACCTTTAGGTCCCAGTCATAAGGAAGATGTGAAATGAATTTTTCAGAAAGGCTTCGATCAAAATTTCTCCATGACATGCCTGCAACTGTGGTCAAAATTTCTCCATGGCATGCTTGTAGCTGAGACCCAAAACCCTAAAAATGGAGATACAATCTTTAGACCCTACAATTTCAAACATGTGTTAACCAATCTCCACAAACTTGCCTCAGACCTATGCAAGCCAAACCAAAAAGAGAATATAAGAATGATCCAAGATGATGTCCAAATGAGGTTGAGGTCACTTGTATTTATAGCCTTCGAAGGGTGTTCAATTTTCTTTACGGCTGACCTGATATAATATGCACATGTGAGCTTTTAATTCAAAGATACACTTTGCCTTGTCCAAATTTAGCGCTTCAATGGTGAAAATTATTCTTCTCGAAAAGAGGAATGTCTTCCTATGGTTGGACTTTGTCATTGAGCTACCAAAATAAAATCCCCTATAATCTAGGGAGAAATTCCAACTGCATCATGTAATCATCACAAGAATCATGTCGTCAAATCATGTCCAATCTCAAGTATCTCATCATAAAATGTCATCACTTCTCATCTCTTCTTATTCATGCTTATCTCTAAAATTTCCTTGCTCATATGTTGAACATTCTCAAATATAAAAGAAGAATAATTTGACATCGGGGAGCCTAAGCTACCACCCTCTATCCATCGGGGAGCCACTTCTACCACCCAGAATCACTACAAGCGGGGAGCCCAATGCTACCACCTTAAAAACATTAGTGGGGAGTCAAATCTATGAGTTGCATCAACATCAGAGAGCCTAGCTCAATCTAAAAAAAGATTAGGGGGTGCATCTCAGCTTGAAACCACATCAGTGATCTTAGTCTCAAACCAAACTCTCATGGGGGAGAAAAAACATATCCATCCCCATATCGAGCAATAGGTGATATAGAGGAGCACATATCAACCCATCTTATTTCCACTAATCTTCCCAACAATGACCCTCAAGATTCATGTGGTAGAACACCTACATCAAAATCCAAACTTGGGTGAGATAACTGACTTACCAAAGGTAAGGATCACACACCCCCAGGCATCCTCAAGCCGTTGGAAAGATGGGTGTTGGCATTATGATCCAGGTTTGGCGCTATGGAACAGGTGTTGTACTTGATGGCAACTCACTCAAGTGGCAAATCCTTGTTCAGGCTCTCAAAATCATAGAAAAAGAGATACCTGCAGGTGAGCTTAAGAAAAGTTGCGGACCCGCAGGTGAGCCGAACAAGAAGTGTGGGCATACCCGCAGGTTCTTCGAACAAAAGGTGCGGGCGTCAAATTCACTCACTTCAATGCAGAGAAGCGCGCGCACGTGGGAATTTTTATGATTGGTCCATGGTATTTAGTCCGACGTTCATGATCCTATGGTTTTGGTCCGTGGTATAGCATCTAAATTATTGAACCCTGGTTTTGGATCCCTTGTATTGGTTTTCGATGGTTTTGTTCCATGGTTTGAGTAAGGGCTTGCCTATAAAAAGGAAAGGAGATCACTTGGCTAGTCACTTGTGAAATTTGAATATCTTAAGATCTGAAATTTTGGGTGATCGGTTTGAAAAGCTAGATCTAAATCAAGGTGAAAACTGTAAATTGTAAGGCGGATCTATTGATAGGTTGTGATCTCTCTGGCGCATGATCAGATCTGTGGATCTACCTGTCTGTGGCACATTGGAGGACTGTTAATTTGGCTCTATTCGGAGGTCCGTAGGCAATCCATAGAGCAGGTACGGAGGTACGTAGCGAAGCAGAAGGCGCAGTGCGGAGGTACGCAGTGCAGCAGAAGGCAAAGGTGTATAGGTATGCAGCGCAGCAGAAGGCGCAGTGCAGAGGTACATAGCACAGCAGAAGGCGTAGGTGCGGGGGTACGCAGTGCAGTAGAAGGCGTAGGTGCGGAGGTACGCAGCGCAGCAGAAGGCGTAGGTGCGGAGGTACGCTGTTGGGTAGATAGTGCAGGTGCGGAGGTACGCTGTCAGGTAGACAGTGCAGGTGCGGAGCTACGCAGTCCAGACACAGAAGAACTGCGGATATTCGCAGGTTTCTATTGGTGAAGTTGTAGACTTTTCTTGAAATATTTGTTGGCTGCCTTTAATCTATTGCTGCAGAGTTCTGGGTTTATATTACTGGTATTGCTTTTCTGGTTACTGCATTCTGAGAAGTTATTGGTTGATTCATTGGGTGATTGTAAAAGGAGATTGGTTGATTCACATGTACTTGATGATTATTTGATGTTAATGGATCCAGTTTGAAAATTTATGAAACGTGGTCCTTGGAAGAAAAGAAGTAGGACAGCACCTACGTACTAGTAGTTCAGCTAGTACAAGAGCTAAGGGGGTTGTAGCTCCCTTCCAGGAGAGACTTGAAAACGAGAGAGGGTTGTAGCTCTCTGTAGGTTGCAGCCTGCGTACTAGTAAAGGACTGCACCAGTACAAAATCATTGTAAAAGAAGTTTCTAATTGAAAGAAGATAGAGACATATTGCAGCAGGTGGTTTTCACCCACATTGGGTTTCCACCTTATATCTAGTGTTCTTTGGTGTGACTATCTGTTTTTCTTGTTCTTGCTCATTATTATATGGTACTGACATACAAATTAATGATCAATATCTGAAGAATAAATTAAAGTATAAATCTGGAAGATATATTGAAAAGAATTTGATAATACTGATTCACCCCCCCTCTCAGTATTATTTTCAACAATTGGTATCAAAGCAGGTCCTTCTAAAGAAGCTTGATCGCTTGAAGGAATATCCATCATCATGAGAAACTACGAGAGAGAAGCATCTATCAGGCCACCAATTCTTGATGGGACAAACTTCGTATATTGGAAGGTAATAGTTACTGCCTATCTTCAATCTCTTGGTACAGAAGTCTGGGATATCATAGATACAGGGTACACTTTTCCATCAGCAACTCCTACAGATCCGGCTGAGAAGAAGAAATATGAAACAAATGCAAAGGCTGTTAATACTCTACTAGGATGTCTATCTTAATCAGAATTCGTCAAGGTTATGCAGTATAAATCCGCAAAAGAAATATGGGACAAGATTGTTCTGAGCTATGAAGGAGATGAACAGGTAAAACGAGCAAAACTTCAAACCCTCAGAATTCAGTATGAAAATCTTAGAATGCACAATGATGAAAGTGTGGCTAACTATTTCCTTCGTGTAGATGAGATTGTTAATTGTATGAAAAACTTGGGTGAAGAAGTAAAAGAGGTTGTTGTGGTTGAAAAGGTTCTAAGATCCTTGTCCCCTAAATTTGAATCTAAAGTTTCTGCTATAGAAGAAAAGGAGAATCTACGAAACCTCACTATGTCACAGCTGCACGGAATTCTGACCGCTTACGAAATGAGGAAAGGAGGACCATCAGACAGAAGAGAAGCTGCATTCAAGGCTTCAGGCAAAGATTACTATGAGTCATGACATCTATTAGAAGAAGACGAAGAATCAAATTTTGTCAAGAATCTTCAACGGGGGGCTGGAAGATTCAAAGGTAAGTTACCTTTCAAATGCTTTGCTTGTGGAAGAGTCGGTCACTATGCTGCAAAGTGTCCACATAAAGACAAGCTTGATAAAGGTAAGGAACCTGTCAGATGGAACAAGAAACAGAATGTAACTAAGAAAAGTTACTACACTCATGAAGACAGTGATGGACTTTCAAATAGTGACGAAGATGAATAAGGTAACAATTATAGACTCTTAATGGCTTTTGAAGATGATGATTTTGTGGACGCTATAGATGAAGAAGGTCTTGAAGAAATTTCTAAACTCAAAAAATATGTTTAGAAGAGAAGAATGTGATCATTGATACTCTTCAATTCCAACTTGTTGAAAAAGAAAAACTTCATGAAAAGTTAGAATGTGAAATTGTTGGTCTTAGAAAAGAGATTGAGAAAACAAAATCTCTTAATCTTAAGTTAAAGGATCTGAAACTCTGGATGAGATTATCAATGTGCAGCGTTCTCCACTAATCAAGACAGGTCTAGGATATAATGGAGAAGCATCTCAAACATCCACCTCCAAAAGTTATCTTGATGCAGCAAGGAGGAGCGAGCAAAGGCCTAATAGAAATCATCAGGTAAATCAGGGACAATTTACCTCAAGAATGAACAAAGATTATCAGGTAAATCGGGGGCAATCTACTTTAAGAACAAACAGAAACTACAACCAGCCTCAGGTAAAACCTTCTCAATTTGCCTCAAGAATGGATGTCAATAGAAATTACAATCATTTGGCTGATCACAGGAGTTTCTTCAATGGCCAATGTTTCTCTTGTCATAACTTTGGCCACAAAGCAGCTCAATGTGTTGCTTATAAGACAATCATGACTAGAGAAGCTCAAAAACAAAGGAGCATGACTGGGATTGTGAAAAGAACCTACAATAACTTTTCTGCTCTTGAAAATGAAATAGAATGCTCTATTTGTAACAACTTCGGTCATGAAGATTCTGAATGCAGGAGCAGGTTTCAGCAGACAACTCAGAAGGAGCAAGCCTCAAGTGTCAAAACATGGAGAATGAAGGAACCACAACCAGAGAGATGTGGTATAGCTTTATATGCAGAAGGGAAAGAAAATCAATGGTACATTGACAGTGGCTATTCGAAACACATGACAAGTGATAAGGAAAAACTCCAGTCATATAGTGCCTTAGAGAAGGAGAAGAAGGTCTCTTTTGGAAATGACACCCCTGCGCTCATAAAAGGTAAAGGTTCTGTTCAGTTGAAAGAAAAGGTCAAAGCTGGAAATGTTATGTATGTTGATGGGTTAAAGCATAATTTGTTGAGTGTCAGTCAGATGTGCGATCAAGGAACAAAGGTAATATTTCGATCAAATGGATGTAGTGTTCGTGATCTTGATACATGAAAAACAATGATCAAAGGCATAAGGAATCCAAATAATTTATACATATTCAAAGAAGGACAACATCAATGCTATCTAAGAAAGAACGATGAACACTGGTTATGGCACAGAAGATTGGGGCATCTTAGCTTCTCACAGATAAGGAAAGCATGTAAATACCAGGTAGTTCGTGGTCTTCCAGACATCAGAATTCCAGACAATACAATTTTCAAATCGTGTCAGTTTGGTAAGCAAACCAGAACTAACTTCTTGATAAGGAAGGATCAGCTAGCAGGCCACTTGAACTTGTCCATACTGATGTATGTGGCCCATCTATAAAAAGGTCACCTCGAGGAGAATAATATTTCATATTATTCATTGACGACTTTTCCAGGATGTGTTGGATAGGACTTATGAAGCACAAAGATTAAGCCTTTGAAAAGTTCAAATCATTCAAATCCTTGGTGGAGAACGAATCAGATCACAAAATCAAATGCTTCAGGTCTGATAGAGGAGGGGAGTTTACCTCGAATGAATTTTTCAACTTCTGTGAAGAACATGGAATAAGAAGGGAATACTCTATAGCTAGGGCTCCTCAGCAAAATGGAGTGGTAGAAAGGATGAACAGAATGGTTCAACAAATGGCTCGTGCTATGCTTGATGAGTCTGGAACTCCCGCAACCTTTTGGGGTGAAGCCGCATTTGCTGCAGTTGTTATTCTCAACAAGACAAATATTCGGGTAAACAACACTCAAACTCCTCATGAGCTCTGGTATGGTGAGACTCCTTCGATAAAACATTTCAAAATTTTTGGAAGCAAATGCTATATTAAAAATAATGATGAAAATCTTGGCAAATTTGAACCTAGAGCAGATGAAGGCATTCTCCTTGGTTATTCTCCTCACAGCAACGCATACAAATGTTACAATAAAATGCTTGGAAGAATTGTCGACAACATTGATGTAGTGGTGGATGAAAAAGAAAACACTCCCGGGCAGGTAAGATCTGAAGACTTCGAAGATGATGAGGACTATCCATCAACATCAAATCAGATCCATGATGAAGAAGAAACCCATGAGGCACTAGAGGCATGGAAAGATGAATGCTGGGTCAAGGCAATGGATGAAGAACTTGAGCAGATCGAAAAGAACAATACTTGGGAGTTGGTTCCTAGACAAAAAGATAAGAATGTCATAGGGACAAAATGGATCTTCAAAAACAAGTTGAATGAAAATGGGGAAGTAATTAGAAACAAGGCCAGACTTGTTTGTAAAGGGTATGCTCAACAAGAAGGAATAGACTTTGAATAAAATTTTGCTCCCGTTGCAAGACTTGAGGCCATCAGAATGCTCCTTGCTCTCTCTAGCTTTCAGAAGTTCAAAGTATTTCAAATGGATGTGAAATCAACCTTTCTGAATGGAGGCTTAGAAGAAGAAGTGTACATTGAGCAACTAGATGGTTTCATCCTTGGGAATTATCCAAATCTTGTATGCAGACTAAAAAAGGCTCTCTATGGTCTCAAACAGGCTCCAAGGGATTGGTACTGTCGGTTGGACAAATACCTTCATCAACAAGGTTTTTCAAAAGGATCAGCAGATAGAAATCTTTATATAAAAATTGAAAATGACAAATTGCTAATACTTGTTGTGTATGTAGATGATATTATCTTTGGAAGTAATGAAGAAGCTATGAGTCAAAACTTTGCCTTGGTAATGAAGAAAGAATTCGAAATGTCTTTGCTTGGAGAGCTGACATATTTTCTTGGTCTACAAATCCAACAAAATGAAGGCGGTATCTTTTTATCTCAAACCAAGTACCTCAAGTAGATCTTGAAGAAATATGGCATGGAAGATACGAAACTAGTATGTACCCCTATGGTTACAAGATGCAACCTCAGTGCAAATGATGAATCTGCAGCAGTGCATCAACCAACCTATAGATCCATGATTGGAAGTTTGCTTTATTTGACAGGTACCCGACCAGATATCATGCACACAGTGGGAATAGTTGGAATATTTTAGGCAAATCCAAAGGAAACTCATCTTCAGGCAGTTAAGAGAATCTTCAAGTACCTTCAAGGAACTCAAAACTATGGCTTATGGTATCCTAGAGATACAGATCTCACACTTCATGCTTATACAGATGTAGATTGGGCCGGAAGCGTGGATGACAGAAAAAGCACTAGTGGGGGTGCATTCTTCATGGGTTCCAGATTAGTATATTGGTTCAGCAAGAAACAGAGTTCAATTGCTTTATCTACAGCTAAAGTAGAGTATGTGGCTGCTGCATCTTGTTGCACAGAACTTCTTTGGATGATGCAAACCTTGCAGGACTTTCAAATCACTTGTACTCCACCTTCTCCATCCTATGTGATAATACAAGTGCTATCAGCATTTCAAAGAACCCAATCATGCATTCAAAGACCAAGCATATACCTATCAAATATCATTTTCTTCGGGAACAAGTGCTTGAACAAAAAGTCAAGTTGGAGTATGTTCCTTCTAAGGAACAAGTTGTTGATATACTCACCCAACCACTGCCCAGGGAGACCTTTGAATACCTCAGGCAAAAGCTGGGGTTAGTTGATGCATCATCTTGTTGTTGAATCTTATCTGTTTCAAAGATTGTTGGTTGTACGTGAGCTTCATAAGGAGTATACACGTACATTCGATGGTTTATGGATTGGCCAAAGACCATCTGGCACAGGTTCAGGGGGAGCATATATTCTTCTAATAATACATTGTTGGCATTATTGTAGAAGATATTGGAGGAGAAAGTTCAGAAGGATGTTGATCTGAATATTGCTGCTAATGTTTTGTCTCTATGTCTTATATCTATTTTGTCAAGGTCATTTATGGTGTATGGTGGATTATGGTCGTTCTTGAAGAAAATTTCTTTTACAGATCTGGCCTATAGTCAGGGGGAGCATGATCAGCATAGCAGAGTAGAGTTTTCAACATGTTCTCAGGGGGAGCATAACCCTTTTCCCTTGATGACAAAGGGGGAGAATGACTTTGAGGATCTTGGGGTTGCCATCAAGTCCAAAGGGGGATATTGTTGGCATTATGATTCAGGTTTGGCGCTATGGCACAAGTGTTGTACTTGATGGCAACTCACTCAAGTGGCAAATCCTTGTTCAGGCTCTCAAAATCATAGAAAAAGAGATACCCGCAGGTGAGCTTAAGAAAAGTTGCGGACCCGCAGGTTCTCTGAACAAAAGGTGTGGGCATCAAATTCACTCACTTCAATGCAGAGAAGCGCGCGCACGTGGGAATTTTTATGATTGGTCCATGGTATTTAGTCTGACATTCATGATCCTATGGTTTTGGTCTGTGGTATAGCATCTAAATTATTGAACCCCGGTTTTGGATCCCTTGTATTGGTTTTCGATGGTTTTGTTCCATGGTTTGAGTAAGGGCTTGCCTATAAAAAGGAAAGGAGATCACTTGGCTAGTCACTTGTGAAATTTGAATATCTTAAGATCTTAAATTTTGGGTGATCGGTTTGAAAAGCTCGATCTAAATCAAGGTGAAAACTGTAAATTGTAAGGCGGATCTATTGATAGGTCGTGATCTCTCTGGCGCATGATCAAATCTGTGGATCTGACTGTCTATGGCACATTGGAGGACTGTTAATTTGGCACTATTCGGAGGTCTGCAGGTGATCCACAGAGCAGGTGCGGAGGTACGCAGCAGAAGTGCGGAGGTACGCAATGCAGCAGAAGGCGAAGGTGCGTAGGTACGCAGCGCAGCAGAAGGCGCAGTGCGGAGGTACACAGCGCAGCAGAAGGCACAGGTGCGGGGGTACGTAGTGCAGCAGAAGGCGTAGGTGTGGAGGTACGCAGCGTAGCAGAAGGCGCAGGTGCGGAGGTACGCTGTCGGGTAGACAGTGCAGGTGCGGAGGTACGCTGTCAGGTAGACAGTGCAGGTGCGGAGCTGCGCAGTCTAGACACAGAAGAACTGCGGATATTCGCAGGTTTCTATTGGTGAAGTTGCGGACTTTTCTTGAAATATTTGTTGGCTGCCTTTTATCTATTGCTGCAGAGTTATGGGTTTAGATTACTGGTATTGCTTTTCTGGTTACTACATTCTGAGAAGTTATTGGTTGATTCATTGGGTGGTTGTAAAAGGAGATTGGTTGATTCACATGTACTTGATAATTATTTGATGTTCATGGATCCAGTTTGAAAATTTATGAAACATGGTCCTTGGAAGAGAAGAAGTAGGTCAGCACCTACGTACTAGTATTTCAGATAGTACAAGAGCTAAGGGTGTTGTAGCTCCCTTCCAGCAGAGACTGGAAAATGAGAGAGGGTTGTAGCTCTCTGCAGGTTGCAGCCTGCATATTGGTAAAGGACCGCACCAGTACAAAATGATTGTAAAAGAAGTTTCTAATTGAAAGAAGATAGAGACATATTGCAGCAGGTGGTTTTCACCCACATTGGGTTTCCACCTTATATTTGGTGTTCTTTGGTGTGACTATCTGTTTTTCTTGTTCTTGCTCATTATTATATGGTACTGACATACAAATTAATGATCAATATCTGAAGAATAAATTAAAGTATAAATCTGGAAGATATATTGAAAAGAATTTGATAATACTGATTCACCCCCCCCTCTCAGCATTATTTTAAACAATGGGGAGGGACAATCCCAACAAGCACAAATTGTGCGTATGGTGCCAACTAGCGTATACTCTGCATAGACTAAGATAGGGGGGATACCCAACTTATCAAAACAGACAAGGATCACACACAACCTATGGGTAACAGATAGTGAAGAAACATCTATGACCCTATTTTCTAGAGACTCCTCAACCCCATGAGCCCTCCATCATAATACCACACCCTAGGAGCTCTTACAGTGGGGGAAGAGTTGGCTATGTGTTCTCAATTAGCCCTACTCTCTGTACATCATGCTCATATCTCTATTTTCTTAATTATCATGTCATAATCAAGTCGAATATCATATAAAAAATATACATATCATGAAAAGGATACTTTATTCATCCTCCCTCTCATGGAGGTGGAAACCACAAGCCTAATATTGTCTCACAGGCAGTGCTGACTCAATATATGAAGAGATCTCAATCCCAACTATATACGTGATTCTCTACCAATTAGATCCCACTCAATATTATTACAATCTATCTCTGTCATATTCATAACCTACTCAAATATCTCTCCAAAGAGCTTCTTCAACATGTCCCACAGCTAGCCATGCTAGCATAATTTTACTAAACCTCGGGCATGCTTAAAGCTACAGACTTCTCATCCAAAATTATCGTGGCTGATCTCATACAAAGGAAGCACCCAGATGTGCTCATCTCATCAATAATGATCCAAACAGCATTAGAATATCTATGCAATCACATATCACAAGAAGAATGTCTCAGACCAAAAATCAATCATCCCATCCAAATATCTCGAAGTGTGCTCGACAACAACTCAATGTATATGAATAGTCTCAATCAATAATTCACTCAAGTTAGTCTATGAAATACATACATATATATGGATGGATGTTCACATGGAATATCAATGCTTCAATTGATTTTTAGTTGCTAAGGCAGGTTCAACAATATCTTTTCATAACTTCTTGAAATTCAATTGAAGTGTCCAAGGATTTGCATTTCCACTTTATAAAAACTCTTTGATAGCTTCATGATATAGATTTTCTTTTCCAAACTTTGGAAAGTGATTCCTCATGCCATGATTCATTATTTCAAGCTTCATAAACCAACTCCCTCTTACTTTGATCATCAAAGGCTAGTTACCCGTTAAAAGTATATCATCAACATAAAAAACCAAAATCAAAGTAATACATTGGACCCCTTTTGAAGTAGAGGTTCATATTAACACGTCTTCCTAACTTCACCAGATAACTGTCAATGCATACATAATATGTTCGAGGAGCTTTCTTCATACAATTCTTTCTACAAACATAACACATGACCAAACCAATATCCTCATCCTTACACAAATTAATGTTTTGCAATCAAATAAACTAAGTTATCTTATCAAGCCTTAGATTCCAAAGGGAACCTAATATCAAAGTCATAAAATATTCGACCAATATCACAGTGAAAATATCTTTGGAACAAGTATTAGGTAGAGGTCACATCAAGTTACAACAACCTTTTATTTACCAAGCACTATCCAATAAACCTTTATCAACCATTCTTATGATCATAATATGAATAATTTTTGTCACTAAATATGAATGGATACATCAAGGAAAAGTCATATAAGTTTCATGCATATACCAATAATGATTCATGCATATTCCATCCATTCATTGTGAGATTACTTCATACTGAATCACTTTATACTTCAACCATTGTGCCAAGGATAATGAGGCCAATAAAAACCCATTATTGAATACCAATATTAGTCATTGAAAGTTATTATGCTCACATAGCACTGTCATCAAGGTAACTCATCAGATATCAAGTCAAAACCCTAATATGTTCTCACAGAGAGTTTAGTTAATCCATAACCCAAAATGATATGAAGCATCATCTCAATGTTCTAAATCATATTTATGAACTATCAAGAATCATGTCATTTCTCATCTATACTAATCATCCAATTCTTGTCAAACCCTTGTAAATGTTATAAAATACTGTCATACACTAGATTCAATGATAAAATCAAAAGAACATACTAATATGCATATTTCGGTCACCTGTAAACACAAGTTTAGTCAATACATTCACATTATCTATAGTAAGTCAAACAATCAAACTTCCCAACTCATGGAACTTTCTGATGTCTGCTCCATATCTGAAGGATTGTCATATTGTAGGTGCATACCTAATTCTATTCATAAGGATTTAGTTTTGTGACCTACAGGAATAACCACACCTATAGGATTTCTTCCATGTGGTTAAGAGGCTCCAACCACACCCTCAATCTTGCTTCCATGTGGTTGAGGCTTAAAGTAAGGAAAAAATATCTCTTCTTAAACCAAAACTTGTTGTAGACCAACAATATAATATATTTGTTTATTTATGTCCAAAAAACACACTTCAGTAGTATAGAATCTCCTATACAACTAATGAAAATGAAAATTTTAAAAGGGATATTAGAAAGAGATTCTCCCTATGAAAAGGAAGCCACTTCACTCACCTCATTCAATATGTCAACTTGTCTATCAAAATACTTTTCATGCATCAAAATAATTGTTAGGTCATAAAATCTAGCTATATCGGGTTCTAAAACATATATCCATCATATTCATAGCATTTCAGGATCATCTACTTTGTTATCATATATGAACCTTGAAATCAAAATTTTATCAAGAGTTAGAGTCTTATGATTAGGGCAGCAGACAGGTGATTCATCATACTTCAAAGATCATGAACACAATATAACTTACATAGCTTAGTCCATCAAGTTAGGTCATCCAGATTTTGAAAAATTGTCATACTTTCATCATGAAGGTTATCATGCTTATCACAAACATTATCAATAGTATAAAGTTACCATATATTAGAATCAAGGTGATATCCTTCTTTGTGGGATCAAGATATCCAAAATTATAGATGTTAGCCAAACATCAAGTATACCAATATATCAAACATCAATATTCAGTAACTTCATAGCATCAAGAAGCTCATCATGTCTAAAAGGTAATATACTTGTTCACTACCACGTACACCATCCCATCATGAGTACCATGAATCAAACTTTCATATGCTTGAGCCGTTTGTGAAAGTGACTTTCCCATTATACCTTAGGGCTTACCTTGCCATCCTATATTGCATCTATAACATTGAAATAAAGCACCATCCACGCCTTAGTGTTCAAATATCTGTGCAACTTCTTATTTTACATAAGAAGCTATAGAATTTTGTCAACTTTTCATCAAGTGCATCTTTACCTTTTCTAATGCTAGTTCTTCTCTTATGTTGGGTGTGTAGCCTAATTATCTTTTTGATTTATAGGTCTTAGCCGCGTCAGACCCCAATTACTAAATGGGGTGACAATGTCACCCATATGATAACTGTTAGGGGGGGAGGGAGGGTGGTGACGACAAATTTTAATGATCCCCCCCCGACATGGGTTCAAGGGTAGTGCCCCTTAAGCTAAAAATAGATGAAAAATTGCCTTGTAAAATATTATAATTTCATAGTCAATATGGGTCATTCATTAGGCAGATGATCTAAATGTAGAATTTATGTTAATTTAGGGTTTTTTGACCTAGAAGGAAACCCTTGTTTTATATGAGGGAATTGTATTGTGGCTGTATTATTATTTTGAGCGAGAGAGAGAGAGGAGGTTGTGTGAGAGCAAAGAGGAAATTACAATGGATATGTTGTAGGTTGTATCTCTTGATTTTGTTGGATAATATAAAAGGAAGGACTAGATGTTTCTCCATGGACATAGCCCAAATTGGGTGAACCACATATATTTGTGTCTCTCTTGTTTTATGTGTTTTTGTATTTGTGTTTCCACAATAATTTATGTATTTCATTACTCCATTAATTAATTTCTAACATCTTCCTGCACTAGCCATGATCCTCAAGAAGGATCCACTTATCACAACTCATCAGGAGGTTAGAAGTGTCCAAATACTCAAGTATACATGTAGGAAGTATAAGTAATAATCAAAAAAATAATTAGATCGATAAGTCTAAACAAAAGTAAAGACACAAAGGATCACCATAAATCTAAAATTACTTATCTTCAATGAGAGATGATCACCTCCCTCTTGAACCAGCCTTCAAGATCCATCATTTTCCATTTTCCATATGATAGTGCTACCTTCAATATTTTAGCCAACTTTATTAGAAATCAAGCCTAATAGAGACTACCATCTAGGGCTTAATCATCTCTGTCACAAGTTCTTTTACATACTCACATTAGTCATGCTAAAGTTTCTAAATTACATATCTCAAGTCTTTTCCATAAACTAGGGTTTCTCCCAAACCCTAACCTCATAATATACATCAAACCCTAATAACCAAATTTCCTAGAGTTTCCTTCAAACCCTAGTATTCTTTTAGGTCTCCTCCATCTTCTCTTGTATCCATCAAGGGTGTTTTCATAGGATCGATATTGAATGACTTTTCTTTAGCTCATCTCTGATACCATGTTAATTTTTCCTTAGGGCTTATGTTTTTCTTTACTTTGATAATTGTATTTCATTATTTCCATATTAAATTTACCCCATAACATCATATCATTATTCAACAACATATGAAATTATGTAGAAAGAACAAAATCATTATCAATGCAAGAAAACATAAAGGAATAATAGAAGAAAATCATTCACATATAGAGACATGAGGATTGTTCAGAGACCAGGGCAAAGCCCACTATGGGGAAGACCCTTTTAAATTCTTCTTCTTATTAGATTTTCATTGAATGATTTAGCAAGGAGAGAGTACAATGATCAATATATTCAACCATAAAACTATCTAACAAGAAAAACTAAACAAAATTCATGAGATGAACTTAACAATGCCAATAATCAAAACCCCAATTCAGGAACATGTAGTCAACTATCATTGTCTCTAGTCAACTGCTGAACTTTGCAGTCACTCAGTGAAAATTTTGGTGAGCTGAAATTTCAACCTTTAGGTCCCAGTAATATGGAATATGTGTCATGCATGTGGCTGAAAGGCTTCAGTCAAAATTTCTCCACGACATGCTTGTGGCTGAGACATAAAACCCTAAAAATAAAGATGTGAGCTTTAGACCCTGCAATTTCGGACTTGTGCCAACCAATCTCTGCAAACTTTCCTCGGACCTATGCGAGCCAAACCAAATAAGAGAATAGAATAATCATCCAAGATGATGTCCAAATGAGGTTGAGGTCACTTGTATTTATAGCCTTCCAAGGGTGTCCAATTTGCTTTAGGTCCAACCTGATCTAATATGCACATGTGGCCTTTCAATTCAAAAATACACTTTCTCTTGTCCAAATTGAGTGCTTCAATAGTCAAAATTGGTCCTCTCAAAAAGAGGAATCTCGTTCCATGGTTGGAATTTGTCACTGAGATTCCAAATTAAAAATACATCCAAGAAAAATAATCTCAATGTTTCTTGAACAACTCAATAAAGGTTCAACTTTCCACAGGGGAACAACACATACCGTGTGCTAGTGTCAGTCTTTGAAACCTTCCTCCAGTGATCAAACATGCTCTTACAAAGTGATTTTAAGGTGTCAAGGTCAAATTTTGTCATTTCACTGAGTCTTCAAGCAAAATTTGGTCACTAGGTATTAGGTCTAGGGTTTGTTTTCACTCCTTTCAAAGTTATCCAAATGTCAGTCCATGTCACCATTCAGCTAAGCGTACCATCATTCAGAGGGTTGTCATCATCATGTCAGCTTCCAATGGTTCATTTTACACCTTGTTCATGCTTCAGTTGTGCCTAGGTAAAGTTCATTTCCCTCTCCTAGGGTTTTGAAGGTAATTTCTCTTGGATGGTCAAATCATCAGAAAAACTTGTATCCTGATGTTCATACACCTTCCCCTATCCTTAATGAACCTTATTAAACACTTCTCATCACCGATATCCCTCAAATTCCTCATTTTCGCACAAACCATAATTTCTTGCTACAATTTGACAATTTTCTAGGCCAGGCCTGTGTTTTGCCCTTTTGAACCCCTTCCTCTCACTCAATCTTTGAAATTCCACTTTCCCCTACTTCCTAACATCCCTCCCTACTTCCCAAAATTTTCTCAAGAATTTAGAAGCTCCTTATCCCCTTCATTTCACTTCATTTCAAAAATTGACTTTTTTACCAAAAAACTCTATTTTTTCGCCTAGTTTTTTCTCAGTTTGACTTTTCTCTCTCTCATGGTCAAACTCATGATGTAATTTGATGTAACTTGATGGAATTTGATGTAAAAATGTTAAAATTTCACTTATGGAGGTAGATACATCATGAAAAGGTAGTTTGAAATTGAATGAATTAGTTTCCTAGGTTTTAGAGGCAAGCTGTTCCACTGCCTACTTTTCAGTTCTTAGTTTAGATCTTGTTGAAACAACTCCTAAACCCATGATTTTGACCCCTAAAGCCTAGAATGAGTTGTTTTTTGCCTATATCTCGTATTTTTTCAGTCATTTGTAAAGGTTGGACTCTTGTGAATGCTTTGAGCATCATTGTACATTCATCTTTGCAGTTTGGCAAAGTAATAGACCAGGGTTTGCAACACTTTGTGGGATTCTTGGCGAAACCTGATTTGGTATAGTTTTTCCATTTGTGATGCAAGTTTACATGTGTTTATGTATGCCATCATCTATCTCTTTTTGTCTTAACTAAATGAAACAAGGATAAAGGTAGAATTCATTGATGTTGTAGTGCTCTACCTAGGGTTTGTTTAGTTATTTATGTTTTTAGCTATTTGAAGAGGATCCCTGAGACTTTCATGCCCTCTCCAACTCCTCACCAGTCTTAAATCTCTCCATATCACTCAATTTGAAGTACTAAACCATTTTCCTACCTCACCCCATAGAGATCTTTGCAAGACTATGTCCATTCCCCGGACCCAAATCTACCTTTCACATTTGAGCCAGAAAACCAAAATTAAATTCAATCAAGCTTCCCTGAGCATATATCTAGCCTAAAATTAGTCTTTACTTTAGTCATCTCAAGCTCTATTGACCATATTTTTCTGAGATTGATAAGGAGAGAGCCCTCTCCTGACCTGGTAGGGCTAGCTACCAGGTTAAGCATGGTTTGATGTTACCCTAGATCCTGCCTTTCTTAGCCTGAGGTAGATTTAGGCCATAACATATTGGCGACTCCACTAGGGAGACGAAAAGTTTGTTGTTTACTTTATAAACTACAGACAGAGCCTGAAGTTAGCCAAGTAGCCTTTGAACTGCTCTTGCTCTGCAAGTGCATAGTAGATGAATGCTGCTTCAGTCAATCTCTGGTTTAGTTTATGAATTGAACATCTAGTTTCCTCAACAAAATGTAATCAAGTTCAGATCTGATTGTTGATGGTGGACAATGATCAGACACCGGAAGCTTGAAATCATTCACCTGGTGACTCTAAATTAGTTTCAAGATTAGATCCAAGGACTCCACTGGAGGATGAACCTAACCAGTAGAAACATGAAAGGACAATATGGAAAGATCAAGTATTCAAGTTGGAATTTCATCCAAGACATTTTGTTCTTTGTTATAAATTATTTCTTCTCTTTTCCCGAGAATGTCAAGAAGGCTTTGCAAAGTATATTGTATTTGAGAAAATATCCTCGGTCTGCATTTGATTCCTTCCCTTTGAAGATTGTGAATACCAAAGATTTGCATGCCTTTGAGATTGATCAAGACCCTTTTTCTGAATCTTGTGATGACCGCCTTCAAACTGATGAGCCTCAAGAGACCAAGACTGATTCTATACTTTCTGTACATACCCCTATACCTTGTAAAATTCCAGATCGATACATGCCTCTAATTTTACCTCCTATATCCCATGCTTTCCCTAAAAATCATGACCTATATCTACCAATATTTGATGGTGAACGCGACAACATCACTGCTAAGAGACATGTATTGAATTTTGAGTCATTTTTTTGAAGTTGATGAAGAAGATGTCAGTATTAGGCTTTTTGCTCTTTCTTTGCAAGGCAAAGTCAAGAGTTGGTTCAAAACCCTGCCTGATGTGAGCATCTCAGATTTCCAGCAGTTCATCAAAGTTTTCCTTGACAGGCGGGTGGTCAGACAAAACCCTTTCCTTATTATAGAAGAGTATAACTAACTGAAAAGATTACCAGGGGAGATAGTACAACAGTTTTATGCCAGGTTTAACAAAGTCTATTTTTCGATGCCGGTTAATATAAGACCTCCTCCTAGATCCACTCTCTTGCAATACCTGGAAGCTTTTCATCGAGAAATGGAGTTTCAACTAAGAGAAAGGAATCTTACAACACTTGAAGAGATGCAAAACAATGCAGTAGATGTAGAGGCTCATTTGCTGATCAGAAGGGCAAAGCTGAAGGAAGAAGAGATGAAAAACATAGATCCGGAGGAATCGACATCTCTAGAGGTAAATCTTGGCATTTTGGTAAGTGCAGTGGAAGAGATAATGCAAAGGATCACCACAAGGAATGAGTATAATGTTCAAGCCCATGGCTCGCTAATTGAAGAAGAACAAGTTGTTGATCCAAAACATCTTCTTTCTTATCCCAGTTGTCATATATCTTATAATGATTGTTTTATAGGTCATCTTGGAGAAGAGAGATCAGTTGATATGACATGTATGCTTGATGATGTATTTTTTACTGATGATTTGCCTCGGTTTGATCAGTATGATGACGATTATGTTCTCCAAACCAAAGCTAGTCTTGTAGACAAATCAGCAACTGGTTTGTGGAAGGAGCAAGTTCACTTTCAGCAGCTCGAATATAGTGATCAACCGATACATATCAGCTATGGAAATGAGGAGGAAAGTGCAACAAATTTTGAAGTAAGTGAAGGATCTTTGCCTTTTTGTTTTTCTTTGTTTCAGTTCATCAAAGACAACTTTCATGCAATCAGAAATCAATCATCGATAAGTTTTGATCTGGACCATCTTGAGAGCAACGAAAACCTTGTTCAAGACTTCTCATATCCAGATTTGCAGCTCCCAAATCCCATTGATTGTCAAGTTGCAGATGAAGACTTGGAAGCTGGCACATATGATCAAATGATACAAGATGATTCCATACCATTTTGTTTTGAATCATTTCAGTTTTTGAACGGTAAATTGCATAGTATATCTTCAAATGAGCAACCTGTAGGAAATCATGGAATCTCATCGGAACCAATAGAAAATGGGTTGCAGCAATATTTTCAAGTTTTTCATGATCCAATAGTTGATGCTTTGGATGATGTCTGCAGTCAAAGTCCTTCTCCACTAGCTAACTATGAGCTTGAAACAAGTATTGATACAAAATTGATCTGGCAGCTGGTTTCTTTGTCATTTTCATCAGGAGTCTCATCACAAAGCTTAGATCAAAGTTTTCATTCATGGTATGAGGATAAGAGAAGCAATCCATTGGATGAGCTAAGTCCCAGTGTGCATGAACTTCAAGATGCTTATGCAGTGTTTTTGGAGGCGGATAGAGAATCCATATCATTCAACGGATTTGTTTCCTAGTTTATCATGGGAGTTGCCTTTCAGTAGTTCTCTCATGTTGTTCATAAGCAAGCACTTGCGGAGAATTCAAACAGCAGCTAGAATTCTTACTTGGTTGCATTGGTTGTTTCATTTCACTTGATCAAGTGATGAATCAAACAACTAGAGTAGGTTGTATTGAATAAGATCCATTTTGAGCATATTTTCAAGTTTGTCAGTTGTGTTTTAGTCTTGAGTCATTTTTTGTTTCAGTCAGTTTAAATATAGTTTCAGCTGAGTTTCTAGATTCAGCTTTTGAGAGTCTTGTTCCAGTTTTGAATTAGTCAGTTCAACTATGAGTCTTGAGTCAAAGTTTCATAGTAATTGGTTTGTGGATGTTTTGAAGTTATTCACTCCATTGCCCAATGGATGAAGGCACTTGTTTGCTCTCCCAAAGATCTATGGTTCTTGGCACCTCCAAGGAGCTACCATCCCCATTGGAGCCAATGTTAGTGTCAGTCTTTGAAATCTTCCTCTAGTGATCGAAAATGCTCTTACAAAGTGATTTTAAGGTATCAAGGTCAAAGTTTGTCATTTCAGTGAGTCTTCAAGCAAAATTTGGTCACTAGGTATTAGGTCTAAGGTTTGTTTTCACTCCTTTCAAAGTTGTCCAAATGTCGTTCCATGTCACAATTCAACTAAGTATACCATCATTCAAATGGTTTTCATCATCATGTCAGGTTCCAATGGGTCATTTTACACCTTTTTCGTGCTTCAGTTGTGCCTAGGTAAGGTTCATTTCCCTCTCCTAGGGTTTTGAAGGTAATTTCTCTTGGATGGTCAAATCATCAGTAAAATTTGTATCCTGATGTTCATACACCTTCCCCTTTCCTTAATGTACCTTATTAAACACTTCCCATCACTGATATCCCTCAAATTCCTCATTTTCACACAAACCCTAGTTTCTTGCTACAATTTGACAATTTTCTAGGCTAGGCCCGTGTTTTGCCCTTTTGGACCCCTTCCCCTTACTCAATATTTGAAAATACACTTTACCTTACTTCCTAACATCCCTCCCTACTTCCAAAATTTTTCTTAAGAATTTAGAAGCCCCCTATCCCCTTCATTTCACTTCATTTCGACAAATCCCCTATTCCACACATCGGGATAGGTTTTACTCCAATGACGTTTCTGACCAAGAAAAGATGAATTTTTGAAACTGAGAGAGGTTTTTGTCCAAAATAGCCCAAGGAAGAAAAACCTCCTTCACTTTTTACACAAGTGTCATGGTTTTAGAGAAATTTCAAAAATACAGTTGCCTCAGGAGAATTGATGCACCTCTCAAGTGACCTTGGGAAAATCACGATTTCTCCAAGCTTGGTTGGCCAAATGAATTGCTTGATGAGCCAAATGATAACTAAACACAAAAATATTTCCAATGAGTTATCATGAGCTCAATTTGGAGTTGAGGAAGACCTTCAAAAGTTGACTGCAACAGCACTTTGCCTTCGGCAGCCTCATTTTGCACATTTTGACCAGTCTTGGGAGATTTGACTTTTAACAGGGAAAATGAACTCCAAATTGAAAAGTTCAAGTTGTGCTAGAAAGTAGACTCAATAGGATTTCCAAAAAGCTATCCTTTGCCCAATTTCAACACAATGAAGGCCTCCAATAGTGTCCTTCAAAACGCATTACGCACTTGTCGGCTGGCACAGCGCACCTGTTGAGTGCGGCGCACCTGGTGCAGGTTTTACACTACAATTTGAACAGGCTTGGCACACCTGTTGAGCACAATGCACCTAGGTTTCAAAGTTTTCATTGTTTTTGTTTGCTCCCCTTACATCAGTTACATTCCCCTTCACTACATTTCACTCATCTCATTTCCCTCTTCCCTCTTTCATTCACATTCATCTATTCCCCTATCCCCAAAACTAAAAACCCTAATACATAATCCCACTACTCCCAAACCCTAATTGGCATCTCTAAACCCTAATACCTAATTCGTACTATCCCCAAACCCTACAATCCCTACTCACATCACCAAACTCTAGACACTCTACCTAAAACCCTACACACTTATCCTACTCACTCCCTAAACCCTACTCACATCCCTAAACCCTGTTCATACATACATTTCCACACTCCCTTCCGCATACACTCTGATCATTCCATTCCTCCATCCTATTCCATACTATTATCCACAAACCATTCATATATAATCACATTTTTCAAAACCAAGGGAAAACAATGGAAAGAGACAGTGAATATGACTATGATAAGCAGCAAAGCAAAGGCAAAGAGAAGATGCACGAGGATGATATAGATGACAAACAAGAATGAAAACAAATAGCTGGTGGACAAGCAAAGCCTAATGGAGTTAGAAATGTTGAAACTGAAGAAGCAAAATGACGAAGAGGACCATGTCACTTTGACTTCCATTGAACAAGAGATAGAGAATGACAAGGTTTCTTCGTTGGAGAAGATGAACATGAACTTGGAGAGGCTGCTGGACAAGGCTAACAAGGAGAAGGACATCTTGCGACACATGGTCTATCATTATTTGGCAAGAAACAAAAGTTGCAAAGCAAGAATTAGGACTTTAAAGGCCAAGTTGAGGAAAGCTTTGAGGAAGAGGAAAGAGCAAGACAAGCTCAATATTTTGGCTGAGGCTTCCTTAGCCCAAGATAGCACTTGATGCAGGACACTCAACCCAAATTTCAAGAAATTTTGGATACTTTTTGTCAATTTTGAATTTTTGGAGCAAAACACAGGTTTTTCTGCCTGGTGCGCCGTGCCACTTGGAGCGCGCTTTTGCTAGGGACTTCCTTTGAAGGAAAACTCAACATTTTTAGATTCCTCAGGAAAAAATATGAATTCCCAAAAATGGACAAGAAATTTTGTCAAGTTTTGAGCTTCTAAAAGGGTCAAAAACACCTCAAAAATGCCCTTTTTGTCCCTTTTTGGCCACACAAGAAGCAGTGTTTGGAGAACTCGCTTTTGGAGGGGCAAATGGACACCAAATTTAGAAATTCCACCTGTTTTCGAAAGCAGACAAATCGACCTTTCCAAAAATCCCACTTAGAGAAAAATTTGTGCAATGGAAGGCCTCCAAATTTAGTTGCAAAAAGGCATGGTGCAAAAGGACAGAGGCGCGGCGCATAGGATGGAAAACTGACGTTTTTACCAAAAAACTCTGTTCTTTCGCCTAGTTTTTTCTCAGTTTGACTTTTCTCTCTCTCATGGTCAAACTCATGATGTAATTTGATGTAACTTGCTGGAATTTGATTTAAAATGTTAAAATTTCACTTATGGAGGTAGATACATCATGAAAAGGTAGTTTGAAATTGAATGAATTAGTTTCCTAGGTTTTAGAGGCAAGCTGTTCCACTGCCTACTTTTCAGTTCTTAGTTTAGATCTTGTTGAAGCAGCTCCTAAACTCATGATTTTGACCCCTAAAGCCTAGCATGAGTTGTTTTTTGCCTATATCTAGTAGTTTTTCAATCATTTGTAAAGGTTGGACTCTTGTGAATGCTTTGAGCATTATTGTACATTCATCTCTGCAGTTTGGCAAAGTAATAGACCAAGATTTGCAACACTTTGTGGGATTCTTGGGGCAACTTGATTTGGTATAGTTTTTCCTTTTGTGATGCAATTTTACATGTGTTTATGTATTCCATCATATCTCTCTGTTTGTCTTAACTAAATGAAACAAGGATAAAGGTAGAATTCATTGATGTTGTAGTGCTCTACCTAGGGTTTGTTTAGTTATTTATGTTTTCAGCTTTTCGAAGATGATCCCTGAGACTTTCATGCCCTCTCCAACTCCTCACCAGTCTTAAAGCTCTCCATCTCACTCAATTTGAAGTACTAAACCATTTTC
The DNA here is from genome assembly GCA_031772625.1 of Pinus tabuliformis. Taxonomy (NCBI): domain Eukaryota; kingdom Viridiplantae; phylum Streptophyta; class Pinopsida; order Pinales; family Pinaceae; genus Pinus; species Pinus tabuliformis. Next base: position 776,977,462 of record CM062804.1, on the reverse strand, counting down.
CTACCTCGACCCATAGAGATCTTTGCAAGACTATGTCCATTCCCCGGACCCAAATCTGCCTTTCACATTTGAGCCAGAAAACCAAAATTAAATTCAATCAAGCTTCCCTGAGCATATATCTAGCCTAAAATGAGTCTTTACTTTAGTCATCTCAAGCTCTATTGACCATATTTTTCTGAGATTGAGAAGGAGAGAGCCCTCTCCCGACCTGGTAGGGCTAGCTACCAGGTTAAGCATGGTTTAATGTTACCCTAGATCCTGCCTTTCTTAGCCTGAGGTAGATTTAGGCCATAACATATTGGCGACTCCACTAGGGAGACGAAAAGTTTTTTGTTTACTTTATAAACTACAGACAGAGCCTGAAGTTAGCCAAGTAGCCTTTGAACTGCTCTTGCTCTGCAAGTGCATAGTAGATGAATGCTGCTTCAGTCAATCTCTGTTTAGTTTATGAATTGAACATCTAGTTTCCTCAACAAAATGTAATCAAGTTCAGATCTGATTGTTGATGGTGGACAACGATCAGACACCGGAAGCCTGAAATCATTCACCTGGTGACTCTAAATTAGTTTCAAGATCAAATCCAAGGACTCCACTGGAGGATGAACCTAACCAGTAGAAACATGAAAGGACAATATGGAAAGATCAAGTATTCAAGTTGGAATTTCATCCAGGACATTTTGTTCCTTGTTATAAATTATTTCTTCTCTTTTCCCAAGAATGTCAAGAAGGCTTTGCAAAGTATATTGTATTTTAGAAAAGATCCTTGGCCTACATTTGATTCCTTCCCTTTGAAGTTTGTGAATACCAAAGATTTGCATGCCTTTGATATTGATCAAGACCCTTTTTCTGAATCTTGTGATGACCGTCTTCAAACTGATGAGCCTCAAGAGACCAAGACTAATTCTATACTTTCTGTACATACCCCTATACCTTGTAAAATTCCAAATCGATACGAGCCTCTAATTTTACCTCTTATATCCCATGCTTTCCCTAAAAATCATGACCTATATCTACCAAGATTTGATGGTGAACGCGACAACATCACTGCTGAGAGACATGTATTGAATTTTGAGTCCTTTTTTGAAGTTGATGAAGAAGATGTCAGTATTAGGCTTTTTGCTCTTTCTTTGCAAGGCAAAGTCAAGAGTTGGTTCAAAACCCTGCTTGATGTGAGCATCTCAGATTTCCAGCAGTTCGTCAAAGTTTTCCTTGACAGTCGGGTGGTCAGACAAAACCCTTTCCTTATTATAGAAGAGTATAACCAACTGAAAAGATTTCCAGGGGAGATAGTACAACAATTTTCTGCCAGGTTTAACAAAGTCTATTTTTCGATGCCAGTTAATATAAGACCTCCTCCTAGATCCGCTCTCTTGCACTACCTGGAAGATTTTGATCCAGAAATGGAGTTTCAACTAAGAGAAAGGAATATTGCAACACTTGAAGAGATGCAGAACAATGCAGTAGATGTAGAGGCTCATTTGCTGATCAGAAGGGCAAAGCTAAAGGAAGAAGAGATGAAAAACATAGATCTGGAGGAATCGACATCTCTAGAGGTAAAGCTTGACATTTTGGTAAGTGCAGTGGAAGAGATAATGAAAAGGATCACCACAAGGAATGAGTATAATGTTCAAGCCCATGGCTCACTAATTGAAGAAGAACATGTTCCTGATCCAAAACATCTTCTTTCTTATCCCAGTTGTCATATATCTTATAATGATTGTTTTATAGGTCATCTTGGAGAAGATAGATCAATTGATATGGCATGTATGCTTGATGATGTATTTTTTACTGATGATTTGCCTCGGTTTGATCAGTATGACGACGATTATGTTCTCCAAACCGAAGCTAGTCTTGCAGACAAATCAACAACTAGTTTGTGGAAGAAGCAAGTTCATTTTCAACAGCTCGAATACAATGATCAACCGATACATATCAGCTATGGAAATGAGGAGGAAAGTGCAACAAATTTTGAAGTGATGGATCTTTGCCTTTTTGTTTTTCTTTGTTTCAGTTCATCAGAGACAACTTTCATGCAATCAGAAATCAATCATCGATAAGTTTTGATCTGGACCATCTTGAGAGCAATGAAAACCTTGTTCAAGACTTCTCATATCCAGATTTGCAGCCCCCGAATCCCATTGATTGTCAAGTTGCAGATGAAGACTTGGAAGCTGGCACATATTATCAAATGATACAAGATGATTCCATACCATTTTGTTTTGAATCATTTCAGTTTTTGAATGGTAAATTGCATAGTATATCTTCAAATGAGCAACCTGTAGGAAATCACGTAATCTCATCGGAACCAATAGAAAATAGCTTGCAACAGTCTTTTCAAGTTTTTCATGATCCAATAGCTGATGTTTTGGATGATGTCTGCAGTCAAAGTCCTTCTCCACCAGCTAACTATGAGCTTGAAACAAGTATTGATACAAACTTGATCCGACAGTTGGTTTCTTTGTCATTTTCATCAGGAGTCTCATCACAAAGCTCAGATCAAAGTTTTCATTCATGGTATGAGGATAAGAGAAGCAATCCATTGGATGAGCTAAGTCCTAGTGTGCATGAACTTCAAGATCCTTATGCAGTGTTTTTGGAGGCGGATAGAGAATCCATATCATTCAATGGATTTGTTTCCAAGTTTTCATGGGAGTTGCCTTTCAATAGTTCTCTCTTGTTGTTCATAAGCAAGCACTTGCGGAGAATTCAAATAGTAGCTAGAATGCTTACTTGGTTGCATTGGTTGTTTCATTTCACTTGATCAAGTGATGAATCAAACAACTAGAGTAGGTTGTATTGAATAAGATCCATTTTTAGCATATTTTCAAGTTTGTCAGTTGTGTTTTAGTCTTGAGTCATTTTTTGTTTCAGTCAGTTTAAAGATAGTTTCAGCTGAGTGTCCAGTTTCAGCTTTTGAGAGTCTTGTTTCAGTTTTGAATTAGTCAGTTCAACTATGAGTCTTGAGTCAAAGTTTCATAGTAATTGGTTTTTGGATGTTTTGAAGTTATTGACTCCATTGCCCAATGGATGAAGGCACTTGTTTGCTCTCCCAAAGATCTGTGGTTCTTGGCACCTCCAAGGAGCTACCATCCCCATTGGAGCCAATGTTAGTGTCAGTCTTTGAAACCTTCCTCCAGTGATCAAACATGCTCTTACAAAGTGATTTTAAGGTGTCAAGGTCAAATTTTGTCATTTCAGTGAGTCTTCAAGAAAAATTTGGTCACTAGGTATTAGGTCTAGGGTTTGTTTTCACTCCTTTCAAAGTTGTCCAAATGTCGGTCCATGTCACCATTCAGCTAAGTGTACCATCATTCAAAGGGTTTTCATCATCATGTCAGGTTCCAATGGGTCATTTTACACCTTGTTCATGCTTCAATTGTGCCTAGGTAAGGTTCATTTCCCTCTCCTAGGGTTTTGAAGGTAATTTCTCTTGGATGGTCAAATCATCAGTAAAACTTGTATCTTTATGTTCATACACCTTCCTCTTTCCTTAATGTATATTATTGAACACTTCCCATCACCGATATCCCTCAAATTCCTGATTTTTGCACAAACCCTAGTTTCTTGCTACAATTTGACAATTTTCTAGGCTAGGCCTGTGTTTTTCCCTTTTGGACCCCTTCCCCTCACTTAAAATTTGAAATTACACTTTACCCTACTTCCTAACATCCCTCCCTACTTCCAAAATTTTTCTTAAGAATTTAGAAGCCCCCTATCCCCTTCATTTCACTTCATTTCGACAAATCCCCTTTTCCACACATTGAGATAGGTTTTACTCCAATGATGTTTCTGAGCAAGAAAAGATGAATTTTGGAAACTGAGAGAGGGTTTTGTCCAAAATAGGCCAAGGAAGAAAAAAATCCTTCACTTTTTACAAAAGTGTCATGGTTTTAGAGAAATGTCAAAAATACAGTTGCCTCAGGAGATTGATGCACCTCTGGAGTGACCTTGGGAAAATCACAATTTCTCCTAGTTTGGTTGGCCAAATGAATTGCTTGATGAGCCAAATGGTAACTAAACAAAAATATATTTCCAATGAGCTATCATGAGCTCAATTTGGAGTTGAGGAAGACCTTCAAAAGTTGACTGCAACAACACTTTGCCTTCGGCAGCATTTTTTACATTTTGACCAGGAGATTTGACTTTTAACAGGGAAAATGAACTCCAAACTGAAAATTTCAAGTTGTGTTGGAAACTAGACTCAATAGGATTTCCAACGAGCTATCCTATGCCCAATTTGAACACAAGGAAGGCCTCCAAAAGTGTCCTTCAAAACGCGTTACGCACTTGTTAGCTGGCATGGCGCACCTGGTGCAGGTCTTACACTACAATTTGAATGGGCATGGCACACCTGTTGAGCACAGTGCACCTAGGTTTCAAAGTTGTCATTGTTTTTGTTTTCTCCCCTTCCATCAGTTACACTCCCCTTCACTACATTTCACTCATCTCATTTCCCTCTTCCCTCTTTCATTCACATTCATATATTCCCCTATCCCCAAAACTAAAAACCCTAATACATAATCCCACTCCTCCCAAACCCTAATTGGCATCTCTAAACCCTAATACCTAATTCCTACTATTCCCAAACCCTACAAGCCCTACTCACATCACCAAACCCTACACACTCTCCCTAAAACCCTACACACTTATCCTACTCACTCCCTAAACCCTACTCACATCCCTAAACCCTGTTCATACATACATTTCCACACTCCCTTCCACATACACTCTGCCCATTCCATTCCTCCATCCTATTCCATACTATTATCCACAAATCATTCATATATAATCACATTTTTCAAAACCAAGGGAAAACAATGGAAAGAGACAGTGAATATGACTATGATAAGCAGCAAAGAAAAGGCAAAGAGAAGATGCACGAGGATGATATAGATGACAAACAAGAAAGAAAACAACTAGTTGGTGGACAAGCAAAGCCTAATGGAGTTAGAAATGTTGAAACTGAAGAAGCAAAATGACGAAGAGGACCATGTCACTTTGACTTCCATTGAACAAGAGATAGAGAATGACAAGGATTCTTGGTTGGAGAAGATGAACATGAGCTTGGAGAGGCTGTTGGACAAGGCTAACAAGGAGAAGGACATCTTGTGGCACATGGCCTATCATTATTTGGAAAGAAACAAAAGTTGCAAAGCAAGAATTAGGACTTTAAAGGCCAAGTTGAGGAAAGCTTTGAGGAAGAGGAAAGAGCAAGACGAGCTCAATATTTTGGCTGAGGCTTCCTTAGCCCAAGATAGCACTTGATGCAGGACACTCAACCCAAATTTCAAGAAATTTGGGATACTTTTTGTCAATTTTGAATTTTTGGAGCAAAACACAGGTTTTTCTACCTGGTGGGCCGCGCCATGTCGCGCGCGCTTTTGCTAGGGACTTCCTTTGGAGGAAAACGCAACATTTTTAGATTCCTCAGGGGAAAATATGAATGCCCACAAATGGACAAGAAATTTTGTCAAGTTTTGAGCTTCTAAAAGGGTCAAAAACACCTCAAAAATGCCCTTTCTGCCCCTTTTTGGCCACACAAGACGCAGTGTTTGGAGAACTCGCTTTTGGAGGGGAAAATGGACACCAAATTCAGAAATTCTAGCTGTTTTCGAAAGAAGATAAATAGACCTTTCCAAAAATCCCATTTAAAGAGAATTTTGTGTTGAAAATAATACTGAGAGGGGGGTGAATCAGTATTATCAAGTTCTTTTATAATAAATCTTCCTTATTTATACTTTGAATTATTCTTGTATGTCAGTACCATAAAAAAATGAGCATGAACAAGAAAAACAGATAGTCACACCAAAGAACACCAGATATAAGGTGGAAACCCAATGTGGGTGAAAACCACCTGCTGCAATATGTCTCTATCTTCTTTCAATTAGAAACTCCTTTTACAATGATTTTGTACTGGTGCAGTCCTTTACGAGTACGCAGGCTGCAACCTGCAGAGAGCTACAACTCTCTCTTGTTTTCCAGTCTCTCCTGGAAGGGAGCTACAACCCCCTACTTCTTTTCTTTCAAGGATCACTTTTCATAAATTTTCAAACTGGATCCAAGAATATCAAATAAACATCAAGTACATGCAAATTACCCAAACTCCTTATACAATCAACCAAGAATTACCCAACTTCTCAGAATGCTATAAACAGAAAGATAGTGCCAGAAATATAAACCCAGAACTCTGCAGCAATAAATAGAAGATGATATACAAATGTTTTAGGACAGATACGCAATTTTTCTTTATCTGGGATGCGTGGCTCCGCACTTCACCTTCTGCATCTCTGCGTATCCCCGCAGAGAGCCTTCCACTACACCGCGTACCCACGCACTGTTTCTTCAATCACGCCGCGTACTGCTACTGTGGCCACACACCCTCAGATGTTATCGCGCCACGTATCTACGCACCTGCGGCTTCTGTAGCGCCGCGTACTTTCACTGTGCCTCCGCACCTGAACCTCTATCGCGTTGCGTACCCACGCACTGCGCCTTCTTCTGCTGTGCGTACCCACGCACTGCGCCTTCTTCTACTCTGCATACCCCTGCACTTGCACAGTTAATTACCTGCGAACCTCTGATTAGGGCCAAATTGGCAGTCCACCAGTGTGCCACAGATAGTCAGATGCCCAGATCTAATCATGCACTCGAAAGATCACACTTCATAGATTCACTTTCAACTTCACTTTTATATAGATCAAGCTTTTAAACCGATAACCCAATATTTCAGATCTTAAGATATTCAATTTGCAAAAGATACTTTAGCCAAGTGATCTCCTTCCCTATTTATAGTCAAGCCCTTATTCACACAATGGGGCAAAACCATCAATAACCAATACAAGGGATCCAAACCGGGGCTAAATTAGATCCTATACCACGGGCCAAAACCATAGAATTAAGAACGGCGGGCTAAATACCACGGGCCAAACATAAGAAACCCCACGTGAGCATGCTTCTCTGCCTTGAAGTGAGTGAACTGGGGGTCCGCACCTCATGAACGGGTAACCTGCGGGTATGTATGCACTTTATCTATGATATTCCTACGGGTCCGCAGCTTTTGTACGGTGTACCTGCGTACCTCTTATTTTCCAACATTTTGAGAGCCTGAACAGAGCATTGCCACTTAAGAGAGTTGCCATCAAGTACAACACCTGTAACATAGAGCCATACCAGAATCATAATGCCAACAATCTCCCCCTTTGGACTTGATGGCAACCTAAAGATCTTCAACGTCATTCTCCCCCTTTGACATCAAGGACAAAGGGATATGCTCCCCCTAAGAACATGCTCCCCCTGACTATAAACCAAATCTGCAAAGAAGAACCATAATCCAACAAACACCATAAATGACCATGAAAGAGATAGAGCCATATTGCAGCAATATTCAGACCAGCATCCATGATCTCCTTTTGTACTTCCTCCATAATGCCAACAATGCATTATATGCTCCCCCTGAACCTGTGCCATTCGATCTTCGACCAATCCGCAACCCAGCACATGTACGCGTATACCCCAGATGAGCCTTGCGTACAACCAACAATCAGAAGAGATTCAACAACAAGATGATGCATCAACAACCCCCAGCTTTTGCCTGAGGTATTCAAAGGTCTCCCTGGGCAATGGTTTGGTGAGTATATCAGCAACTTGTTCCTTAGAAGGAAGATACTCCAACTTGACTTTTTGTTCAAGTACTTGTTCCTGGAGAAAATGATACTTGATCAGTATGTGCTTGGTCTTTGAGTGCATGACTGGGTTATTTGAAATGCTGATTGCACTTGTATTATCACATAAGATGGAGATGGGTGGTATACAAGTGATTTGAAAATCCTGCAAGGTCTGCATCATCCAAAGCAGTTGAGTGCAGCAAGATGCAGCAGCAACATATTCCGCTTCAGCTATAGACAAGACAATCGAACTTTGTTTCTTGCTGAACCAAGATACTAATTTGGAACCCATAAAGAATGCACCACCACTTGTGCTCTTCCTGTCATCCACGCTTCCGGCCCAATCTGCATCTGTATAAGCATGAAGTGTGAGATTTGTATCTCTAGGATACCATAAGCCATAGTTTTGAGTTCCTTGAAGATATTTGAAGATTCTCTTTACTGCCTGAAGATGAGTTTCCTTTGGGTTTGCCTGAAATCTTCCAACTATTCCTACTGCATGCATTATGTCTGGTCGGGTACCTGTCAAATAAAGTAGACTTCCAATCATAGATCTGTAGATTGGTTGATGCACTGCTGCTGATTCATCATTTGCACTGAGGCTACATCTTGTGACCATGGGTGTACATACTGGTTTTGCATCTTCCATGCCATATTTCTTCAAAATCTACTTGAGATACTTGGTTTGAGACAAAAAGATCCCTCCTTCTTTTTGTTGGATTTGCAAACCAAGAAAATATGTCAGTTCTCCCAGCAAGGACATTTCGAATTCTTTTTGCATTACCGAGGCAAAGCTTTGACTCATAGCTTCTTCATTGCTGCCAAAAATAATGTCATCTACATACACAACAAGTATTAGAAATTTGTCGTTTTCAACTTTTATATAAAGATTGCTATCTGCTGATCCTTTTGAAAAACCTTGTTGATTGATCTGAATTTGAAACTACTTGAAATTTGTTTGCAAGGTATTCAATTCAGAAATAAACTTGTTTAAAAGACTTCCATGTCTTGCAGAAAGGAAACACATGAAATTTTCAGCTGTTTATGACCCATCTAAGCATAGCAGAATTATTTCCTTTTACTGTTTAACACATTAAAACGAATTTGTTCTGCAAAATAAACCAACCACATATGCAAAAGAATTTGATAAAGCAGTTCACCCCCTCCAGGGCTACGTCTGCTGGGTCCAAAGCCCCCAAATGGGCTTGTCCTTGTTTTTATAAAATACTCAAATTGAAAATATAGCTGAATAGAAGCATCTATAGGAGAAATAGATGGTAGAAATGGATTCAGAACACTTGAATCCTTCAGGATTGACTATTGTATCACCTCCAATGGATACCTGCAACCTTGTACAGTCTTCCCAATACTGGCCCCTAGTGGCTCCTAGCACTTTCACGGCTTCAAAACTTATGAAAATGACCTCTGATGGCTGTAAGACCTGCACCAATGGCTTCAGAAGGTCGAAAATACCCAAAATCAAAAAAAAATTCGTCCAAAACCGACTTTCCTAGCCAAAGTTATGGCCATTTACTCCTGACTGCCAGTTTGGCCTAACAAAACCCCAGTTACATTTAGTGACGGCCAGTTAAGCCCGCCAAATATGGCGGGACCGCCAAATTTGGCGCTCCGCCAATTAATCCGCCAACTGAACTGCTGTTAAATTTAATGCCTGCCTCGGATTCCGTGCTGACCGTTGGCGGGCTGGCGGTTTGCATAAGCTCCTGGTTCCGGTGTCACGGTCACATGGTATGGGGGCTGGCCCCCTTTGTTTTCCCGCCTTAACCAATTTTAAACCTTATCAATAGTTTTTTCCGCCATTTCAACAACGAATTGGGCTGTGGGCTAACGGTAAGCCTTTGGAGTGTTAAGGGGGAGGTCGCGGGTTCAAACCCGGCCATCCCAAACAAATTTTTATAACGCGCCCACAATGCTCCGCTGACGTCATCTGGGGCCACGTGGCGCCCTCCGGGCCTGCCACGTGGTGGCCTGTGATTGGCTGCCGAAAGGGAATATTCCCTGGAATATTCCAAGGAATATTCTACGGAATATTCCTTTTTTAATTTTTTTTTTTAAAATTCAAATTTTCTAATGTTTTGGGCAAAATATTCTTTTGGCCATATCTTCCTCATACGGCGACCGTTTTTCGAACCGTTTGCGGCGCCGGAATCGGGAGGATGAGAAATTTCTAGTCATTCAGCTTTGAACCAGTTCTGAGCACTTTGAATTTTGAGCATTTTTACGACACTTAGGACATGAGCACCTGATCATTGATGAAGATATTTGTCCAAACGATAGTACCAAGCCCTTGGAGCTTGTTTGAGACCATAGAGATCCTTTTTCAATCTGCATACAAGATTTTTATCATCTCCAAGAATGAAACCATCTGGCTGCTCAATGTATACTTCTTCTTCCAAGTCTCCATTCAGAAAGGCTAATTTCACGTCCATTTGAAATACTTTGAAGTTTTGAAAGCTTGAGAGAGCAAGGAACATTCGGATGGCCTCAAGTCTTGCATCAGGAGAAAAGGTTTCTTCAAAATCTATTCCTTCTTGCTGCGCATACCCTTTACAAACAAGTCTGGCCTTGTTTCTAATTACTTCTCCATTTTCATTCAATTTATTTTTGAAGACCCATTTTGTCCCTATAACATTCTTATCCTTTGGTCTAGGAACTAACTCCCAAGTGTTGTTCTTTTCGATCTGCTCAAGTTCTTCATCCATTGCTTTGACCCAAAATTCATCTTTGCATGCCTCTTTCACATTTTGTGGTTCAGTGGAAGAGAGTAATGCCAAATAGCTTGAAGCTTCTGCAATTGTTCTTCTTGTTTGTACACCTGCTTCTTTCTGCCCCAAAATCTGAGATTCTGGATGATTCTTCTGAATATATCTGGATGGAGTCTTTTCTTCTATCCTTATCTGCTCCTCTGGTTCTTCTTGAGGTTCTTCTTCTTCATCATTCTGTCTTTGAGGGTAGTCTTCATCTTCTTCGATATTCATGATTTACTTGCCTAGGAATGTATCCCTTCTCATCAACCACTACATCAATGCTGTCAACAATTCTTCCAAGTCTTTTATTGTAGCACTTGTATGCTTTGTTGTGCGGAGAATAACCAAGAAGAACGCCTTCATCTGCTCTAGGTTCAAGTTTGCCAAGTTGCTCATCAGTATTCTTAATATAGCATTTTCTCCTGAAGATTTTGAAGTGCTTTACCAAAGGAGTCTCACCATACCAGAGCTCATGAGGGGTTTGAGTGCTGTTCACCTGGACATTTGTTTTGTTGAGAATAACAACCGTAGCATATGCTGCTTCACCCCAGAAAGTTGCGGGAGTTCCAGACTCATCAAGCATAGCACGAGCCATTTGTTGGACTGTTCTGTTCATTCTTTCCACCACTCCATTTTGCTGAGGAGTTCTAGCTGTAGAGAATTCTCTTCTTATCCCATGTTCTTCACAGAAATCGAAAAATTCATTTGAGGTGAACTCCCCACCTCTGTCGGACCTGAGGCACTTAATTTTGTATCCTGATTCATTTTCAACCAAGGCTTTAAAGGATTTGAATTTTTCGAATGCTTCATCTTTGTGCTTCATAAGTCCTAACGAGACAAACCTGGAGAAATCGTCAATGAATAATATCAAGTATTATTCTCCTCAAGGTGTCCTTTTCCTGAATGGACCACATGTATCTGTATGTACTAGCTCAAGAGGCATGCTAGCTGATCCTTCCTTCTCCGAAAAGTTAGTTTTGGTTTGCTTTCCAAACTGACATGATTTGCATATGGTGTTGTCTGGAATTTTGATATCTGGAAGACCACAAACTGCCTGATATTTGCATGCTTTCCTTATTTTTGAAAAGCTTAGATGCCCCAACCTCCGATGCCATAACCAGTGTTCATCATCCTTGCTTAGATAGCATTGTTGTTGTCCTTCTTCAAATATGTATAGATTATTTGGAGTTCTTTCACCTTTGATCACTGTTTTACCTGTATCAAGATCACGAACAAGACATCCATTTGATCTAAATATCACCTCAATTCCTTGATCACACATCTGGCTGACACTCAGAAGATTATGCTTCAATCCATCAACATACAAAACATTTCCAGCTTTGACCTTTTCTTTTAACTGAGCAGTGCCTTTTCCTTTTATAGCTGCAGGAGTATCATTTCCAAAAGAAACTTTCTTTCCCTTTTCTAAAGCAGAATATGATTCAAGTTTTTCTTTATCACCTGTCATGTGCTTCGAACATCCACTGTCAATGTACCATAGGTTTTCCTGTCCCTCTGCATAAAATTCTATCCCACATCTTTCTATTTGTGGTTCCTTTATTCTCCATGTTTTGGTGCTTGAGGCTTGTTCCTTTGTCTGCTGAAACCTGCTCCTGCATTCAGAATCTTCATGACCAAAGTTATTGCAAATAGAACATTCAACTTCATTTTCAAGAGCCGAAAAGTTTTTATAGGTCCTTTTTGTAATCCCGGTCATACTTCTTTGTTTTTGAGCTTCTCTAGTCATGATTGTTTTATATGCAACACATTGAGCTGCTTTGTGACCAAAGTTATGGCAAGAGAAACATTGTCCATTGAAGAAACTTCTGCGGTTATCAAATCTACCGGCCAAATGATTGTAATTTCTATTGTCATCCATTCTTGAACCAAATTGAGAAGATTTTACCTATGGCTGGTTGTAGCTTTTGTTCACCCTTAAGACGGATTGCCCCTGATAGTCTTTGTTTGCAATTCGTCCCTGCTTTACCTGGTGATCTCCATTGTGCTTTTGCTCATTCCTTCTTGCTGCATCAAGATAACTTCTTGAGGTAGATGCTTGAGAAGTTTCTCCATTATAGCCCAGACCTGTCTTGTTTAGAGGAGAACGCTGTACATTGATGATCTCATCCAGAGTTTCAGATCCTTTGACAAACTTAAGATTAATAGCCTTTGTTTTCTCAATCTCTTTTCTAAGACCAACAATTTCACCTTCTAACTTTTCAAGATATTTTTCTTTTTCATCAATTTGAAGTTGTAGGGTATCAATGATCCTATTCTTTTCTTCTATACATGTCTTGAGTCTAGAAATTTCTTCATAAAAGCTATCCACATCTATAGCATCCATGTAATCATCATCTTCAAATGCCATTAAAAGTTTATAGTCATTACCTCGTTCATCTTCATCACTATTTGATAGACCATCACTATCTTCATGAGTGTAGTAGCTTTTCTTATTTACATTTGTTTCTTGTTCCATCTAGCAGGTTCCTTTCCTTTGTCAATCTTATCCTTATGAGGACATTTCGCAGCATAATGGCCTACTCTTCCACAAGCAAAACATTTAAAAGGTAACTTACCTCTGAACCTTCCAGTACCCTGTTGAAGATTTCTGACAAAATTTGATTCTTCTTCTTCTTCTAGCACGTGACTTGCTTCATAGTAGTCTCCTTTGCCTGAAGCCTTGAAAGCAGCTTCTCTTCTGTCTGATGGACCTCCCTTTCTCATTTCATAAGCAGTTAGAATTCCGTGTAGCTGAGACATAGTAAGAGTTCGTAGATTTTCCTTTTCTTCTATTGTAGACACTTTAGATTCAAACTTGGGGGACAATGATCTTAGAACTTTTTCAACCACAATAGCCTCTTTTATTTCTTCACCCAAGTTTTTCATGCAATTAACAATCTCGTCTACCCGAAGGAAATAGTTAGCCACACTTTCATCATTATACATTCTGAGATTCTCATACTGAATCTTGAGGGTTTGAAGTTTAACACGCTTTACCTGTTCATCTCCTTCGTAGCTCAAGACAATCTTGTCCCATATTTCTTTTGCGGATTTATATTGCATAACCTTCACGAATTCTGTTTGAGATAAGCATCCTAGCAGAGCATTGACTGCTTTAGCATTTGTTTCATATTTCTTCTTTTCGGCCGGATCTGTAGGAGTAGCTGAAGGAAAAGTGTAGCCTGTATCTATGATATCCCAAACTTTTGTACCAAGAGATTGAAGATAGGCAGTAAATCTTACCTTCCAATAATTGAAGTTTGTCCCGTCAAAAATTGGTGGCCTGATTGATGCTTCCCTCTCGTAGTTGCTCATGATCAGTGATCTTCCTTCAAGCGATCAAGCTTCTCTGAAGGACCTGCTCTGATACCAATTGTTGAAAATAATACTGAGAGGAGGGGTGAATCAGTATTATCAAGTTCTTTTATAATAAATCTTCATTATTTATACTTTGAATTATTCTTGTATGTCAGTACCATAAAACAATGAGCATGAACAAGAAAAACAGATAGTCACACCAAAGAACACCAGATATAAGGTGGAAACCCAAAGTGGGTGAAAACCACCTGCTGTAATATGTCTCTATCTTCTTTCAATTAGAAACTCCTTTTACAATGATTTTGTACTGGTGCAGTCCTTTACCAGTATGCAGGCTGCAACCTGCAGAGAGCTACAACTCTCTCTCGTTTTCCAGTCTCTCCTGGAAGGGAGCTACAACCCCCTACTTCTTTTCTTTCAAGGATCACTTTTCATAAATTTTCAGACTGGATCGAAGAATATCAAATAAACATCAAGTACATGAAAATTACCCAAACTCCTTATAAAATCAACCAAGAATTACCCAACTTCTCAGAATGTTGTAAACAGAAAGATAGTACCAGAAATATAAACCCAGAACTCTGTAGCAATAAATAGAAGATGATCTACAAATGTTTTAGGATAGATACACAATTTTTCTTTATCTGGGCTGTGTGGCTCCTCACTTCACCTTCTGCATCTCTGTGTATCCCCGAAGAGAGCCTTCCACTGCACCGCGTACCCACGCACTATTTCTTCAATCACGCTGTGTACTGCTACTGTGGCCACACACCCTCAGATGCTATCGTGCTGCGTATCTACGCACCTGCGGCTTCTGTAGCGCCGCGTACTTTCACTGTGCCTTTGCACCTGAACCTCTATCGCGCTGCGTACCCACGCACTGCGCCTTCTTCTGCTGTGCGTACCCACGCACTGCGCCTTCTTCTACTCTGCGTACCCCCGCACTTGCACAGTTAATTACCTGCGAACCTCTGATTAGGGCCAAATTGGCAGTCCACCAGTGTGCCACAGATAGTCAGATGCCCAGATCTGATCATGCGCCCGAAAGATCACACTTCATAGATTCACTTTCAACTTCACTTTTATATAGATCAAGATTTTAAACCGATAACCCAATATTTCAGATCTTAAGATATTCAATTTGCAAAAGATACTTTAGCCAAGTGATCTCCTTCCCTATTTATAGTCAAGCCCTTATTCACACCATGGGACAAAACCATCAATAACCAATACAAGGGATCCAAACCGAGGCTAAATTAGATCCTATACCACGGGCCAAAACCATAGAATTAAGAACGGCGGGCTAAATACCACGAGCCAAACATAAGAAACCCCACGTGAGCGCGCTTCTCTGCCTTGAAGTGAGTGAACTAGGG
The DNA here is from genome assembly GCA_031772625.1 of Pinus tabuliformis. Lineage (NCBI taxonomy): Eukaryota > Viridiplantae > Streptophyta > Pinopsida > Pinales > Pinaceae > Pinus > Pinus tabuliformis. Next base: position 776,962,336 of record CM062804.1, on the reverse strand, counting down.
GTCTGCACCTCATGAACGGGTAACCTGTGGGTATGTACGCACTTTATCTATGATATTCCTGCGGGTCCGCAGCTTTTGTATGGTGTACCTGCGTACCTCTTATTTTCCAACATTTTGAGAGCCTGAACAGAGCATTGCCACTTAAGAGAGTTGCCATCAAGTACAACACCTGTAACATAGAGCCATACCAGAATCATAATGCCAACATTTTGTGCACAGGAAGACCTCCAAAATCAGTTGCAAAAAGGCACGATGCACAAGGACAGAGGCACGACGCACAGGATGGAAAATTGACTTTTTTACCAAAAAACTTTGTTTTTTCGCCTAGTTTTTTCTCAGTTTGACTTTTCTCTCTCTCATGGTCAAACTCATGATGTAATTTGATGTAAATTGATGGAATTTGATTTAAAAATTTTAAAATTTCACTTATGGAGGTAGATATATCATGAAAAGGTAGTTTGAAATTGAATAAATTAGTTTCCTAGGTTTTAGAGGCAAGCTCTTCCACTACCTATTTTTCAGTTCTTAGTTTAGATCTTGTTGAAACATCTCCTAAACTCATGATTTTGACCCCTAAAGCCTAGCATGAGTTGTTTTTTTCCTATATCTAGTAGTTTTTTAGTCATTTTAAAGGTTGGACTCCTGTGAATGCTTTGAGCATTATTGTACATTCATCTCTGCAGTTTGGCAAAGTAATAGACCAAGGTTTGCAACACTTTATGGGATTCTTGGGGAAACTTGATTTGGTATAGTTTTTCCTTTTGTGATGCAATTTTACATGTGTTTATGTATTCCATCATCTCTCTCTATTTGTCTTAACTAAATGAAACAAGGATAAAGGTAGAATTCATTGATGTTGTAGTGCTCTACCTAGGGTTTGTGTAGTTATTTATGTTTTCAGCTGTTTGAAGAGGATCCTTGAGACTTTCATGCCCTATCCAACTCCTCACCAGTCTTAAATCTCTCCATCTCACTCAATTTGAAGTACTAAACCATTTTCCTACCTCGCCCCATAGAGATCTCTGCAAGACTATGTCCATTCCCCGCACCCAAATCTACCTTTCACATTGGGAGGGGCCCCAAAAGAGAGGTCTGTCAGGGGCTCGACTGATAAGGAGAGGATGCATAAGCATGGCTCGGCCACTGGGCCACCATCATGACCCTGGCAGGTGACAGTAGAGCGAAGATAGGGGCAAGCTATTGAGGGAAGCTTTGGTTCAGAAAGACTATCTATCTGTCTTAGCTCCGCACTTGCCAATCGGCGACCATCCGTTGAACTACCGAATAAATGGATGGTATGATGAAAGCGATCACAACATTGTAGGTGCTCGCGAAGGGACAAATGCAACTTACCTCATCAACAATGGGTGCAGCAAACCAAAATTAAATTCAATCAAACTTCTCTAAGCATATACCTAGCCTAAAATTAGTCTTTACATTAGTCATCTAAAGCTCTATTGACCATATTTTTCTGAGATTGACAAGGAGAGAGCCCTCTTCCAACCTGGTAGGGCTAGCTACTAGGTTAAGCGTGGTTTGATGTTACACTAGATCCTGCCTTTCTTACCCTAAGGTAGATTTAGGCCATAACACTGAGATTGATGAAAGTTGAATCGGCTTCTGTTCCAAGCTTGATTTGCTTGTGTGAAAATGTGGAACTTTGAGGCTTAGTGTCTGGAGGTCCTCAAAATTGGCTTTGTAAGTTAAAAAGCTTCTCAGGTGTAACAACATCTTTGGGCATGGGGTTTCCCTTGCACATATTAGCCTCTTCTTGTAAAGATATTTGATGCCCTTGTTCATATATTGTTGCATCCTTGAATACATATATTTTGGCCATAAAATCCATTATCTATTAATCATCATTAGAAACATAGAGATTAGTCACGTTATCTGGGATGAAAAATTTATAAATAATCTCAATAGAGAAACCACCCCTCAACAATGTAAACCTAACTGCAACATTAGCTAGAGTATCAAAAAAGACAATATTAATTTTAAGAACTTATTTAAAACCAAAAGCCTTAAAAGAAGAAATCAAGCTCCAAGCCTGTTGTTGATAGTTTTTTAGATGTAGTGATAGTTAGTGTCTAGTGTTTCATACTTGCCTTGTGATTATTTATGGATCACCAATTACCTTTAAACATTCAACTTTGAGGTCAATAGCCTTCTTTAGTCCAAGGACCAGTACATCATACTCTACAATGTTGTTAATGCACTAAAACTATAACCTACAAGAAATCAAAAACTTTCTTTTTTGGGGTTCCATCAAGATACAACCAACACCAACTCCAGCTTGAGTTTTAGGCCCATCATAATATAAAGTCCAAATTTCACTACAATTAATCTCTATACTAAGGTTATTAACATCTAAACTACAAGATTCATTACCATCAGATGGAAGGACATGAAGAATTTACAGCTACATAATTGGTGAAATGGGCGATCGCTTGGCTTCGTAACACCTAATGTCAGTGTCCAAGAAGCACATTCCCAATTATTCCTAAGAAAAACTAATGGGTTCATTCAGTGCTTCTAACTTAGTGACTAGTGCTTCATATAAGGTTTGCTATTGACTCTTATTTGATTATTTTTCCCTTTGTAGGGGAGCCATAAATGTGACCAATCTCTGACAAAGTACCCCTGCATCTTGCTAGACCAATCCCTACTTAGAAACAATCCATATTCCTTGGGTATGTTAGTGACCACAATATATATGCATTGCTACACTCGAGAGTCAGAAGATAATCTGATTATTATGTTGTTTAACTCTCCCATGGCAGGAACTTGAGACCTATAAAATTGGATGATCTTGACATTTTTCTTTTCTAGCTAAATATTCAATTTCTTATAGACTAATAGGGCCATAACATTAGTAAATTCACTAGAATTGACATGAAAACTATGCATGTTGTAATAAAATATCTCAAAAGTTAACAAGAAAGGAGGAGTTGAACCTCTAGAATTATCATTTGTCACATTGACAATAGATTGAATATTAATGGGGGCTTTGAACTGACTGAAAGAAGTAGGTATTGAGAAGGCAGGACCCTTGTTGGTGGGTTAAATGGAAAGAAATGTCTTGAAAATCAACTCTATTTCACCAACCAGCCTGGCAACCTCATATAGTGAAATTCTTTCCCAAGTCTTCTTCATATCTTCAATAATGTTATACCTGATATGGGAAGATACAATATCTTCTTTAAATGATTGAGTAGAAGTAGTAGGTTGAGAATACTTAACAAGAACTTCAAGAATGTTAGTGTTACCTTTACTACTTGCCGAAGTGCTCTTAGAGGATTGTCAGATGGAAGGTTAAGGAGCGGGAATTGAAGGCTAGGTAGGAGTGATTGGGGGAAAATTCCTTCTTAACAATGCCTCCTTTTTCTCTTCCAATATGTGGTCTACTACCAATTCTTTACTCCTCAGATTATAAGTCTTCAGTGTTTTAGGAGGAGGAGCTTCCCCAATAGGAGCTTCTTGGATAGATTGAACTTCACCTCCTTGAATAAATTCGAATGCCAAAATAGAAGAGCTGGCTTTATCATCACTATGGGAATCTTCCTCTTTGGCATCTTTGGACTCCTCATCTTCTTCTCCAAATATCTGATCCTCAACCACCTTTCTCACCACAACAGTCATATTATGTATCCATTGCAGAAATGTCTTTTATGAGTGGGGGCCTTTGTGAAAGGAGAAATAGTTGACCATGCCAATATCTTCAACAATTATATCTGCATTAGAGCTTTGAGGATACTTTGCAGGTGGATTATTAATCTTCTTGAAGAAAGGATTGTACGATTTTCTTCCTTATGAACCTTCACTAGTATTTCTCCTTAGCTCAGACACTTCATTAGTTAATTGCTTCAAATATTTAGCCAAAGCCTCAAAATCAGAAGAATATTTGTCATGATATTTACTAGACGAGGCTTGACTTTTCTTATAGGTATCATTCGAATCTTCATGAATGTCATGCTCAAGTTCTCCTATTGAAAGTAGGCCCTTTTCAATAGCAAGAGCCTTAGTGAAATTCTTGATCAGTGTAATATTTTCTTTCCTCTTCAAAAACATTACAATATCACGAGGTAATGCCTTACTGTAATAGTTAATAGTGATGAAGTCATCAAGAGAAGTATCAGTCGGAACTTATTCAAGCTAGTAGTAAACCTATGATTGAAGTCATTAACCTTTTCCTTCTTACCCATATTAAAAGAACTCATCTTTGTGAGGAGCATCAAAGGCGTCTTATCCTCCGTGAACTTTTCAAGGAAATCCTTACAAAATTCATTCCAATTCCAGATGGAAGCCATGGGTAGGGAATGTATTGATCAGTGGTTGTCATTGATGTCAACCCAAGCAACACCAGGGGCTAACTAGATCTTGCATGGGCATTTTGACTTGAAAAATTACTCTATTCTGAGTCGAGGATCTCCTAGGTGGATTCGATTCATCTAGATGTTTCCATTGATATATGGCATGCCACGTAATTCTTCACAGTTTGGGAGATATTCATGTTTAAAGTTAGTAATCCCATTTAGTGGGCTAAAACCCTATGGGGTTGTGGCATGGCACTCATAATTGGTTGTGGTCATTGAATAGTAAATAATTAATAATATTTTTCTCCTAAAATCTCTCCAATGTTCAATTGTTGAGGACCCTCTCAACTCAAGACATTCATATGAATAGTGACCCTCATATCCTCCTCTAGTAGGGAATTTGTGGCTTCAAATAGGTCATCCTGGCATTTTCATCTATATATATATATATATATATATATATATATATATATATATCTGCGAAGATTCAGGAGTGAAAATTAAAACCCATTTGAGACCAAATATTGATGGACTATGTGACCAAATTTCTGATCTTGGTTCTCTATAATTTCAGAGATATGATCTGGGGAGGTTAGGATTTTTGCAGGCTCCCGAATTCCATGTCAAAGAAGAGAAGTTGGGAAAATTGTCATAACTTTCTCTCTGAGAATTGGATTCAAATTTTGTAAATATTGATAGAAATAGAATAGACTATAGTGTGTTGGGTAACATTTTTAGGGCCAAAGGTCACAACAATGACACGTGGCACTTTGTACAATGTTTCTCTACTAAACTAGTCTATAATCAGGTCATCGTGGGAGATTGCGCATAACTCTTTCTTGAAGAATCCAATCTTGATAAGACCTATGGGGTTGGAAAGAGGACTTAGAGGGCTACCACGGGAAGAAATTTCAGACCCTGGAGATCCAAAATTACATATTTACAATAGATTCAATCTTGAGATCCTGGAAGGAAAGAAAAATCATGCATTCAAGGATCACTGTAATAAGGACTACACATCAACAGTCAAGGGTAGGTCTCCTACAACAAGGTATGTAAGATTACTATTTACATTTTAATTTTGAGGATCATATCTGACATATGTTTTTTCAAGACAACATAAGTATATACACGGTCTCGGTTATATCTTTATGTCTCTATATGCCACAGTTAGTTTTGATACCACATTTCATATGTCCTATTCGTGATACTACACATTTGATGCTACATATTCTTGATGCTACACCAAGTCTGCTACATATATATGATGTTGTAAGTTCATGTTACTTGTCTTGTCATAGTTGATAGAATGCTCTCTATTATTGTACTTAGAACTTGGTCCATCACAAATCTAGGGTTTGTCATCTATTTTTATTGTATATATCTTTAGCTCAATTTTGGATATAGTCTTGCATAGAGTCCGGGCCTATATCAAGAGTGGGAGTCTTTGTCTACTGCTGCAACAAGTCAACAACAAAAGTGACAAGCACACTTCAGGTACACATTGTAATTTGCACTTACATGTGTTTTGCAGGCACATGTAAGTTGAAGGGTATTTTGTGTTGTTTTTGGATTGGTTTCACTAGGCAAATTTTTCATGTAGGTAGAAGAAGATTCAAGTACAACATCAAGAAATAATTCAAGAGTAGAGGTATCAAATAAAAGGAAGCACTGCAGCAGGACATCCTTGAAGACATGAAAACTATTTAGATATCGTGAAGTATTGTTAAGGCCAAGAGTTACAATTGTAAAGTTGTAAAAGAGTCATCATTGTAAAAGAGTCATTTGTAGAAGAGTCATCATTGTAAAGTTGTAAAAGAGTCATCATTTTAAATATTGTAAGAGAGTCATTTGTGAAAGAGTCATTCTGTCTAGAGTCAAAGAGGCAATGTTTGGATGATGTCATGGTTGGGTTGCAGGTTATAGAGTGATTGGGTATTTGGTCAAGTACACAAAAATCATTGTACATCTTATTGTATCATGGATTGTTGTCCCTCGTTTGGGAATCCATAGTCTTGTCTTATTTTAGTCATTATAGGGTGGCAAGGAGGTGATAGGCAGGTGTATGAAGTCACCTATAGGTTGGGGCCTGTGAAAAATTTAGGGTGGTAGGGTGGTGTTAGGGCGAGTTGTGGCTCGTTAGGGTGTCGGGGCATCCATTCAGTTGATTACTGAAGAAACTAGGGCAATGGGGCATCCTTCAAGTGGGATTTGGAGAAGAATGTTTTTCTATAATTCTAGGAAGTTGTTGCTTTCTTTTCGGTTGGGGTTGAATATTAAAGAATTTATTAGAAAATATTTCGATGGTTTTTGACCCGGAGGGGGTTTTCAACCTAAAATTCTTGTTCCTACTGTGCTCTTTTATTTACTGTTATTACTGCATAAAAATTAATAATAATTTAAGATTAACGAATGCTATGAAAAAAATTAAAAGTTCTAATTGCTAAGGAATACTGATTCACCCCCCTCTCAGTATTCCAACAGAATGGTACCATGTAGCAATTTTTTCTCTAGGGTGTGCGGGAAAAATTGGAATAAATGCCAACTTGTTGGAATCTCATCATCTAAAAATATATATATAAGTTTCTGATATGGTCTTCAGTGGTGGCACCTTTCTCCAGATCAAATTTCAGGAGGTGCTTCTCAAGATGTCGGGGCATATCATGTAACTAGCCTTAGATACCTACAGGAGAATGAGCCATCCCAGTGAGTGGTTGTCACTAATTATCTCTTGGTGGATTGAGATCCATTTGTTTAGAATTTCCCCCCAAGTCACTCATAGAATCAGACCTCAAGCCTTCACTACTATGAGGGAGATTTTCCTCGTTCCTTATTTCTCTTGGTAACCTGAGATTTCTCTGATTTCTGAGATTTTTAAGATTTCTTTGATTTCTGATATTTCTGATATTTCTTATTTTTTTCAAATTTCTCTAAATTTTAAGATTCCTTTCACCTTAGGTATCTTCCTTGTTCCATATGTTTACTTGGTTCTTATTATTCCCTTCGCCCCATAGTCTTTGAACATTCTCAAAATTCTCATGGAGGAGAAGGTTCCCACCTTGTATATTATCCTCCCCATGAACTTCTTCTTTTGAACCAGGTGATATTTCTAAGCCTTGGAATGAATCTCTTTCAACAACATTTGCATATTCATCCAAGGTCATATTAGTCAAATCTTCTACTGAGCTTACTATAACTCCCTTACGAGTATGGTGGGACTTCATTGTACATGTATGAGGTAGGGAAGTTGTAGCAGGAATAAATCCAAGGGTCTTAGAAAATTGATGAGTAATAGGGCATAGAGATCTCAATTTCTGATATGTGACTTCATAGAGAGGTGGAGTATCTTCAAGTGGGGGTGGTTGAGTATCAACAGGAGTGTCACTGAAAAGTGGTCGTTGAGAAGGTAAGGGAGGAATAGGAGGAGGTTGATTGCTAGCTTGCTGAAAGGGTTTGGGGTGAGGATGGGTGTTTATTCCAACCATTGGATAAGAGGGCTGCTCTCCTTCTAGTGCCCAAAATCTATTAACGAGCTGGAATGCTCCACCAATAGATAGGGGATCTCCCTGGTGTAGAATACCAATTAGACTCTACATCATTTAGTTTAGGGAACCCATCCAGTATGTAGGCCTGAATACCTTCACATTGGTTGAGATTTTCTTTGGACAAAAGAGACATTAAAGTTAGAGAACATATAAATCTTTAACAAATTAAAGTAAGTAACTTATGGAAAATCAACACATGAGACAGTATGAATAGCAAAAATATAATATTAAAGCATGAATCTCAAGAGAAGAAGTGTTAGCAAAGATTTATATCAAACCCATGATTTTTTTAAAGATAAGTTTATCAACCATAAATAAGTTTGTGATCGATAACACCATGAAAACATAAGTGCGTGCACAACTCTACAATGATATAATGATCAAATCAATAAAGAAATTTTTTGACATAAAGAAAACAGGAAAACACATCATATACCACACATTCGTCGTAAGAGAAGTCCCATAACGCATGATGACACATGAAATAATTGTACACTAAGGCTCATAAAGATTGAAGATTAAGATGAAATATCCATAGCGCCATCACATGAGAAATACATCAAATCAATGAGTGGAAACATTAGTTTGCAAAAATATAGATTAGTTCGCAAAAAGTATGCACAAATGAGTCTAAAACCAAAATTCCATTACAATGAGCCATGAGGACATATTTATAGAAATGGGGTGACCTTTCATCTACCCCTATGACTCTTGAGTTATCCCATGACCATTGACATTATCATATGACTCCCTACTCTACCACTAACATATTACATGAGATTAAATAAATGTTCCTAATCTACTAATGTAGTTATTGAGAGATCTGGGACATGAAAATGAAATTCTTGTACTAGGTATTCATATCAAAGCTTTTACTCCTTCGGAAGACTAGTAACCTTATGTTGTAGCTGACCTCCATGGCTATGAAGACATTCTAGGGAATCTAGTAAAAAAATTTATTTCTTGGTATTCACTTGATTTGATAAGGTAAAGAGCTTGGTGTACATCCTTGTAGGTTCCACCATATATTGGTCAGTTGTTTCCTTCATAACTTATAAGTCATCCATAGTAGTAACTTGTTTAAAAGTATTAAAAGATACTTGGATTTCTTTTTGGACTTCTTCTTGTGGCCTATATTCACACACTAAACCAATATAAGGGAATTTATGCACCTAGATAAGAGATTCCAAACCACTGAGAAGATGCTTATATGAGGCTAATACCCTATCCAAGTCCTTTGTTACCTTATCATGTGAATGGACCTTGATACAAATTACAACTTTATAATGTTCTACAATTATCCAATCCTTCCTTAGGAGTGTTTATGGCGCATCTAGATACTAAGTGGTCGACTCATGTATGATATCGATTATTGCTATGGATTTCTTTAGCATTGTTCCTTTTTATTTAGATCATGCCTACATAGTTGGGAAACTTGACATAATTTGATGTAACTTCATCATTTCTTCATAGACTAGGTTCATGGCATCTTCTAATATTGTCACCCAACCTTGAATAGATTCTTGTAACCCTTTGTTGTTTGAATGAGTCATGCATAGAGCTTAATTTTAATTTTGTACTTGTGTGACTCTGTTCAAAAGTAAAAAGTTTGGCCTGAAGATCGAAAACCTGTTTTCTCAATGTATTCACATTCAACTCTGTTGTTGTCATGAAGGAAACTCTAGTTGAAGCAATCACTTATGGGTTCATGGTGGTATTTATTAAAATCTCCTTTTCTATGACCACAGATATATGCTTAGCCAGATTCTTGACATAACAATTTTGTCTTTTTTTCATTATCTTACATTGAATTTGATCAGAGTTGATCCGAGTAATATGAAACACCTCCCCTTCTTCCTCTTGTGTGAAACCCATTTCTTGCAATGGTATGTTTCCACCAGTAATTTGAGGGGAAGGAGTGATGTCAAACGGAGGAAAATCTTACTACAATTCAAACCCCTGTAACTATTGATCTTCTATTATTTTTCTGTATTACTCTCTAAGTAAATCTTGTTCAATTTGTTTAGTAAGAGCCTCATGTTGTCCATTAGCTTCCTCTTCCTCTCTCTACTTCTTGTCTTCTTCCGCTTTCCTTAATTCTTGTTTCAAGAGATTATTCTCTAATTGTTAGAGGGAAAATAGTCCAAGGTCCCTTTTTACCCTTTTCTAGTGTCATAGATAGCCCAATGTTCAGTTCGTAGCAAATTTATTACAAGAGAAATCTATTTGGCACTATCGTTGGGAGAGCATGAGGAGGCTTTCCATGTGCCAAAAAACCTAGTGTATGTTGCTTCCCTAATTGGGAACCAATCTTCCAATTCAATGATGGTATTTTGGGTTTTCTATGACATATAGGGTGGTCATGACCAAATATTTCCTGATATAGAGGAGCAATAAAAGACTCTACAATAGTTTTGAATGAATTTTTGTAACCTATGTTCTAAAATCCCTTATAGTAAATTTGTACTAGATTTGGTACCTCTGGGTCCATTTCAAACTCCACCCTTCGAAATGACATTTTTTGCAAACTAAATCAAGAAGATAAGATGCCATGTAAAATTTTGATGGTTTACCTTTTTATGGATTCTTGGCTATTTGAATATTTGACTTGAGTGCAGATACCAAGATGCTCGCCCAATTCAATATGGTTCCTTTAGTGGCTACTATGATGCCCCAAAGAAAGTACTAGTACTATATCTTCTCTCTCATACAATATGTTCAACATAGCTTCCATCAACTAATACACTCTCTCGAGGCCTTCCATATTATATATTTGGTCTACCTTGACCGTGGACTTAGTGGGTTCCTACCACCACAATTTCATTATGTATTTGGTGTCTTTATAATTTTCATTGAAATTTTTTAGCCATTTAGTGTCGAAAGATTCTTCTCATTCAAGTAGCCTATAATAAGTAGTAATATCGATAGTAGTGAAAGAAGCCAAAACATCTCCATCATGCCTCTTGATTTACCACTTATCCTCATCTACACATTGCAATAACTAGTCTATGGTCTTGGCACAAGAAAAAATTCATGGATGTGCAACTATTTTATGCAACCAAGATCTTTTGATATTGATATATAACTTGAAATCTTCTTTGTCTTGAGGGATGTCTAGATTGGAAAACTTTGAGTAAACTTCCCACCACGTTAGCTTTGTCTTCTTGTTGATATTGCATGTTGTGTCTCCATAAATTGGCAGAGTAGGTGGGATATCTACAACTCCTTTGATAATGCTTCCTCCTCTAGTAGAACTCCAACTTGCACCTCTGTGAGAACTCTTGACCACAAGTGGTACCATCTCTCCAGATAAGGATGAAATACTTATGGAATCTATATTAATTTCACCTCGAATTTCAAAAGTGTGATCTCAAGAAGAAGATCTTAACATGAATGAAAATAACACTTAACCATGATTAAAATATTATCGGTACAAATAGGTAATCACTTGGTCAAAATTTAGATCAATGAAGAAGGTAGCAATCTCAATTATTAAGACAAGTTCTAACAATAATAAATAGATAGGCCACATTTGCAAGGTTCTAGTGATGGGAGAGAGTCACAAAAGAGATTGACTCTTACAAATGATAAAATGTGATTATGTGATTAAGGGAAGTCAGTGGTTTGCAGAATGGAGGAGGTTGCAAGTCACAAGGACCATATGGTTTCATTTTGAGTTGATGTTATCTGATGTGACCTCGTGACTATGCAATCAAGGGAAAGATGGGTCACATTTTTGCAAGATGCGATAGGTCACAAATTCATAAGTCTCTCAAGTTGCGAACCTACAACTATAATAGAGGGACATCATTGTTGCGATTGGTAGTTTGATTGTAGGTCACAGTGAACATGGTATTCCTAAAGGCGGGTTTTGTGATCAAGTTTGAGTTGTGACCTATGGCTTGTACTCTAGTTGCAACGTAAGGAAATGAGAAATATGAGTTAAGTTCAAGCCTAGTTGTTATAGCTCGAGCCTCGAGTGAACCAAGTGAAAAGGAAAAACGTATTCAGCCATGGTTTTGAAATCCAATGAAGTGAGATACAATGTTGGGGACACGGAACTTAAAGGTAAGTCGCATAAAGAATGGGGCTCTTAGAGGCTATGCTAATAGAAAGTTGGTGAATGAGGGCTAAAATTCCATAATAGACAAGTCCACTTATGCAAAAAGGGGAGATTAGGGCACAAATTTATGTGGTGGGGATCTAGGGTAGCGAGGGTTATGAGGTATATTAAGTTTTAAGGTGAGGAGAGGAATACGAATGTCTCGAGTAATTCACAGAGGCGGGGAATTGAGGGAGATGACAAATGGAAAACTCAAAGAAGGAAATGATTGCATGAAAAGGAAGTGTTTCCTACCTATGATGTCATGAGTTCATTAGAGTGCTCTACGCACTCAACTGTAGAGTGAAAATGAACAAAGAAAAGGGGTGTTTGGTTTATGAAAGGAGGATACATGTACAAGAGATGGGTTGTAAAGGACCGGTGTGCTTTGTTAGGCCACATGCAACTAGTGTAGACATGGATCAGAAGATGTGTTTGCATCAAAAAATGGGTTTCATACGATCATCTTATATGAGGTTTCCATGTCACACTTAGTGGGAGGTCGTAAAAAACATAAGACAATACAAATTTGATTGTACGACTCATGAATATAGTTAATATACAATGAGAGGTCAAAAAGGGCCCACAATGTATTGATCATAAGTCGCTTGAGCAATTGGCCATGGAGAATGCAAATACATCGATATATGATTTAGCAACTAGAATAAAGAAATTAATATGAGTTTGCATGTCGTGAATTTAAGGCCCATATTGAACCAAGCAAATGAAGCTAGTGACTAGGAGGGGAAATTCAAGATTATACCTTTATGGTATGATTTTTATAAGTTGTGAAGAGACCCTAAAGATTTGAAGAGAGAATTTAAACCTAAGAGACCTTAGAAATTGGTTCGAAGGAATTCTTGTAAAGGGAAACTCCAAAATTTTGAAATGGGTCAATATTTGGGGTTATTTTAGTAGGTACAACAAGTATCCAATGCAAATTTCCCTAGTAGCAAACAATGGGTAATCTTAAGATTCCATGTGGCCCCTACCATGTCTATCCAGCATGGATCCCACTGAGTCCCCCCATTTGGAGTTTTGCAAGGCTCTTCCATTATATAAATTTATATTGAGGATCTGATCCTAATGGGTTACATAGACCCATGTCATGATGACTCTGAAGTCACCACCATCAATGTATAAATTCTAAGATCATGTGGTGGGTGGTGAGTGGTGGTGCCCACATCATGTTTCTCTGATGTAATCTGACCTTCAGCATATATATTTCAAGACCATGTGGTGGGTGGTGATAATTGTTTCCCATTTCATGCTGATAAAATGTAATACCACCCACAACACATAAGTTTTAGGGTCAAATGGTGGGTAATGAACGAAGGTGTCTGCATGGCACTTCTATGTCAGCTTAGTGTGATCCCTACTAGTTCCTATCCCATGTTTGATCCACTAAAATATGGTATTGTGCATGGTTATGATAGATCATACCACCTTTGAAGCTTGGACCCAAGATTTCTCCAGCACTCAGCGAGACTAGAAAAATTAGGACATTTGGGAGTCTCTCTATTGTTTTGGGTGTTAGAAAAAAAAACACTTTTTTTCTAAAGGAAATAGATGATGCCTAATTAATGGCCTCCAATAGGTGAGTCAAACCAATGAATTAGGTTTACAATGATTTTGATCTACTTTTTATTAATATATTAGATTCTAAGAGGGGTATTCATAGTTATCATTCAAACAATCAACAACAAGGAAATATTGTAGATATTTATGATTTTCAAATAGTTTCACAATGTGTGATCATACCATACTACTATGTAGGCAATCAAATAAAAAAAAATTGATAATCCATAAGCAGGGTAGTAGTTCCATGGTGCTACTGGTCATTGAAACCATTATTTCAAATATAACTAGCAAAGAATATTTAGAACAATTTTCAAGCCTCTACTCATGAAAATATAAGATTACATTTGGAATCAGTAATAGAACAATTTTTTTATTTCCTAAGATTCAAGTGTGCACAATTAGATAGCTATTTAAGTTTAGAAGTAAGACTACATTTAGATTCAATAACATAACAAGGTTCTCAGAGCCTGAGATTCAAGTATGCATAATTAAATATGTATCTTAACAAATTTAGATGGTTGGAAAATAAAGGAGGGACTTCAAATCTCCACCCACCCATTGGCTATATCCACTACAATATTTCTAGTATATGACTACCCTCCAAGCCAGATCTAAAGTCTAAGGGGGTGCTTGTTCAAGCGAATCACAACAAAGTTTGGCCATACATTGTGGAGGTGGGTTTCCACTGTCTAGATGACTTATCTACTTCCCTATGGAAGTAAGTGCCACAATGACTACCTCACTCTTTTGAGACCAATCATAGGGCCTTAAACTAAGGCCAAACTTAGTTCAGTCTATTAATTTGTCTCTAGGAGCCCTTTCTCTTTCTCTATTCAACTTTTTATTAGCTCTCATTCTACTCTTCAACAAATTCTCTAATTCTCCATAGAATACTTTGGAGAATTTTTTTATCCCTCTTGCATTGACATAGAACTTCTTATTCTCTCCGCACAATCTTGATGTCCCATTTTCCTTCACTTCTGCTCTCCCTTTCTGAACACCCTGAAGATATCCCACTTCCCTTTGTCATGTTGCGAAATTGAATAAAATGTGGGAATTTCCATTGTCCAATCACATATTTTCATCTATCAAGTGGTAATGTGGTTCAACAATTAATAAGAATATCATATTATATCAATATCATCCAAATCATTCAAAATTTGACATTAGATTCTAATGAAAGTTGATGTCTAGTGCCACCATTTCCACCACCAAGATCCAGAAGGATGAGCCCAAAGATCCTAATGACAGGGAGTGGCTCTTCCACTCACATATGTGGGTGAAGGGTTCTCCACTGTATTTCATTATCAACAGCGGGAGCCAAAAGAACCTCATTTTAGTAGAGGTCATGAAGCAGTTGTGTCTACCGACCACATCACACCTGCAACCGTACACCATCAGGTGGCTTCACCAAGGGTGATATCTATGTGTCAGCCAACATTGCTTCCTTCCCTATAGCATCAAACTCTTCACATATAAGGTATTGTGTGATGTTTCTCCTCTTTAAGTTTGTCATTTTTTATTAGGCCATCCATACTTGTGGAAGTGACATGATGCGTATGAGTCTACGCCTCACACTGTTATTATTAATTTGGGCAATAAGTTGTATGGGATACTAGAGGTAGAACTGCCTATCGTTGTTTCTTTGATCACTGCGAAGCAATGTAGTAAGATCATTTCCCAGACATGGAAATTTTTTTCCCTTATGATTCTCCCTCAGAGCAAGAGGAAGATTGTGGCCACGACCTCCAAACAGGGCTCCTCTGCATGACAAAAATAGATGGACAAGTTTGTAGAGGAGTACATGGACATGTTCACCTCACCCACAGGGGTACCTCTACATTGTCAGGTCAAGCACTCCATCGATATGACCCCGGGCGCGCCGCTACCCAATGGACCGATATATTGACGATATATTCTAAAGAACGATGAAATCAAGTGGTGGAATTAGGAGATGTTGCAGAAAAGGCACATCAAGCCAAGTTCATCACCCTATGGGAGCTCAATCGTGTTAGTACAAAAGAGGATGGGACTTGGAGACCTTGTATTGACTACCCGGTGTTGAACAAGATCACCTGTCCAGAAAATCCCACAGATTGATAATCTTCGGGATGAGCTCAAGGGGGTAAAATATTTCAATATGATTGACTTGAAGTCCGGTTATCACCAGGTATCAATCGAACCCTCTGATGTGTAGAACACTACCTTCAAATCCAAGGGCCTTTTCGAATGGTTGGTCATTCCTTTCTGGTTGACGAATGCCCCGGAAACCTTCATGAGGCTAATGGAGGACATCTTGAGACCCTTCAAAAACTCATTCATGGTAGTGTATTTGGATGACATTCTTATCATCAGCCAAATTTGGGAAGAACACCTCCACCAAATTCGACGGGTCCTCCAAACCCTGAGGCAACACAAGTTGTGTGATAATTCAGAGAAATGAACTTTTGTTGTAACCCAGGTTCAATATGTGGGGTTCATAATTGATGAGCAGGGTGTGCATGTGGACCTAGCCAAGATACAATTCATTCAGGATTGGCCAGCCCCAACCACGCTAATGGAGCTTCATAACTTTCTGGGTTTTTCCAACTTCTATCGCATGTTCATGTTGGGGTTCTCTCATATAACTTGGCCTTTGAGAAAGTCACCAAGGGAGGAGCGAAAGAAAAGTTATTTTGGTCTGAATCCTAACAAAAGGCATTTGTCGAGTTGAAGCATCACCTCTGCTCTGCACCAATTTTCATATTACCAGACGTACAACAACATTTGAGATTGAGACAAATGCCTCTGACTATGCTATTGGTGTAGTTCTTACTCAATAGGGGCATCCAATGGCATATTACAGTGAAACACTTTCAAACACAGTCCGAAGGTATCGCACCTATGACCAAGAGATGCATTCCATCATGGAGGCATGCCGACAATGGAAGCATTACATTCTAGGGAAGTAAATGGTAATCCACACAAATCACGGCCCCTGCAATTCATACAAACACAAGGGAAGTTTTAGAATGATCACCATTAGAAATGGTCCACATACCTACAAAAGTTCCATTTGAAGATTAAGTCCAAGAAGGGAAGCACCAACAATGTTGCAAACTACCTCAGCCGACCACCAGTGATGGCACTGAACTCTGTGCTCAACTCTTATGGGAATGAGATTGTGGGGTGGTTGCACCTTTATAAGAGCGATCTAAAATTTGGCAACACATACTAGACGCTCCTAGAAGGCAGGAAAGTTCCAAATTTTCACCTCCGGGATGCACCTTTATGCCACCTAGGACACCTTTCTTTTCCTTAAAGTGAGTGTTCCAAGATGATTTGGGAGGCAGACTAAAGTCGGGTCGCTTGGAAATTTCAAGGTTGAGAAAAAAATGGCAATGTTGTAGAAGTATTTTTATTGGCCAAGCCTTCAACATGATTTTAGGAAGTACATCAGATATTGCATTACGTGCACCATTTCCAAATCAACCATCAAGAAGTAAAGCCTATATACTCATCTACCTACTCCTATTCAACCTTGGGAATCCATCTCCAAGGATTACAAGTCGAGCCTTCCTTCTACTAAGCATGGCAACAAATGCGTTTTTGTGGTCATCAATAGATTCTCTAAGATGGCCATTTTGGTGGCTTTCAAAAAGAGTATCACAGCAAAAGCGACTGCTAAGCTCTTCTTTAAACAAGTGTGGATACATTTTGGGATCCCACAGTCCATTATCTCAGATTGGGACAGTAGGCTCCTAAGTACATTTTGGTCAAGTCTCTGGTTGATGTTGGATACCAAGCTCACTAAGTACACAACTTTCCACCCCCAAACTGATGGCCAAATAGAGGTCGTCAACAGGATGATCATACACATTTTGTGTATGTACAACTCGAAGAATCCACACACATGGGATGAAAGCCTCCTTATGTCCAACATAGCTACAAAAAAGCTCTCCATAGCTCAACTGGCCACATCCCCTTTCAGGTGGGGTTAGGATTCCAGCCACTGTGTCCCATTGATGTGGTCATACCATTTGCAGCTACTAAGGTAGGTTCAGCTCATGTCCAATCTGAATATGATAGGGCTAACAACTTCATTGAGCACGTTCAACACATCCACCAATAGGTCCATGACTTATGAGATAGAGCCAATGCTAAGTAAAAGCAACGACATGATCAACATTGGGTGCCACACAAGTTCCAGGTGGGCAACAAAGTTTGGTTACATTTGTAGAAGGAGCACCTCATTGGGCCCCACCGCAAGCTTTTTCTCCTCCAATATGGGCCTTACACCATCACTAAGGCTATAGGGGACAATGCTTCCAAGCTCAGCATTCCACCATTCCTTGGCTTGCACCCAGTTTTCAATGTGGATCACCTTCGACCATACTTTCCACCATTACTTCAGACATTGTAAAACAACTCACACCAACATAGTTAAACCTAGACTGCATGGAACAAGCCATAACTGATTGGATCATGGACATGTAGATCACGAAAACTCACTAGCAGAAGATCCAACTGTATCAGGTTGTCAAAGCTAGACAACTCTTGCACCAAGGAAAGTGGCTCACCAGGGACCAAGTTTAGCAAAAGTTCCCCATCTCATGGAGGCACTCAACACAATGGGGACCATTACTTCCTAAGGGGGGAGGATTGATCTAGGTGGATATTGGCTACCACCCACCTATTCCACTTGGACCCCCACCATTGTTTCTTTTCAGTTTCCTTAATTGTAGCACAACTTACTATTTCTGGAATTTTTTCGGGTCTTAAACTTTTGGCACCGTTTTCAAGGACTAAAAGACATTTTTAGGAAAAATAGAGAGAAAAAAAGTACCAAACCAATTTATCATTTTTTTTCAGCCTATTCTTTGAGATCTTCGAAACAAGGTATTATGATAACCAAACGGAGATCGTATACCAAATTTACGACCCTAGGAAGTTGATGCACCAATTACCCAAACAAGGCCCACAGTTTTGGTGCTTCATCTCTGAGGGTTAGGTTTTTGGATGTTTAGGGTTTTCCATTATTTCTAACAATAAATAGGCCTTTGAGCCTCATTGTAACATAGTTCAGAGGCATGCAACTACCACATCTCTTCTCAGAGATAAGATACCACCGCCCGAGTTTGTTTATTTCCATTTTGTATGTAAGCACATTTCAGTTCTTTGATATTAATGAAATGAAGTTTTATATCTGCTGCATATCTGTGTTTTTGTTTATATCTATATTTTTTTGTGTTCTTTCATAAGTCTGGATCACTATAGATTGAACAGGTCCAATATTTGCATGTGTACAAATCAATAGTTTAGTCTCAGATACATCAAAAATCACACAAAAAGAAAATTGTAAAACTTAAAATCCAAAAATGATCAAAATGTTTCTTGTTTTACCTATGACACCCCATCACTCACCATCAGGAAGCATGAGCTCTGGATCTCTATGGAAATCCATACCTGCATATGGATAGTCCTATATCATAATGACTTGCATGTGCAACCATCTAAAGAAGACTAGTGTGAAACTCATCGATGATAGACATACGTGTCTAGACATGATATGCACCCACCTCCTCATCCATGGGACTCTCAAATCTGTGGGCTCAAGCGAGAAAAGTTATGGCTTGAGCAATGGAATCAACTCTATGGAAAAAGAAATCAAGATCGAACCATAGCCAAATTTCTTCAACCATCAATATTTTGCCTTGGTCAACCACTCCTTCATGTTTACAAGTACTCCCTTGCTCCAGTTGAATACTTTCAGCCCCATACATTCTAGATCATACTACATATGAGACTTATTGGCCACATGTAGACTTACACTATTGACCAATCTCGAAATGATAAACATGATCGTTCTTAGAGGAAAACGAAACAAATCCTTGATGTCAATTTTCCCATCTTTAATCTATTGGGATCTCAGTCTATAATGTGAAGTGATGTAATCCTTGATTGTCTCTCCACCACTCCTCAATCCAAATAAAGAGATGGCGGCAACTTGCCTTGAAAAACCTGTCAAGGAATATATATATTCTACCTGTATTTCTAGTATATGTGCACCAAGCCTGAATTCATGTGCCTGAACATCTGATGCTCGAACAAGATACCTCAACAATTCCATTTGTTCCCTCATACCAAGAAACCAGGAGAATTTCAAGAGCCCACAATATCTCAAAGTGTTAGGTCCCTATAATACTAGTGACGCCCCCTTACTATTATAGCTGTATCCCTTATTAATATTGTTGTGCCCCTATTGTCCCCATATTGTTATTATTATGCCCCATAGAATCCCTCTATTGTTATTTTTGTGCCTTTATATTATTATTGTTAGGTCAGCTTGGTTATATTGTGACCCCTTAGACTCCTATATATAGAAAGGAGGTTTTGTCATTTGAATCATCCAAGAATTGTTCATTTGTGTAATTTAAAGGAGGTTGTCCCCTCAAAGAGGCTGAATTCTAAGGTGTTCAACTATCTTTTCTATCTTTTTGTGAGCTGATTTCATGACATTTGGTATCTTCAGAGTGCATCTGCCACAACATTTTGCTTCCCTTTTTTGTAGATGATTTCAAAGTCATAACCCAACATCTTTGTGACCCATTTTTGTTGTTCTTCATATGATAATATTTGTTCTAAAAAGTATTTAAGGCTATCATGATCCGTTTTTACCTTGAAGTGTCTTCCCATTAGGTAGGGTTTCCATTTCTTAAGTGCATGTAGTATTGCCAACATTTCCTTCTCATAAATAGCTTTGTGTAAATACTTTCCCTTGATTGGACAACTTTCGAAAGTTACAACAAGATTCTAGTACATCCGATACATTTAGCTAGAAAAATGATTTGTTATGGTACAAATATCGTTTATACCTCTGTAAGAATTCCCAACTCAAACAAAAGATTCTTCTGGAATTACACGCTTCTCGCTGAGGAGGGCGCTCAGGATTTTTAAAAACTTACCATAGGGTTAAGAAGGAATTTTTTTGGGATGGCCTTAAATCGGATATTCAAAATTTTGTGGCAGAATGTTTGGTTTTCCAACAAAATAAAGTTGAAACAATTAAGACACCAACTCTATTACAACCTTTATCCATTCGAAGCCAACGTTGGGAGAAGGTTTCAATGGATTTTATCACAGGTTTACCCAAGTCTGAGGGAAAGAGTGTCATCATGGTGGTAGTTGACAGACTTACCAAGTATGCACACTTTTGTGCATTATCACATCCATTTAAAGCCAGTACAGTTTCTATTGCATTTATGGAAAAAATTCAAAAGCTACATGGAAACCCAAAGATTATTGTAAGTGACAGAGATCCCATTTTTACTGGAAATTTTTTGACAGAATTATTTTCTTGTCTTAGTACTTAGTTAGCTCATAGCTCATCTTATCATCCTCAATCTGATGGGAAAATTGAGATAGTAAACAAATGTTTGGAAGGATATCTTTGTTTCTTTGTATCTAATAGATAGACACAATGGGTCAAATGGTTGCCTCTGGCTGAACGGTGGTATAACACTTTCTTCCATACTACAACAAAAATGACCCCATTTATGGCACTTTGTGGATATTAGCCACCATCCATCACATCATATTTAAGAGAAAATTCTAAGGTTCAAGTAGTGGAACATCACATCGAGCATCAACAACAAGTTCTCCAACTCTTAAAGGACAACCTCGTGTTGGCACAGAATAGAATGAAACAATAGGCAGATCAACAATGCAACGAAAGAAGTTTTGATGTAGGTGACTGGGTATTCCTACGGCTACAACCATATAAACAAATGTCCCTCAAGCAAGCTAAGTAGGATAATAAACTATCACCAAAGTATTATGGTTTGTACAAGGTGTTGCAAAAGATTGGTACTATGGCATACAAATTGGAGCTTCCTGCGGCTTCTCGAGTGCACCCAATTTTCCATGTTTCATGTTTAAAGAAGGTTATAGGTGACAAGCTCCCAGTTCAAACATTATTGCTAGAACTTGACGAGGAAGGAAAAAATATATTGGAACCGGAAGCAGTCATAGAAACAAGAACTTGACAGCTACGAAATCGATCCATTTTAGAGTATCTCATCAAGTGGAAGAACTTATCCACTGAAGATTCCACATGGGAGGATGAGAATTTTATACAGAAGCATCCAGAACTAATCAAGCGTTGAGGAGAACACTTTTTTAGAGGAGAGAGGCATGTTAGGTCCCTATAATACTAGTGATGCCCCCATTACTATTGTAGTTGTATCCCTTATTAATATTGTTGTGCCCCTATTGTCCCCATATTGTTATTACTGTGCCCCATAGAATCCCTCTATTGTTATTTTTGTGCCTTTATATTATTATTGTTAGGTCGGCTTGGTTATATTGTGACCCTTTAGACTCCTATATATAGAAAGGAGGTTTTTTCATTTGATTCATCCAAGAATTCTTCATTTGTGTAATGTAAAGGAGGTTGCCCCCTCGAAGAGGCTAAATTCTAAGGTGTTCAACTATCTTTTCTATCCTTTTGTGAGCTGGTTTCATGACACAAAGCCTGGATAGTGGCAGGATCATTAGCTACGTTAAATCTTTTTCTTCATGTTCTCTTTTCCTCCATATTAAATCCATTTTGTTCCAATAGTCACCTAAAGCATCACAAGAGGGATCATTAGGACAAACTTCATGCAAAAAAACTGCAGAAATTTTGAGTAAAATAAGTAAAAAAAAGTTTGGGAATTGTGCGCACCCTCCTAACGGAAGAAATTGCATTGCAGCACCCTCCAAAATGTATTTTCTTCATGTTTAGTGTTCCTTTTGGCTTGTTGGTGGTGCATTGGACCTAAGGCGAGAAATTAGAGTCCTATGGCTCTCAAAAATTGAAAACAGATGCATGAAATGAAAAAATGGATGCATGAAAAGAAAGCTGAAGGCTATGGTTCATACCTACAAGTGACGATGCTCAAAATGATCCACTAGATTGGTTGCAATCAACTGTAGAAAATTGGGGGAAAAAACACTCAGAACTCACTCTCTAAGAGGTAAAATATGAAATGGTAAAAATGAATTACCTTTTTCCTATTTTATGGTCATTTTCATCATTATTTTATTAATATTTTAACATTTTGACATAAAATTTGATTCAATGTTATCATGAAACATGTATTTTTAATCTTTTGGTAGTGTTTTGAGTAGGTTGACAATTGTTTAACGAATTTGACGATGCCTGAATTTTAACAAATCATTTTGAACAAAGAGCATAATTTTATCATTTTTCACGCTCGATAAACCTACGAAAAAGGAAACCGCTAGATTACTATTTCAACTCTTTTTAGACTCCAAAAATATCAAAATATTTTTGAGCTAGACTATCTATGAAAAAGGAATACCTTAGTCAAGCATGGCTAATAGATTCTTCTAAGTATTGTTTTCTGCCTTTTCGGACTCAAGAGACTATTTACGAAAATGAACCTTTGTATTTTTCTTTTTTGTCTCTTTTACTCTCTAAACATGAAAAAGAAGTTGAGTTATACCATCATTGGACTTGTAAAGGCATAAAATAGTGATGGACTCATCAAACATGACAAACCAAACCACTCCTTCTCAGGGTTCATTAAAAATACTTGAAGGGTTTCATTCGAAGGATGAACTTACAGATCAAGCATATGTTATCCTCCTCAAGCATATTAAAAAATAAAGAGGTACTGACCAGAAATGGTTGGGGAAATTAGGAAAATGGGGTACTCCACCTATTAATGGCAACAAGTTTCTCTTGAAGACAACACTCTTCCACTTCATCTCTGTGGTTGTTGGGTTGGGAAATCTACTTTTCTTTTGGTTCATAACACCATTTCAAATCTTCTGCTTTCTGTTTTGGGTCAATGCTTCCAAATCCATTCAATGTCGTTGATATGTTAAAGAGAAGTCATTCAGTTGATATCTACTACGATACTCTTAAGCCTCCATTCCATGTATGGTGTTCCTAAACTAGTTCCGCATCAATACCATTCTGTCTCAAATCATGACACCCATTTTCTGTCATTGATGGGGGATACATCACGACCCTCCTACGACGGCTCACTTCTTGTTGACATCACCTCATTATCCAAGAAGTTGACTTAGAAACTCTTCATTCAGTAACTTGAGACTTTCACACATCAATGGAAATTTTCCCCACACTCAGCGACAAGTTTACATCATTGGCCTTTGTCTGACATATTCTGTGTGGTGTTCGAATTCAACTCATTCATTCGCAGCATACGAATTGTACTAATCCCTTTAGAGTCATTAACATCATCAATGGTTTCTCTTGCATTTGTTAATGACTTACATCATTAGCCAGTAAGCAGATGGTGTATGCCATGTTGAATTTCAGCTCCTTTATTCACATGGTTAGACTCATACATTGGACGATGGAGTGAACAAGATAGAAGACCCCAGATCTAGTTCCATCCATCCAGGCTGTGTTTTCAAGATTAATGCAAGATTATAAAGTATGATTACTATGATCATAAAGTCATCCAATCATGGATCTACACTTTGTCATCAGTGGACACGATTTTTTATCATTGTACATGTAATGTTAGCTTATGTGTTGAGCATGAGTATGCCTCCCTCAATAAAGATATCATGATGAAATGTATTGTAACAAATGATGATCTCGACTAGTTGTTCTTGATCCGAGCTTGTCACAAGGTAAAGCACTTCAATCATCAACCATTGTTTCCGACTTTTTTCTTTAGGAATCAATCTGTTATAGGCTATTTTTTTGCATCTAGAAAATAGGCCTGCGAACTGGGTCAATCAACATCCATGGACACCTTGTCATCATCACTACACAAATCCATAAACATGACTCTCCCAAATCCCTGGGTTTCTCGATCTGACTACCCCAAATTAATTCTTTTAAGGCCCATCACACCCTAGCCCATTAGGGACCTACGTTCAGCAGCAGATTTCTCCATTCTACACCAACGCTGATCAGCAGTAAGTTGTCCCTTGTTGGGGGTGCGTTGATTCTAGAAATTCCGGAAAATTAAAAAGAATCATGAAGCTTCCCATTATAAAAGCTTTTAGGAGTTGTTTCAGCCATTTACCTTGGATAATAACTTCAAATCTTATCTAATCCTACCTTGGATATTTCACCTCTTATCCCATGAGCTCATCCTCCCACCTCAAATGGATCTGAAGCCTAGATTGGTAAATGCATAAGAATTCCTAAACTAACACAATCTCCTATAAATTTAAAACTCTCTACAACATCAAGATTAGATTTTGGAGACTAATCATACCCTCATGTTGCTGCCTAAGAGAGTTATCATATTTATGCAATAGGGTGACATTGAGGCATGATTTATGACAAGGAAGGACAAGTCAGCTTGGGGAGGTCTTTATAGGATCAACTACTATTCTTGGTTGTAAACTCTCTCCTATTCATATTAATACAATGAGTATATTGTTTTCCTATATGTGTTATGTTATTTTTACATTCATGTATTTCAATGCTTTCTTGATCCATTAAATAGAATAATTGGATAATGCTAAATACTTGTCGTAGATCTTTGGCTTGTTATCATTGTATGTGCAGGTTCTAATTATAAAAATCAGAGCTATGATTGGAGCTTACAAGCTTAGAGGAGGGAATAACTTGCAACGGATTCCAAGTAAGCCTCTTTCCATTCTTCAATTTCTTTAAGGGAAACTTTATATTCTTTGTTTTCTATTGTTCTAGACCAGTCCACTAGGTCTAGGGAAGATACTTATGTCTGAAGTTGTAAATTTAATATAACAAGTATCATAGGTAAAATTCAATAATGATGCACCTCATCTTGGGAATGTAACACCCCCAAGATGACCTCTATCTATGTTTTCACATATTATGATTAGGATGGCGAACTAGGATTTTTTTTGGGCCTGTGTGTGTGTGTGTGTGTGTGTGTGTGTGTGTATGTATTGGGTCTATGTGCTTATGTATATAGTCTTTTGAGGCTAGAGTACCTTTGTGATTTTAGTTCGGTGAGATTATGTGCTAAAAAGGCTAGCAATCCTAGGTGTGTACTATTTAATCATATTCATATTAATAAAAACACATAGTTGTTGTATACCGAACTAGAAAAAAGAGAAAAGGGACCAGGACTCCATGACAGGGAAAGGGCACTAAAAATGATTCACTCAATTCAATTCTTTACAAAACTTATTCACCCAAATCCTATAAGATAACATTGTTTTTTAAAGAACCTCCACAATTTTTTATAAAGTATACAAAATATTCAAGAATTTGAATACTTTTTAAAACAAACCACCACCCATTTTATAGTTCGAATTTTAAAAATAATAAAACTTTCTAATTTTTTTAAAGATCTTTAAAATTATAATTATTTTTTCTATTTCCAAAAATTAAAAAAATTATAATACTTAACATAAATTCACTCAAATATTAATACAAATATCATGAAATCTTTAAATATCTTATCTATACCGTAATGCATGACTTTATAGATACAAAATATCTTTATAATATTCTCATTGTATAAATAAGATTAAAATATCATAACTACTTTTCTGGCTTATATATTCTTAATTTTTTTAATAACTATTTGACTAATATTCTAATAATAAAATATCTATTAATATTAAAATAATAAAATATCTCTTAATATTTAAGAGATGTAATAATACTATTTATTATTTGTTTTAGTAATTTCCATATATATTTTTTAATAATCTTCTAAGTGCAACTCATAAAGAAAAGCATTATAAAAAAGAAGCTTGTCGCATGAAATATCAATTGCAACAGAGAAGTTGGTCGTAAGTTGGTCGTATGAAATATCAATTAATTGGTTTGAATTACATTAAAATTATTATTTATTTAGTTTTGTGGAAAATGATTAGGAATAGAAGCCATCTAAAAAGTAGGAATAGAGAAAAAAAAATCTGATTTAAATAGTTGACTTAAATCAGATGAGAGGTTGATGGGACTTCCCCAGAGTCTGAGATGCTTTCGAGCGTAAACAGTCAATCGTCATGGTGGAAATTTTACTCATTTACAAACACGGAGATGAAATCTCGGAATATCGTATGCACATTGAGGAAATATGGTTTCTGTCACGCCCCTACACCTGCGGTAGTCTTCCAACCGCTTGTAGCAAGGTGCGACACCACCGAACGCTTTCTTTTTAACAATACTAACATTCGTGGACTACGCCTACTCCAACATTAACATACTTAGTTTGTGTTTCGCAACCAAGTAAAAACATTATCCTTTATACTTTAATGAAGCCCATACTCATTCATTATCCATATGCAATTAACCGAGAACATCAACAATTGCAAACAAGTATAAAGGGGAGGGGCAACTCCCCGTAATGTGAGTCTGCCCGACAATTTTATTAAGAATATCAGATTTACAACACAAGTGTGTCTTGGCCGAACCAAGTCTCACACTTAACCAAATTTTACAATAGATAGGCAACCTGCCTTTTTACAACATCTTGTGCACTCTTGCACAAAGGGAGGTGCTCACCCCAGCCACCCAAGATCCCTTAGCCAAGTCCTACACAAAACTGCATCCAAAACGAAACCCGGCACACTAGCCTCCACCTCACCCGGCACAAGAATACCAAATTGCACCTTGAATAACCTACGCATGAGGTATGCATAGTCCTTTTACCCCTTGCGCAGTTTTTACCTTCCTCTTATATGTAGATATCCATGAGAGTTCGATGTTCTCAAATGAGCTTTCATGCTCCCTTACTTATATGCATTCATCGTATGTTTTGGAGGGGGTGTGCCACCCCATGGCCGACCCCACAATCTACCAAGCATGCCCACAAGCCACTCCATAAGTCGGCGTTGCAAGCATTGTTCACCATTGCTTATAAGTGTACGCTCAACACTTAGTCGTTTTAGTGTTATCCCATAACGTCGCATTATTTTGTCGCATTATTTCCGCACACTGTCGCATTGTTGTTTCGTCCGCCGTTCAGCGCGCCCACGCGTCCGTCCGCGCGCCCGCCCGCGCCCGCGTGCACGACCTTGCCCGGCACCTGTCACACTTCAGCTCGGAGGCCTTACATCCTCCTCCACCTGAAATCGTTGTCGTCCTTGACAACATATCATCCCAGTAGCTCTCCACCAAGATCATCATCATCCAAGATGTCGACCTTTCTACACAAGGCAAACATCCTTGCAACATATGTAGAGACTCTTTCTCCACTATGTCTCGGCCTAGTGACCATTGCCACCAAGCTCACCATACCAAAGTATGTATCTCCATAATCCATGCTCAGATCCATGGAAACTCCATCCATCTCATTTACAACATGTTGTCCATGTGTGTGTCTCCTCCATATGAAGAGATCATCTCATCAACCCACTCTCGATGTGCCCCATTCAGGTCCATGAAAACTCTTCATTATCTGCAATGTGCCATCCTCAAGTCTCCATAGAAACAAGTATGCACTTGTCTCATCTACCCATGTGTAAAAAGTAGTTGAGTCTCAGCTTAACCCATGCCCAAGTCAAGGCATCATCATCATCGTAACTTCATCACTTCAAAGTGCCTCATGCCGATCCTCTACATCAAGTCACTCTTCCAAGCCATGCCCATACATGTACTTTGAAAGTATGCATCCCATACTGCATCAAAGTCACCTGACCTCAGTTCCTCAATGCATCAAATCCTCTAAGTCCACCATGTATGAAGTCCCTAAAAGTCACAACAATCTCATGTCATCATGAGCTCCATGAGTCATCTCCAACCAACATCTCCATGTAGTAGGAATGCTCCATAATCTACTCACAACTCCATCCAAGTCCATGGTCTTGTTGTACAAGAGTGCACAACCTCTCCATCGGCTCATAAGTAATAAGTCTCCATGTCACATTAGCAAATCCATCTGCACAACATTCCTGCCTTGGCACTCCTCATTGTATGTCCATGACACCTATACAAGTGCTCCCACATAATGTCCCTGCATAAGGCTGCCATGCTCCATGCCTCCAACCTGATGTCCATGACTATGTTGCCCATGTAGTCCCTCCAAGTAGACTCATCACAACCATCGGTCATCCTCATCTAAGTCTACAATCTCCGGTCTAGTGAACTCGGTCACCCAACCATATCATCATCATCACATCATGAGTCCCTTCCATCATAGCTCCTCCACTGAAGGTTCCACCAAGACTATCTCTTGGTCTCGGCCATGAGAAGTCCACCCAATCATCATCAAGTGTGTGCCCTCTTCAACTATCCATGAGTCATGCCGGGCACTTAGCCAATTCTCCATGCGGCTAAAGCATGACCCATTCCTCCACAACGATCATCAAGTTCCACCCTTGTCCCGGGTCCTTGCACCTTTCATCACAAGGTCACAAGCAACCCCAACAAGCCCTGCAACAATCGATAATCCCTGCTTCTCCATACAAGGTTTCATCATAGTCATCCATGGTAAGATGTCCTCTTGCCTTGGAAAACTGGCTTTGCCCTTCCCTGCACATGATCCATCTACCAAATGTCCAAATGAAACACATGTATCATCACTTACTTCATCATGTTGAGGCTCCTCCATGTGAGTGACCTCATCCATACATGTTGACAAACTGCACGATCCTGGTTCACCTTGATCAGCCTCAAGTTCATCCTTCATCATAGTCATGTCTACAACATCTTCATCTATCACAGCTTCCTCTTCCTTGTTAGCACAATCTGCAACTTCACCTTGCTCCATTGCCCAACCGAGTCGAAGAAGCTCTTCCTCAACATTCTTTTCGAAGGCTTCAAGTTCTTCACGGATTCGGGGCCTTTCTTCCTTCAACCTCTTCAACCTGTCCAAGGTAAGTAAGAGCTTCTTTCCACCTTCTCCCAAACTTGCCATGCCTTATCGTTCAGCTTGGTCCAAGCACCGAGCTTTACCCCTGCCAAACCTGCTTCCACTGTCACGAGCAACCCTGCTCAAAACCGAGTCTTGAATTCACCTTCAAATGCTTCAACACTTGAACCTGTTCAAGCCTCAATATCACCTGTCATCAATCTCCAAGTGTCTACACACTTGCTTCACCAGCTCTGACCGAGCTCTGATACCACCTGTCATGCCCCTACACCTGCGGTAGTCTTCCAACCGCTTGTAGCGAGGTGCGGCACCACCGAACGCTTTCTTTTTAACAATACTAACATTCGTGGACTACGCCTACTCCAACATTAACATACTTAGTTTGTGTTTCGCAACCAAGTAAAAACATTATCCTTTATACTTTAATGAAGCCCATACTCATTCATTATCCATATGCAATTAACCGAGAACATCAACAATTGCAAACAAGTATAAAGGGGAGGGGCAACTCCCCGTAATGTGAGTCTGCCCGACAATTTTATTAAGAATATCAGATTTACAACACAAATGTGTCTTGGCCGAACCAAGTCTCACACTTAACCAAATTTTACAATAGATAGGCAACCTGCCTTTTTACAACATCTTGTGCACCCTTGCACGAAGGGAGGTGCTCACCTGAGCCACCCAAGATCCCTTAGCCAAGTCCTACACAAAACTGCGTCCAAAACGAACCTCGGCACACTAGCCTCCACCTCACCCGGCACAAGAATACCAAACTGCACCTTGAATAACCTACGCATGAGGTATGCGTAGTCCTTTTACCCCTTGCGCAGTTTTTACCTTCCTCTTATGCGTAGATATCCATGAGAGTTCGATGTTCTCAAATGAGCTTTCATGCTCCCTTATTTATATGCATTCATCGTATGTTTTGGAGGGGGTGTGCCACCCCATGGCCGACCCCACAATCTACCACGCATGCCCACAAGCCACTCCATAAGTCGGCCTTGCAAGCATCGTTCACCATTACTTATAAGTGTACGCTCAACCCTTAGTCGTTTTAGTGTTATTCCGTAACGTCGCATTATTTCCGCACACCGTCGCATTGTCGTTTCGTCCGCCGTTCAGCGCGCCCACGCGTCCGTCCGCACGCCCGCCCGGGCCCGTGTGCACGACCTTGCCGGGCGCCCGTCGCACTTCATCTCAGAGGCCTTACAGTTTCCATTGTGAATTATAAGAACGCTACATTTACCAGTATCTGGCTTCTTTTACGTGTTAAAATTTGAAGAAAGTGGAGAATTTGTATTTTTTTTTGTTAAAATTTGAAAAAAGTGGAGAATCTGTATTTTTTATATACTGATTCTAAACACAAATAAAATTAGTTGTAAATCAATTCCAAACATCAAATTACAAAATTTACATGTCTGGTCTTTTCTTTTCCAATAAAGCCATCCGTAAATTCATTTTATATTCCCAAACCTGAAGCGATTGGGCAGTCATTTCTTCCTTTTATAAAGTCTCTTGGAATACTCTTTACTCTTTTCATCGGCATAATTTGTGACATTTTTATAAATGTGACCGGATCTCTTTTATATGTATGTCTTAAAAGTTAAATTATAATATAATTTCTTTTTTATATTATAATTTATTTTCAATTTATTGAGAATTAGTACAACCACTTAACTAAAGGAAGTAGCCGTTATATGTGGATTAATTTCATTATTAAAAAATGAAAATAAAAAAATAAAAATAATAAAATATTATATTTTTTTAGATAATTAGTTTATTATAAAATATTAATAAATTTGTTAAATAAAATAATATTATAAATTAGTTTAATCATATAAATTAAATGATTGATAAATACAAAGATATCAAAACATATTTTATATTGTCAATTTTTTGGGGTTTGATTCTTAAGGTATTTTAATTTTGAATCTCATGGTTTACACAATATTTCATAATTGTCCGAATAGACTATATTGTCAAAAATAAAAAAATTCATAAAAATTAACTAAATGATAATTTCTTTTATTATTATTATTATTTATATAAAAAATAATATATGAGTTAAACATTAACAAAAATTTTACCTATGTCGATTCATCCCAGATTCATAAATGGGCTAACTTTTCATGCGTTTTCCAAAAAAAGATTTGCCAAATTCGATATTTTTTTAACTGTTTCACCCACATTTTATAGGATAAACATATTTGATTACCTTTAAATTCGCCAAAATTTTATAGAGACTATATAAAATCATTAGAAATTTTAACATTTTAACAAAAATATTACCAAACACATTACTATTAGTATATTAGGGACTAGTAAGAATCACCAAAGTTTCTACAATTCAAAATAATTTTCCATCTTTAAAATTTTCCCTTGACTTAATATGGTTGATTATGTTTGGATATGGTTGACTCTTGATAACCATGTTTGGTTATTAATATGGTTGATTATGTTTGGATATGGTTGACTCTTGATAACCATGTTTGGTTATTATTGACTTTGGTTGATCATGAGTAACTACAATTAACTTTAATTGATCATGGCCTATATTGGATATTCATACGTGACTATCCATTACCATGATTGGCCATATTTCCCTATGGTTGGTTGACAACGTAATTATGGTTAACCTTGTTTATTTTCATTATAATTTATTATGGTTAACTTTTGCTAAGAGTTTGAATCTAATATTATGTGGAATTGTTACATTATAAAGTGGAATTCAAAATTATGTCACAATCTAATATTAAAAGGTTTATTGAAACAAAATGTATTATTTGGTTACAACCTCCAGGGTAAATGTGCATATAAACACCATAATATGAACAAAAACACAATAAACATATCAACCATCAAAATCCATATATACATCAATACATTTGCACATGAAAATCAAGGGAATGAATTTTTTCATTAATAAATGCAATGAACCAATCGGAGATGGGACTAACACGTTCCACCCGACCATAGATTCCCTGAGCCAAGTTTCTCCTCAGCCAATCACCCCCGTGCCATATTCCAAGCATGAATGTGGGAGCTCATAAATCACATGAATCAAAACTCATCCAGGGCTTCCAGAGGCCACCCACCTCAACCCATCAAACAATGATTCCACCTCATGGTCGGACATCACCAAAAACCATCACGAGATTGGTCTCCATCCAAGCCTTCAGGGTTTCCAGAGTGTTTGTCCACCCAAGACTTGTAGAACTAGTAACTCAACCCACAACTTATACACGGCTTCCAGAGCGTTTGTCCAACCAAGGCTTCCAGGACTAGTAACTCAACCCACCAAGGGCTTCCAGAGTGTTTGTCCAACCATAGCTTCCAGTACTAGTAACTCCACCCAAGATGTTACAAGGCTTCCAGGACTAATAACTCAACCCAAGCTAAGGAAACATGAGAACCAACCAAAAAAAAAGAGATGAAAGTACACCCCACAATCAACATGGCTATCCAGGAAATGGCAAGGCTAGGCAATCCACTGTCGATCCAGGCAATCCTCCATGCCAATGACAGATCATAACCAAGAAACCACATGCATGTGCCATGCATGCTAAAACTAGTGAAGAAATCATACATGCAACTTGGTACCTGCAAGCAATCTGATGTAGTTGCTGATGCTGATGCCCTCTTGTGATTTCCTGCTCTTCCTTTGCCTTCTTGCTCCAAGAATCCAAGTATGCCACACCCTCCAAAAGTGCTCCAAGAAAAATCTAAGTAACCAAGAGTATGAGAGAGAGAGAGAGAATAATGAGAGAGCTCCAAAGCTAAACTGACCAAGTCTTGCCCACTGATCCTCATAAGCCTTTTTATTAATGAGGCCTCTATTTTCTTCATTTTCCATTATTTTCCTTCAATTTCTTCCTCACATGCAAAATGTGACCTTTCACCTTCCTTTTCTCTTAATTTCCATCATTTTCATAAATAAATGTGCCAAAATACATTTTTGCCTCTTTAATGCCTTAGTCATTGCCTTTGCCAATTTCTTTAGGCATAAACAACCAAATAAACACTCCCTAGGATGTCTCTCCCACCATTCAGCTTGGAATACGTGTCTGAGTCATCCATGGTGAACCTTTGCCTTCATGGAGCAATATCCCCATTTCACTTTCCAATGAGAAATCTTTTGAGGTAATAACATTGTTTTTTAAAGAACCACCACAATTTTATATAAAGTATATAAAATATTCAAGAATTTGAATATTTTTTACGAAAACCCACCAACCATTTTATAGTTAGAATTTTAAAAATAGTAAAATTTTCTATTTTTTTTTTAAAGATCTTCAAAATTATAATTATTTTTCTACTTCCAATATTTAAAAAAAATTATAATACTTAACGTAAATCACTTAAATATTAATACAAATATCATGAAATCTTCAAATATCTTATCTTATCTATACCGTAATGCATGACTTTATAGATATAAAATATCTTTATAATATTCTCCATGTATAAATAAGATTAAAATATCATAACCACTTTTTCTTACTTATATTTTCTTAATTTTTTCAATAACTATTTGACTAATATTCTAATAATAAAATATTTATTAAATATTAAGATAAAAAAATATCTCTTAATATTTAAGAGATGTAATAATACTATTTACTATTTGTTTTAATAATTTCCATATATTTTTTTTAATAATCTTCTAAGTGCAACTCATAAAGAAAAACTAAAGCGTTATAAAAAAGGAAGCTTGTCGTATGAAATATCAATTGCAACAAATAAGTTGGTCGTATGAAATATCAATTAATTGGTTTGAATGACATTAAAATTATTATTTATTTAATTTTGTGGAAAATGATTAGGAATAGAAACCATCTAAAAAGTAGGAAAAAAAGACCAAAAAAAATTAATAATCTGATTTAAATCAGATGAGAGGTTGATGATGGGACTTCCCCAGAGTATGAGATGCTTTCGAGCGTAAACGGTCAGTCGTCATGGTGGAAATTTTACTCATTTACAAACACTAAATTAAAAAATTTACATGTCTTTTCTTTTCCAATAAAACCATCCGTAATTATCCCGTATCAATTCATTTTATATTCCCAAACCTGAAGAGATTGGACACTCATTTCTTCCTTTTATAAAGTCTCCTGTAATACTCTTTTCATTAGCATAATTTCTGACATTTTTATAAATGTGACCGGATCTCTTTTATAGGTATATCTTAAAAGTTAAATTACAATATAAATTAATATTTTTTATATTATAATTAATTTTCAATTTATTGAGAATTAGTACAACCACTGAACTGAGGGAAGTAGTTGCTATAACTGAGGGAAGTAGTTGTTATATGTGGATTAATTTCATGAAAATAATAAAATATTAAAAAATATTATATTTTTTAGATAATTAGTTTATTATAAAATATTAATAAATTTATTAAGTAAAA
The DNA here is from genome assembly GCA_031772625.1 of Pinus tabuliformis. NCBI lineage: Eukaryota > Viridiplantae > Streptophyta > Pinopsida > Pinales > Pinaceae > Pinus > Pinus tabuliformis. The sequence goes on along the minus strand of CM062804.1, from coordinate 776,927,597 downwards.
TAATATTATAAATTAGTCTAGTGATATAAATTAAATGATTGATAAATACGAAAATGTCAAAACATATTTTTCATTGTTAAATTTTTTGGCTTGATTCATAAAGTATTTTAACTTTGAATCTTATAGTTTATACAATATTTCATAATTGTCTCAATAGACTATATTGTCAAAAATTAAAAAATTCATAAAAATAAACTAAATTATAATTTCTTCTATTATTATTATTATTATTATTATTATTATTATTTATAGAAAAAATAATATATGAGTTAAACATTAATAAAAATTTTACCTATGTCGATTCATCCGAGATTCATAAATGGGCTAACTTTTCATGTGTTTTCCAAAAAAAGATTTTCCAAATTTGATATTTTTTTAAATGCTTCACCCACATTTTATAGGATAAACATATTTGATTACCTTTAAATTCGCCAAAAATTTATAGAGACTATATAAAATCATTAGAAATTTGAACATTTTAACAAAAATATTACCAATCACATTAATGTTTGTATATTAGGGACTAGTAAGAATCACCAAGGTTTCTACAATTCAAAATAATTTTCCATCTTTAAAATTTTCACTTGACTATGGTTGATTATGTTTGGATATGGTTGACTCTTGATAACCATGTTTGGTTATTATTGACTTTGGTTGATCATGAGTAACTAGAATTAACTTAATTGATCATGGTCTATATTGGATACTCATGTGTGACTATCCATTACCATGATTGACCATATTTCCCTATGGTTGGTTGACAATGTAATTATGGTTAACCTTGTTGACTTTCATTATAATTTATTATGGTTAACTTTTGTTAAGAGTTTGAATCTAAAATTATGTGGAATTGTTACATTACAAAGTAGAATTCAAAATTATGTCACAATCTAATATTAAAAGGTTTATTGAAACAAAATGTATTATTTTGTTACAATCTCCGAGGTAAATGTGCATATAAACACCATAATATGAACATAAATACAATAAACATATCAACCATCAAAATCCATATATACATCAATACATTTGCACATGAAAATCAACGGAATGAATTTTTTCATTAATAAATGCAATGAACCAACTGGAGATGGGACTACCACGTTCCACCCGACCATAGATTGGCTGAGCCAAGTTTCTCTTCAACCAATCACCCCCGTGCCATATTCCAAGCATGAATGTGGGATCCCATAGAACACATCAGTCAAAACTCATCCAGGGCTTCCAGAGGCCACCCACCTCAACCCATCAACTAGTAATTCCACCTCACGGTTGGACATCACCAAAAACAATCATCAAATTGGTCTCCATCCAAGCCTTCCAGGGCTTCCAGATTGTTTGTCCAACCAAGGCTTCCAGAACTAGTAACTCAACCCTCAGCTTATACAGGGCTTCCAGAGCGTTTGTCCAACCAAGGCTTCCAGAACTAGTAACTCAACCCACCAAGGGCTTCCAGAGCATTTGTCCAACCAGGGCTTCCAGGACTAGTAACTCAACCCAAGATGTTACAGGGCTTCCAGAGCATTTGTTCAACCAGGGCGTCCAGGACTAATAACTCAAAACAAGCTAAGGAAACATGAGAACCAAAAAAAACAAAGAAATGAAAGTAAACCCCACAATCAACATGGCTATCTAGGAAATGGCAAGGCTAGGCAATCCACTGTCAATCCAAGAAATCCTTCATGCCAATGACAGATCATAACTAAGAAACCACATCCATGTGCCATGCATGCCAAAACTAGTGAAGAAATCATACATGCAACTCGGTACCTGCAAGAAATCTGATGTAGTTGCTGATGCTGATGCCCTGTTGTGATTTCCTGCTCTTCGTTTGCCTTCTTGCTCCAAGAATCCAAGTATGTCACACCCTCCAAGAGTGCTCCAAGAAAACTGTAACTACCCAAGAGTATGAGAGAGAGAGAGAATAATGAGAGAGCTCCAAAGCTAAACCGACCAAGTCTTGCCCACTGATTCTCATAAGCCTTTTTATTAATGAGGCCTCTATTTTCTTCATTTTCCATTATTTTCCTTCAATTTCCTCCTCACATGCAAAATGTGACCTTTCACCTTCCTTTTCTCCTATTTTCCATCATTTTCATAAATAAATGTGCCAAAATACTTTTTTGCCTCTTTAATGCCTTAGCCATTGCCTTTGCCAATTTCCTTAGCCATAAACAACCAAACGAACACCCTCTGTATGTCTTTCCCACCATTCAGCTTGGAATACGTGTCATAGTCATCCGTGGTTATTATTTTTTAACATTTATTACATGGAATTTTTACCAGGGCTATTACAGAACCCTCCCCCTTGGGGGAACACCGTCCTCAGTGTTCAATCACACAAATACCTCAACGACCTACTGAAAGAAGACATACTGCTCATGGAGCTTTATAACCCAGCTCGATGCAGTATTTACAATGAAAGATCTGCTCAAGACATAACATCATAATGACATGACAACATACCGCATGGTGGAGTTTTATAACACATCTCATTACGATATTTACAATGATCATTCTGCTTAAGAAAACTCATATGACATCATAACATCTTGATAACATAACCACATGGTAGCATAACAACATTACACCCATACTGCATAGTGGAGCTTGATAACATAGCTCGTTGTGGTATTTACATCCATACACAGGTGTACATATAACAACATCATCAAAATATATATACCAAAACATATGCCAAATCATATATCTAACATATATCAATCATACACTAATCATCATATAGCATCTATCAAAACATCACAAGGCATATATCAAAACATCATATAGCATGTATCAACCAACATAAACCATATATCAAATCATCATAAAGCATATATCAACCATCATACAGCATATATCAATCACCATAAAGCATATATTAAACCAACATAAATCAAATACTAAACCATCATAAAGCAACTACAAAACCACCATAAGCCACCACCAAACCACCATATCAAGCTGCTAATTCTTGTAGTTGATTTCAACTACCCAATCGGGCATGTTCATGATTCCTGTACTACGCACATAGCTTCCATCAGTTTTAAAATAAATTAAAATAAATTCACATCATACCTCATTGATAGCTCGTCAATACAGTACATTTGCAATCATGTTCACTACCTGTCACAACAAGTCAAACTAGCATATTTGACCAAGTCAACATGTATAAAAATATCACATCAGGTTAGCTCAAACATAACCATCAAAATCAGAAATGACATGTCACCATCATAAATCAAAATCATAGATCACATGTAATCATCATGGGCCAGAATCATAAATCGCATGCATACTAAAACTGAAATACAATACTGATACTTGTCCTTCATCGATCCTTACTTCTACCTTAGTTCTTTATGTAACATATTGGATTTGTTGCCACACCCGACAAACATCCAGTGCCTTCTCCTCAACCATGTGCACATAAACATAGTGTGCATCGCATACATACAACCACATATGACATGCAACTCCATGCAACACATGCATCTACACCTGACATACAACACATAAACCTACACCCAGTGTACAACACAACTCAATACATACGCCTACATCTTGTGTATAACACAATACATGAACCTACACCTAATGTACAACCCAACACAAATACGTGTCTAGGGTGCAACATAATGAATGCATATGTCATGATACCATGACTGCACAATGCACATACATAATACCGCATGCCCATAACTCAGCATGGATGACATGCACCCAATACCACACGTACACCAACACCATATATATAACATGTACATAGTACCACCAGTACATCGCACCACCTGCACAACATGTGCACATCATCACATGTGCATGACACCACCTACACATTGTGTACACAACGCCACATGTACACCGCACCACTATACAATGCGTACACAATACCACATGTACATAGTACCACATGCATGACATGTACGCGACACCACATGTACACAGCACTGGTTGAGGGGAAAGTACCCCTAGGGTCCTTTGGGTTAAGACTCTACCAGACTGAAAATTGCTTATTCAAAGAAACACACACACAGCCATTATCTTTACTGTAAGCAAATTCTAATGTTGAGGGTACGTACCTAAGGTCCTACGTTCGAGAAGGCCTTTAGGGTCCAAACCCTTCTTGGAGTTCCCTTCTTCTCCTTTGACCTGTAAAACAAACAAATCAAAGAACACAGCAGTACATGGACAAATACTTATACATAAACCATCTTCATGCTATAAAGTTAGTTATAAAAATCTTTAAGTAACTACTTGCATAAGAATTCAAAACAAGAATCTCATAAGCACAAAGAAAGATTGTTTCGGGAACCAAGACGTGTTTCTTTATATAAAGGCAAGTAAAGTACATATAACGGAAAGATTTCACCTGAAACACCTTCAGCAGGCTCCAAGCAAAGCTTCCTCCCGGATTCGTTCCAGCCTCAAGCCTCCAACAAGAGCTCCTTCCAAGTCTTACTCAATGGTGATATAAAAGATGAATGATCACCAATACACATGGAAACAAGGGTTTCCTATGCAAAATGGGGGAAGTGCAGAAAGCACCAAGGACTTCAGACCTGGTCTAAGGGGAAAATCTCCGCATAATAATCTTGCTCTCCTTTTTTCTCTCCCTTAGGCCTTCCCTTTGATGTGTTTTTATACCATCTCTAAAGTATTTTTTTAGTTAGGAGTTGGTTGGGAACAGTTGGGCCACGGGCACTAACAGGTGATCAGCAGGTAAAACCCGCGATCTCCACCCGAAAATAAGGAATTATTTATTTTTTTAAGTGTTTTAATACATACACGCGGGTTGGGTATACACAGACCCGCGTGTACACGTGTTTAACTCAGGGCAATGTCGCGTATAAGGGATAAAACACTGTTTTTTAAATTTTAGGACCAGGTCTGGAAGGAGGGGTTGCCCTAGGCCATGAGTGCAGCATCACAAACCATAAAAGTGAGATTTGGAGCTATAACAGATGCCCCCTAATATATGAGGTCAGAAGGGGAACATGATGGCCGAAATATATTATGTAAGTACATGGAAAGGAAGTCTGTCGAGAAACCGAGGAGGACTTCACCAGAATTCAGCCTACCAAGCCACCAAAAGGAGATCAGAAAGAAACACTGTCTGAGGTGGGCATACCCATGCTCAGAAAAAGTAAAGCATGTCCGCATATCAAGTACAAGTGGATCCACTAAGTATATAAGTATAAATGACTGGAAGATACATAATGGATCATCGGATCATAATGAGCAAGTACATGTCTGAATATCACATATAAGACTGTCAATGATGCTGAAAGATGCAACGGATCACTGATATCAAAGACTGATCTCAAAAGGTACCAACTGAACATGATGGAATAGGATGGTACTACACTGCAAACTCAGGTGCCAGCATATAAAATGTCGCCATGACTGACTGCAACATATAAGGGGGAGTGGTATCAACTAGCAGCAATAGAAGCAACTGTCAAGTGAACCAATGAATGCTGATACAACCTGAGGTCTTCACCGACTGCCGTGGTACATTTCTACACCATGGGAATAAATGATCTGAAGTCGACCATGTGAGAAATTGTTTGATTACCGGTCATTGATGTATACCGTTAACAAACGCGAGACTACTCACCGATAATGATAATGAGCGTCAAGGTACCCAGTACAATCTAACAAGTGTGAATAGATGAGCTGAAGTCGAACACCTGTAAGAATCTATCGATCAGGAGACAATGATGGTTTCCCACTGTCGATAGCGAAGGATCTGCCACTAATGACTGCAAACCCCAAGGTACTGCCAAATGGACTCTAGATCTTTGCCCCAGAGCAATGAGTCGGAGTCGATAGGGAAAGATCCACTAGAAGGAAGGCATTAAGGCATCCTCCATCAATCTAGCGCGAGTGTAACCCGTAGGCCAATAATGTGGAAGGAATCGGACGAAAAAAGATGCAGGAACCCAACCGAAGTATGTTTCTGGCGTACACAAGATGTGGCTAGCGCACGACAGAAACCCTCTGAACCAACCAATAATGAAAGCTGACACAGAGGCGAGGTATCCACCAATAGGGTCAAATGGAAACCAAGGTACTGCACGAATCCCAATGTGTGATAATGTATGCTGATGTCGAACACAAGGGAAACCACTCAGTCAAAGACCCATGATACTGATCGATGCTGAGCACAAGGTGACCTATCAATAATGAAAATAGGGCCAGGGTGCAGCTCTAGGCCTGTCCTCAGAGCAAGGTGTCGTCGTCGATAAGGACAAGACCCGCCAGCAAGAAGTCAATGGGGACCTTCTCAAACTGGCACGAGTAAAGGACCAATATAACTGATGTGATGATAGGCATGACACTGACAACCAGGGATGGCCGACTGAAAAATGAGTCAAGAGACACCGCAGAGAGGCCGACTCAGGCTAACTTCCCTTGAACAAAAGCACGACTCAATGTGACTATGTGGCAGCATATGATGACTCTGCATAAGTTCTCCATGCAGGAGGCACAAACAAACCCTCCATATGATTGGAAGAGATAACCAATCGGGGGAGAACTGACTCAATAACAAGGTTATGGCATACCTAAGTCAAACTAAATCCCACCCATACGAAGGAGACTTTGTTTTGAGTGCTTTGTTCAAGGGCGACTCGACTGACTCTAGCTACCAACAATAAATGGAAATAATGTCCCTGTTCCCGCTCTTTTTGGAATATTTAATTTTTTTGTCTTTTTCTGTTAAGTCGGAAAAAGAATAAAAGAATGCTATGGTACAGTGGAAAGAACGAGTGTCGGTGAAACAGATGATCTAGTTCCTGGGAAAGGAACGTTCCTATGCTCAATGCAGGGAGGTGAAAACTGGTCAGTGACACTCAAAGGTATGTTCCTTCCACGGATCAGGGTATGTCAAGCTGCAGAAGTGAAAGGTATGCAAGGTTGATTTTGCAGACGTCATGGTCAAAAGTTGGCTTAAACACGAGTCCAAGTGAAGCTGACTCTAGGCCAAAAGGTGCAAATGGTCAACATGCAATGCAGAAGTACAACTCGACACGCATAGGAGCCTCTAGGGTATAAGGCCAGAACGAAGCGAAGAAGCAAAAAGGAATGAGTCTTCAACGCATAAGTCATGGCGGGACTACAGAGGACTCCCGAGCCTAGGGGTGAAAAATCAACATGAGTGCCAAGCGACAAAAAGGTACTAACTAGGGCACCCATGATAAGGTAGGCTCTACCACACAAGTCATGATACTTCTAAGCAATGAGAAGGTTCTGCACCATAACTTGGTGGGGTCGATCCTAAGGCAAAATGGGAAAGGAAACTGATAAATGCACAATGCAGGTGGAAAAACCTAACCTATATGCCAGTTTCGAGAACCAATACCTGTCAAAACGGACCAACCATAAACTTCCAAAGGAGAAATCTTCCAAGTTCTGTAAACATAAATAGGAACACTAGACACGAAGTTAATACATCCCACATATAAACTTCATATAAGATCTTGTGTTATAGAATACAAAACTTGAAAATGCGTACCTCATATAGACAATATGGTATAGGGAATCACGCAGCCTTGCAGCTTACGCATAATAATTCTTCTGGACAAACCACTTGCAGGGATCGGACCAAGGACTCCTTTGGTAGTCATAACTCATGGCTTCAAAGAGTTCCTCCTGTGAAGGCAAAACAAGTTCTAAGAAATCATGAGAACTACAAGGATCAAAAGAGGGAATTAAAGGGTCCCATGTCCCTATAGGATGAATCTCTCGGTCAACTGCCGGGACCAAGTCCCAAGAAGGAGAATAATAAGTCAAAGGATCCTTCTCAGAAGCAATTGAACATTGAGGACTCAATGCCACATAATTCACCCATGGCAGGGTAGAGTCTACTTGAACACTTGGAACAAACCAAGGGGCATTCTGCAGTAAAGTCGAATTAGGGTGGTGATTATCAGATGCAAGCTGATCAACAGTGACAATATTCCCGTTATGAGGAAAGCACATTACTCGAAAGAGTGAAGACACCACAACTTTCATAGCATAGACATAATCACGCCCAAGTAGCATATTAAAGTCTAAAGGGCTATCAACCACCATCATATCGATTAAAACAGTCTTCCCACCTAAAGTGATAGGCACTTGAGGAAGAACACCCATTGATTCACCGGGCCTTCTATCATAGGCTAACAACTGACTCTGAGCTGTCAACAACTTTGGGGAACCCAAAGCTTTCCAAGTCAAAGAGGATATAATACTTGCAGAGGATCCTTCATCCACCATACATCGATAGACATTTGTGGAATTCACTCTGACCTTTATTTGGAAAGGTGCAGCGGAAGGAAGACGAGGCTCAACAAGGCTGTACCAATCAAAGGAAACACTCTTAGCACCTGGAGGGGGAACATTCGAAGTAACCGGAATGCCCCCTATACTAGAAGACTCTGTACTAGAGATCAAACAAACTCTTTTGTTAGGCACTTCACCCCCCAAAAGAGGAGTGTAATCGGCCAGCGATTGCACTGGCTCTACCACATTTTCAACCGATGGTTGATGGGATTGATGAGAAACCATATCAGGTTTAGGAGTAGAAGTACTTTCAGACTCAGACCATATCCTTTGAACCTCTGGAATACCAGGGCATAAATGAGTAAGATGGTCTCCCTTGCATATCTTACAAGGGAACTTAGGCTTAAAACTTCTACGTCCGGGTTTCTTATCAACCTCCATTCCGCCAACATGACTAACAGTGGTTTGCGGAGAGTCCTGAACATGACTTGCAGAGGTCGGTGACTCTTTGCTAGTATGACTTGCAGTGACTAGACTCATGCCCCCAGCATGACTTGCAGCGGCTGAAGACTCATCTCCAACATGACTGGCAGAGGTTGAGGATGAAGTGCTAGTGTGACTTGCAGTGACTAGACTTGTGCCCCCAGCATGACTAGCAGTGGCTGAAGGCTCATCTCCAACATGACTGGCAGAGGTTGAGGATGAAGTGCTAGTGTGACTTGCAGTGACTAGACTTGTGCCCCCAGCATGACTAGCAGTGGCTGAAGGCTCATCTCCAACATGACTGGCAGAGGTTGAGGATGAAGTACTAGTGTGACTTGCAGTGACTAGACTTGTGCCCCCAGCATGACTAGCAGTGGCTGAAGGCTCATCTCCAACATGACTTGCAGAGGTTGAAGATGAAATGCTAGTGTGACTTGCAGTGACTAGACTTGTGCCCCCAGCATGACTAGCAGTGGCTGAAGGCTCATCTCCAACATGACTCGCAGAGGTTGAAGATGAAAGGATAGAATTATTCTTCTTCTTTGACTTCCTTTTTCTCCTCTTTTTAGATTTCTTGTTGCAAGAAGGAGGAGAAGAAGGAATCCCAGATTTCTCTTTGAAAGAAGATGAACAGTTAGCACCCATGTGATGCCCTTGAAATAAAGCAGTCAAATGAGAAGCTTCAAGAGCATTTGGAATATTCGGAGTGGACCACAGCCAAACGGGTAGTCCAACATTCAACCCAGGAATATTCAAAGTGGCCATCAAGGGAGTACCAACGTTTCCAAAGAAAGGAAAAGCACAAGGATCCCCTTTTGGGAGGGCACCTTGGTTGGTTTCCATAGGAATATTGGCCATATCAAATTGATCCAAAGACCCTTCCCCTACGGGAATGTAGAAATAACTCTTCAAGGAATATGAATAAGCAATCAAAACCTTTGCCCTTGAGGAGGCAACTCCACAACTTCTGAAAGAACGACCAAAAGCCTTTCAAGATCGGTAGAGTGGTAAGCCAGTCACTCAGACCACAAAGTCCAAAGGTGACTAGACAAAAATACCTAAAGCCAACTATATACAAGGAGCAAAGAGCACTCACTATAAAGTCCCTAAAGATACAACCAGTCAAACAACTTCCAAGTATTTCCGCTCCGGGTGATGAGGACCGGACACCAAAATATAAGAAAGTGGAGTCAGGGGCCTTCCGAAGATAGTCTGGGATAATGACGGCCCAGTCCTATCAGCGAAGGTAACAGAGGAAGTTACGCTGACCTCCTAACAACAGCCTGCGCCGGTGCAAGCCCCCAAGCTTCGCAAGGGTGCCCTCCAGTAGTACTGTCGAGAGTGATGCAACATCGACCTCAGGTGCCACGGGATTCCCCTCCGCAGCCACTTGTGTAGATCCCTAGGAGAGGCAACTATGGATACCAACTCGTCGCAGAAGCCAGGCGGAACAGTCGTGAGGTAAGTTCGGACAAGTAGGAGAGGGGGTATCTCTCTTCCCTGTCTTCACAGACCCTCGTGCTTAACTCCCAGATTCGGAGCTTTCCTGGTCTTCCTAACGCTATTGGATTTTCTCTCGTTATTTAGACTCTCATGTTTGACGTTTATATGGCCTTGGAGAGTTAACTCTCTACTCGCCTAATCCAAGGCCCTAAAATCCTAAACTTGTTGGTGTAACTGACTAAAACAAAAAGTTCTAGGGAATTTTAGTTAGCGCTTGATTTTATTAGGCTGTTCTTTAAGTCACAAGGTAACTAAAATGAAACTAGTGGTGTTTTTTGACGCAAAAGTAATTAATAAAAACTTAACTACATGCACATGCACTTTTTCGTTTTTCGATGAAAAGTAATCTCTACAGGGTTCAGAGGAACTTCAAATATTTTTTTTTTTTTTTTTGCTTTCTTTTCAAACTCCACACTCACAAAAGCTAACAAAGCTATGTATGCATAAAAAGGGATGCAAATCTATCCTAATGCAACAACTATATGTGAATGCAAGATTTAAGACTACTCTGCAAACAAAGAAGGAAAGTTGCTCACTTATCAAATTTGTCTTGCCACTAAAATGCTTAGATAGAATATGATGTGCTACCAATCATTTCATCCAAACAATAAAAACAAGTTCTAAGATAAACATAAAGCACTTTCACTTCGCAAAAAAGGAAATCAAATGAAAAGCAAGTTTAAGAAAGCGAAACTTAAAACTTTCAAAAGATTTTCTTTCAAACAACAAGAAAAGAAGTCTTTTTCAAAGAATGCTCTCAAAAATACTGACACTAATGATTGAAGAATAGGCAACCAAACACTTTTGCAAATTGACACCTTTCAAATGATGAAAGCCCAAAAAAAATAAATGTGTTTGAAATCGCTCTTGACAATCAAAAGCAGAAATGAAAGTCCAAAAGATCAAAAGACAAGTCTCAAGAAAGTGATAACAAACAACTTTCCCGAAATGAAGGAGCAAATGGTCACAAAAATGGTTTCGTTAAGCAAACAAAAGGGTCACCAAATCAAAATGAACACAAAGATTGAATCCAATCTTCCTACTCTGCCAAAACAGAGCAGTCAAGATTCTTAACAAGAAATCTTGTGTGTCAAAAAAAAATGACGCTTGCAATCAACGAAAACAAGACTAATACTCCTTATAACTAGAGAGAGTTCAGAACAAGATGCCCCCTATTAAACAGAGGACTGTTACTGGAAAATGACTGCTTCAAACTGACCCAAACCACCAGACAAACATTCAGCAAAAAGAAAATTTATAAATCTTGAAAATTATATAATATACGCGCCTGCAGTGATATGCAGATTGCGTGTACACGCGACTGTAACTGAGGAAACCTGCGTATACGCGGGTTCACTTAGCTAAACTTACGTATATACACTTCTGTAATCCAACAAAACATCGTATCTAAAGATTTTCAAGAAAAATAAAAAATACAGACTGAAAAAACTGGAAAAGCTTAGAGTTCAAGAACAGATCAGACAGTCAGAGCCAGCAAACATAGGGGCTGAGCCTTGATTGGCTTGAAGACTACCCAAACTAGGAACAACAAGAGCGTTGTTCCCCAGCGGAGTCGCCAATTCTGGTTGAGGGGAAAGTACCCCTAGGGTCCTTTGGGTTAAGACTCTACCAGACTGAAAATTGCTTATTCAAAGAAACACACACAGCCATTATCTTTACTGTAAGCAAATTCTAATGTTGAGGGTACGTACCTAAGGTCCTACGTTCGAGAAGGCCTTTAGGGTCCAAACCCTTCTTGGAGTTCCCTTCTTCTCCTTTGACCTGTAAAACAAACAAATCAAAGAACACAGCAGTACATGGACAAATACTTATACATAAAGCATCTTCATGCTATAAAGTTAGTTATAAAAATCTTTAAGTAACTACTTGCATAAGAATTCAAAACAAGAATCTCATACGCACAAAGAGAGATTGTTTCGGGAACCAAGACGTGTTTCTTTATATAAAGGCAAGTAAAGTACATATAACGGAAAGATTTCACCTGAAACACCTTCAGCAGGCTCCAAGCAAAGCTTCCTCCCAGATTCGTTCCAGCCTCAAGCCTCCAACAAGAGATCCTTCCAAGTCTTACTCAATGGTGATATAAAAGATGAATGATCACCAATACACATGGAAACAAGGGTTTCCTATGCAAAATGGGGGAAGTGCAGAAAGCACCAAGGACTTCAGACCTGGTCTAAGGGGAAAATCTCAGCATAATAATCTTGCTCTCCTTTTTTCTCTCCCTTAGGCCTTCCCTTTGATGTCTTTTTATACCATCTCCAAAGTAGTTTTTTAGTTAGGGGTTGGTTGGGAACAGTTGGGCCACGGGCACTAACAGGTGATCAGCAGGTAAAACCCGCGATCTCCGCTCGAAAATAAGGAATTATTTATTTTTTTAAGTGTTTTAATACATACACGCGGGTTGGGTATACACAGACCGCGTGTACACGCGTTTAACTCAGGGAAATGTCACGTATAAGGGATAAAACACTGTTTTTTAAATTTTAGGACCAGGTCTAGAAGGAGGGGTTGCCCTAGGCCATGAGTGCAGCATCACAAACCATAAAAGTGAGATTTGGAGCTATAACAAGCACCACATGCACACAGCACCACTTGTATAATATGTACACAAAACCCCATGCACACGGCACCACTTGTATAATCATGCACACCACACCATATGTACATAGCACCAGATGTAAGACATGCACGCAACACCACGTGTACATAGCAATGCATATCCAACATGCATAGAGCACCATATGCGCACACACCGCATATACATCATGAAGATAATACAATATGTATACAACACCCCATATGAAATATTCGCACAACCCTATTTGTACCATCATGTACATAACATTACATAAATAACATGTACACATGCTATGTATAGACAAAACCGCAAGAACAAACATCATAGATGCAACATGTACAACATATACAATGTATGCTCAACAATAGTACCACACATCCAAAACCACACTGTCCTTACCAAGAAACCTTGCTTCCGGTATCTCATCCATGCTTATCCTAGCATGCTGCAAACCACACTACTTTCACTTTGTTGATGTATCCTTCAACATTACCTGTTATAACATAGACATAGGCATAATACAAGTATACAATATCAAATAATATCCACATGATACTGACCTCGTATATTTGTGGTGACTACTATTCCCAATTGATTTCTCATGAATTAGGAATCTCTTCATGCCATTCACCTACATAAAAAATCATTTTGCCACAAGAATGATCCTGACAACCCTGTCAAACAACGACATAGATACATACATACATATATAATCATAGCTTAAAAAAATCATCATCCTGTTAAACAACGACATATATACATACATACATGTATACATATATAAACATCAACATAATCATGATCATAACAAAATTTCCAGATAACATAAGGTCTAGGCATATGACACCTCTGATCCATTTACTTTACCTTTTCTGGTTACCTTTCTTGTGTTTGCACTACTACTGTCCATTTACCACAATGGACCCAACCAATCCAACAAATTGTCATAGTCTTACCTTCCACTGCGCTTACTCATGCACAAAGTTTCATCTGGGTCTTATATCATCGATTGGGTACCACACATCGCTCCTAATTTCCATCAACTTTCCTCTTTCCCAACCAATTCCCAAGACTCAAAACATAAAAGGCAAGATAAGAAACAAACAAGAAGAAGACCATAAAAACCAAGCAACATGACTCCGTAAACAAAGTGGTATGGCCATACACTAGACATAAACAAAGCTACAAATCAAGCTCAACAATTCACAAAAGACCAAAAGCACAAGACTAACAACAAACACCACGACTCAATCCCCATGGTTCCTAGGGAAACTCAAGGTTGACTGAGCATTTTTTTCAGTAGATGTAGTTTTCTTTCTCCTACAGTGATCATCCAGCTAAAGCCCGAGGTGAAGTCCCAAGGAACTTAAAGAAGATGTTTGTCAAATAAATTTTATAAGGCACTGGAACTGCAGGTTCTTAGTGTACCACAAGGGCACACTATCCCAAGTGGAGCCACTGTTATCACTGACAAAATTTCAATGCCAAATGTCTTACATTTGTTTGATGGTAAAACACCTAAATCCTTTTCAGCAGTTTCGCAGCTCATAGATCCCTTTAGCAGTTTTGCAGCGCAACACCTTTTAGGTGATTTCGTAGCGCATAATTCATATTTTGTACTGGTTGCGCTACGAAATTGGGAATTTTCTCGAATCCATAGCAGACCTTACCCAGCGGTCATGTTTATCAAAATCCATTTGGTTTGCATCAACAGTTGTCAGCTTATAAGGTTTTTAGTACCCCAACAGATGGTGTTTCATTGGATTTATCTGGAGCACTCTTTCCTTGGAAAAAAGCCTCCTGGGGTAATCAGTGGAAGTCTGTCTGCCTTTAATATATGCTGCACTTCAAGATACTGAAAAAGATCTATTTCATAAAGGTTGTCTATTAAAGGTTTCCTGCAAAGATGCATGTGAAGAAAGCCTGCTCAGTGATATCAACTCTAAAAATGTCCTTGACAGGCTCCAAGGTGCATTATTGTATCGTTTGACAAGAGCTCGGCCTCAAGCCTTGGGAGTTCAATTGTTTTATTTTCAAGACTAGGCAAATTTGAGGTCGGCATATTCTGTTACACTGGTTCATGTTGGAAACAGGCTTTTTCATTCAAGGATCATGTCATGCTTGCAGGAGCACCTGCTAGTCATATTGACTTTGGAACACAGATCGAAATCATTAGCTGTGCTAATGCAAGTTCTGCATAGCCTCGTTTTTATTTCTTACTTTGCATCCAGTACTTATCCGATTACCTAAAAGAAAATAAAGGGTTTCCTAGTGATCAAACTCCCATACAAGAGGATGGAAAGTCAAGTTTCTGCATTGATGATTGAACGACAGCAATGTGCACACATGGCATGCGTCAGAGCAGGGTAATGAACACATGGCACTTTAAATTGAGGATGCCGGACGGTGATATCGACGGATCCAACTCTCAACAGGTATATCTTATTGAATGAAGGCCATTAATGAGAGAATCGTTCTGAAGTTGACAAACATTTACAACCAGTTTTGGGAAAGAGCAACACCATAGCTGCTCGTTTGCCATACTGCAAGGGAAATTTCCTTCCAGATAAGATGGAGGAATTTATAATAAAGATGGAAGAAGAGAACTGGAATTGCAGAAGAGGAACGTGTTTGACTGTTTCTCAAAAGGATAATCTTGTAATAAGGCAGCTTAAGATGCTCATCGAGGGGATTAAACGACATCATATGTCGATTAATTTGCATCCTCGTTGTTCTCAATGTTTCCATGCCTTGGTGAATTCCAAATACTGGGTCTGCAAGATATGCTTGCGGGATTTCCAGATTTGTAATGAATGTTATGAGAAGGATAGAAGATGTGATTTATCTCAAAGGTATGGTGGAGGGAAGCAATAAAAATGACAAGAAACATCATTCCAAGCGAAGCTACAATAGCGATCGTGGTCGTTCAAGATTGTGGTCTTAGTTGTATGAGAAATAGAATGTTGGTAGATGTTTGAGCTTCAGGGAACTCTATGTTAGTGCTTGATAAAACTATTGGTGGGAAGCTCCTATGTTTAATATGAGGATGGAAGAGGATGATCTCCTGCGCAATATGCCTACCAAGCATTCCTGTGGGAAAGGGCACAGTGATTTTTTAGTGAGAGGGTCGTCAGATTGCAGAACTTGCCTGTGCTGATAGTTTCTGGTGCAGAAGATATTTTTGTTCCACTTAAATAATCTCAAACTTCCTAATTCTAGATTAGTACCAATCTCTGGATGTGGGCATTTACCACATGAAGAATGCCCCAAAGCATTATTGGCAGCCTTGTTACCTTTTGTCTCAAGATTGTTCAATGTTTCATCACAACTTGCAGGTACAGTACGAGAAGTAACATGGCATAGGCAGATGATATTTATTTAAATGCTGGGTGTGAGTCCTAAACATCCCGAAGAGGAAGGTATTTCCGAAGGGTAAGTGCAACGCCTGTACACAGTCAGATGGAAACCATTCATACTCTTTGGGCAGCGTATTGCTTTCCACGCAGCAGGACATTGCATATCTACATTATGGGAAGCACTACCTAAGAGACTGTTACATTGAAGGCAATTGCGACTTTATTTTTTTTTTGGGAATGCTACTACATTGCTAGAACTTTCCCACATTCACTGCAAGTCACAAGGCTAAGTTACTGCACAAAGTCGAAAGTCTGCCCAAAGATCAACAGGTTATGTATTATAATGCAGGATGCAGTGATTCCATCCATAAGTGCATTGGTAAAGCCAGAGATTCTAAGGCACCAAGATGAAGATGTCCGGCTCATTATTGTTACTTGCATTAATGAGAATCACACTGAAAACGTGTTTGCTTCAATGCAAACAAATTATGAGTTCGGTTTGAATAAGAATGAAGATATATCACAACAGCTGTTATCTGTTTTACTGAATAGCTTGATAAGAGACAAGCAAAAAATTTCACCAGCTGCCCTTGCACTAACTATAAATATTGTTAAACGCTGTGCAGAAAAGCTGAGGCTATTAACCATGCTCATTTACAGGGTATTCTCATAACCTTGTCCAAAGCATCAACTATGCGTAGTAAATTTTTAAAGGCAGAGAAAATCAAGCGAAAAGAGACAAATAGGACAGTCATCATTTCCTAAGGAGGTTGCAGACTTGAAGGCACAGCTAAGTAAATTAGCTGCTAAATGAGCTTGCTGATTCCAAGAAAGGTGGCAGAGCAGTAAAAATCTCAAGGGAAATGGAAATTGTTTAAAACAGTTTTGCAGTTTCGTAGCGCGCTACGAAATTGCGAAACTGCTGTAGGTGTTGTTTTTAAAACGCAGGCAAACAGTTTGAAAGAAGAACCAGAAGTTTGCAAAGGGAACACCTCAATGACATGAAAGGGATCAAAGGAATCTGCTACAACCATTCAACATATGCCAGGTGTACCTTTAACAAAAGGTGAAATCTTTTAACCTAAGTTTAAGATTTTTGGTTATAAAGCCACTTTATTCTCGGTGATTAGGGTTTTGAGGGAGCTGCATACGAGAAGTTGGTTGGCACACCTGTCCATCAAAGAAGCTTCCAGCATATCAGAAACATGGTGATGCCCTATATTCTTGGCTCATTAAAGACTTAAAGTACCTGCTGCTGAATACTTGAAGTGATGGAGGACCAGAACCGAAAATTTAGGGATATTCTCAGCCAACATGGAGCGGATCAAAGCCTTCAGTATCCAAAGCCAACATGGGACATTAATTGCTCATCTCATGCCATCTCGGCCAAGCTTTAAGGAGACAGGTGTCAAGGAGCAAGAAAGAATCATGATACGAGGAAGATAGAATTAGAGATGTAGTTTAATTAGGACTCTTTGTAATTACAGCTCAGCACTTAATGTATTTAATGAGTTAGTTAAATGGTAGATAGGGGTAATTAGTAGCAGTCATCGAGCTCCCCTCATGCTGGAGGAGGAAGCTCAAATTAGTTAAGGGTGTATCTCTATATATAGATCAAACTTTGATGTAATGGGGGTTGGATGTTTTTGAGAAACAAAGTTTATTTTGGCTTATGTAAGAACTTATTTTCAGTAATACAAATGACTGCTTTTTCCTCTCAGGATTCATACATTGTTTCAGATGCTCAAGATATATGTGGTTTTTCCTTTATGTTTTACAGCTTTATAGATACACAATCACTCAGAATTCACTCTGTTGCTCTGATTTCCTGTGTGTATTTGTAAGTTGAGGTTTATTTGAGAGGTGTCTTGAGTGTTTAAACATTACATGCCCTAACTTCTATGAATGAGTGGTTTTATAGTTTGCTGAAAAGATGATTAACTCCATGAGCCCAATGGAAATCTTTGTAAGGTCTGTCCAGCCAATTTATATGTTAAATTTACTTTGCAAGAGTTAGCCATCTTATCAATATTTAAGATCAATAACCCTTTGAGAGAGCCCTCTCAGGCTAAGGAGGCTAAGCCTTAGTCAAAAGTCTGGTTTGAAATAGTTACACAGAGTCTAACTGATTGGCAGCCTTCAGTGCTTGATTTTGTGATAACATTTTGGTGCGTCTGCCGGGAGCCTGAAGATTATTCATTCCCGAAATTATGAAGCTGAACTTCTGAAGGTAGCAGGAGCTCAGAAGGTTTTTGAGGCTGCAAATCTACCTTGGCGACTCCATTGTTGAAGAATTCTAAATTCATACATTCATGGTGATTCCACTGGAGTTATGAAGGACCCAGATGCTACCATTCTTATCTCAAGGTATGCATGCATAGATTTTTCAGGAATTCATGGTTTCCCAAATCATTTTCCCAAGGATGCATATTTTCTAAGGAATGGTCCAAGATTCAATGGAGAAGATCTGAGTTTAACTTTGAATCATATATCAGATTTTTGTGATTTTACACAGCTTCTTAGAGTTAAGCATGAGGATGTTTGCATTATGTTGTTCTATGATTCACTTCAAGGGAAATGCAAACAGTGGATTGAACGCTTTCCTATCAAATCCATTAAGTCATTTCAAGACTTTTAGCTTATGTTTTTGGAGGAATGGATAGATAGGTCAGAGGTGGTGGCAAACTCTCCTTCAGTTCAAGGTTTCAAACAATGGAATAATGATCATAGTAATGGAGAAACAAATGAAAATTTTCCTTTGTCCTTGTCCTCATATCTAAAATCCTTTGACTGCAAGGCAGAGGATAAGATGAAATTTTTGGATGAAGTTGCTGAGGACATTGAGAAAGAAATTGAAGGTTTAGAAGGTCAAATACAGGCATATAATATTCATAATCATGATCATTATTTTCAGAAGTTTTCTATGGCAGAAAGCAAGGAGAGAATGCTGGTTCCTTTCTCTTTCACGATTGAGGAACTGAACACTGTTGTTGAAGATCAGTTTGCACAGTCGGAAAGTTACAAGAAAAATCAAGCTGATTATGTATTCTGGGATCCTATAGCTGATTACATGGAAGAGTTTTACTCTCCAGTGTTTCAGTTTTCCTATAAAGATCAGAGACAATTTCAGTGGCAGCGGTCATCACACTATCATATTGGTTCTGAACTCCGATGCAGTCAAAGAAATCAAACATCAGATAAGATAAATGATTGGCTACATTGGAAATTTCATATTGATTGAGCTGAAAGAAGTTTGAAATTGATAGGGTAGGTAGGTAGGAAATTGCAAATAAGCTCAAGGTTGACTGAGCATTTTTTTCAGTAGATGTAGTTTTCTTTCTCCTACAGTGATCATCGAGCTAAAGCCCGAGGTGAAGTCCCAAGGAACTTAAAGAAGATGTTTGTCAAATAAATTTTATAAGGCACTGGAACTGCAAGTTCTTAGTGTACCACAAGGGCACACTATCCCAAGTGGAGCCACTATTATCACTGACAAAATTTCAATGCCAAATGTCTTACATTTGTTTGATGGTAAAACATCTAAATCCTTTTCAGCAGTTTCGCAGCTCATAGATCCCTTTAGCAGTTTTGCAGCGCAACATCTTTTAGGTGATTTCGTAGCGCATAATTCATATTTTGTACTGGCTGCGCTACGAAATTGGGGATTTTCTCGAATCCATAGCAGACCTTACCCAGCGGTCATGTTTATCAAAATCCATTTGGTTTGCATCAACAATTGTCAGCTTATAAGGTTTTTAGTACCCCAACAGATGGTGTTTCATTGGATTTATCTGGAGCACTCTTTCCTTGGAAAAAAGCCTCCTGGGGTAATCAGTGGAAGTCTGTCTGCCTTTAATATATGTTGCACTTCAAGATACTGAAAAAGATCTATTTCATAAAGGTTGTCTATTAAAGGTTTCCTGCAAAGATGCATGTGAAGAAAGCCTGCTCAGTGATATCAACTCTAAAAATGTCCTTGATAGGCTCCAAGGTGCATTATTGTATCGTTTGACAAGAGCTCGGCCTCAAGCCTTGGGAGTTCAATTGTTTTATTTTCAAGACTAGGCAAATTTGAGGTCGGCATATTCTGTTACACTGGTTCATGTTGGAAACATGCTTTTTCATTCAAGGATCATGTCATGCTTGCAGGAGCACCTGCTAGTCATATTGACTTTGGAACGCAGATCGAAATCATTAGTTGTGCTAATGCAAGTTCTGCATAGCCTCGTTTTTATTTCTTACTTTGCATCCAGTACTTATCCGATTACCTAAAAGAAAATAAAGGGTTTCCTAGTGATCAAACTCCCATACAAGAGGGTGGAAAGTCAAGTTTCTGCAGTGATGATTGAACGACAGCAACGTGCACACATGGCATGCATCAGAGCAGGGTAATGAACACATGGCACTTTAAATTGAGGATGCCCGACGGTGATATCGACGGATCCAGCTCTCAACAGGTATATCTTATTGAATGAAGGCCATTAATGAGAGAATCGTTCTGAAGTTGACAAACATTTACAACCAGTTTTGGGAAAGAGCAACACCATAGCTGCTCGTTTGCCATACTGTAAGGGAAATTTCCTTCCAGATAAGATGGAGGAATTTATAATGAAGATGGAAGAAGAGAACTGGAATTGCAGAAGAGGAACGTGTTTGACTGTTTCTCAGAAGGATAATCTTGTAATAAAGCAGCTTAAGATGCTCATCGAGGGGATTAAACGACATCATATGTCGATTAATTTGCATCCTCGTTGTTCTCAATGTTTCCATGCCTTGGTGAATTCCAAATACTGGGTCTGCAAGATATGCTTGCGGGATTTCCAGATTTGTAATGAATGTTATGAGAAGGATAGAAGATGTGATTTATCTCAAAGGTATGGTGGAGGGAAGCAATAAAAATGACAAGAAACATCATTCCAAGCGAAGCTACAATAGCGATCGTGGTCGTTCAAGATTGTGGTCTTAGTTGTATGAGAAATAGAATGTTGGTAGATGTTTGAGCTTCAGGGAACTCTATGTTAGTGCTTGATAAAACTATTGGTGGGAAACTCTTATGTTCAAGATGAGGATGGAAGAGGATGATGTCCTGCGCAATATGCCTGCCAAGCATTCCTGTGGGAAAGGGCACAGTGATTTTTTTTAGTGAGAGGGTCGTCAGATTGCAGAACTTGCCTGTGCTGATAGTTTCTGGTGCAGAAGATATTTTTGTTCCACTTAAATAATCTCAAACTTCCTAATTCTAGATTAGTACCAATCTCTGGATGTGGGCATTTACCACATGAAGAATGCCCCAAAGCATTATTGGCAGCCTTGTTATCTTTTGTCTCAAGATTGTTCAATGTTTCATCACAACTTGCAGGTACAGTACGAGAAGTAACATGGCATAGGCAGATGATATTTATTTAAATGCTGGGTGTGAGTCCTAAACATCCCGAAGAGGAAGGTATTTCCGAAGGGTAAGTGCAACGCCTGTACACAGTCAGATGGAAACCATTCATACTCTTTGGGCAGCGTATTGCTTTCCACGCAGCAGAACATTGCATATCTACATTATGGGAAGCACTACCTAAGAGACTGTTACATTGAAGGCAATTGCGACTTTATTTTTGGGAATGCTACTGCATTGCTAGAACTTTGCCACATTCACTGCAAGTCACAAGGTTATATTACTGCACAAAGTCGAAAGTCTGCTCAAAGATCAACAGGTTATGTATTATAATGCAGGATGCAGTGATTCCATCCATAAGTGCGTTGGTAAAGCCAGAGATTCTAAGGCACCAAGATGAAGATGTCCGGCTCATTATTGTTACTTGCATTAATGAGAATCACACTGAAAACGTATCTGCTTCAATGCAAACAATTATGAGCTCGTTTTGAATAAGAATGAAGATATATCACAACAGCTGTTATCTGTTTTACTGAATAGCTTGATAAGAGACAGGCAAAAAACTTCACCAGCTGCCCTTGCACTAACTGTAAATGTTGTTAAACGCTGTGCAGAAAAGTTGAGGCTATTAACCATGCTCATTTACAGGTTGTTCTCATAACCTTGTCCAAAGCATCAACTATGCGTAGTGAATTTTTAAAGGCAGAGAAAATCAAGCGAAAAGAGACAAATAGGACAGTCATCATTTCCTAAGGAGGTTGCAGACTTGAAGGCACAGCTAAGTAAATTAGCTGCTAAATGAGCTTGCTGATTCCAAGAAAGGTGGAAGAGCAGTAAAAATCTCAAGGGAAATGGAAATTGTTTAAAACAGTTTTGCAGTTTCGTAGCGCGCTACGAAATTGCGAAACTGCTGTAGGTGTTGTTTTTAAAACGCAGGCAAACAGTTTGAAAGAAGAACCAGAAGTTTGCAAAGGGAACACCTCAGTGACATGAAAGGGATCAAAGGAAGCTGCTACAGCCATTCAACATATGCCAGGTGTACCTTTAACAAAAGGTGAAATCTTTTAACTTAAGTTTAAGATTTTTGGTTATAAAGCCACTTTATTCTCGGTGATTAGGGTTTTGAGGGAGCTGCATACGAGAATTTTTGGTTGGCACACCTGTCCATCAAAGAAATTTCCAGCATATCAGAAACATGGTGATGCCCTATATTCTTGGCTCATTAAAGACTTAAAGTACCTGCTGCTGAATACTTGAAGTGTTGGAGGACCAGAACCGAAAATTTAGGGATATTCTCAGCCAACATGGAGCGGATCAAAGCCTTCAGTATCCAAAGCCAACATGGGACATTAATTGCTCATCTTATGTCATCTCGGCCAAGCTTTAAGGAGACAGGTGTCAAGGAGCAAGAAAGAATCATGATACGAGGAAGATAGAATTAGAGATGTAGTTTAATTAGGACTCTTTGTAATTACAGCTCAACACTTAATGTATTTAATGAGTTAGTTAAATGGTAGATAGGGGTAATTAGTAGCAGTCATCGAGCTCCCCTCATGCTGGAGGAGGAAGCTCAAATTAGTTAAGGGTGTATCTCTATATATAGATCAAACTTTGATGTAATGGGGGTTGGATGTTTTTGAGAAACAAAGTTTATTTTGGCTTATGTAAGAACTTATTTTCAGTAATACAAATGACTGCTTTTTCTTCTCAGGATTCATACATTGTTTCAGATGCTCAAGATATATGTGGTTTTTCCTTTATGTTTTACAGCTTTATAGATACACAATCACTCAGAATTCACTCTGTTGCTCTGATTTCCTGTGTGTATTTGTAAGTTGAGGTTTATTTGAGAGGTGTCTTGAGTGTTTAAACATTACATGCCCTGACTTCTATGAATGAGTGGTTTTATAGTTTGCTGAAATGATGATTAACTCCATGAGCCCAATGGAAATCTTTGTAAGGTCTGTCCAGCCAATTTATATGTTAAATTTACTTTGCAAGAGTTAGCCATCTCATCAATATTTAAGATCAATAACCCTTTGAGAGAGCCCTCTCAGGCTAAGGAGGCTAAGCCTTAGTCAAAAGTCTGGTTTGAAATAGTTACACAGAGTCTAACTGATTGGCAGCCTTCAGTGCTTGATTTTGTGATAACACCTTGCATGCAACCTTTCAAATTCCTTACATGCAACTCTTTAAATTCTTTGCATGCAAATAGGCATAGATCAGCTGCATCCATATTATCATACTACAATACTATCCCATCCAAAAATTAACATTTTCTTCAAACAATTACATACTTTTACATTTTCTTTAAACAACTACTATACTATTACATTTGCATGTAAGCATTTCTTCAAACACTTTACATGCAAACTAATATAGAAAACTATTTGCATACAAGTAAGAATATATCAAGTACAAAAATACTATTACACATCAATACTATCCCCAACCACAAACAATATACTCATTGGGACATTTTATCAAACAGTTTGTATGCCAGTACTCATTGAACCATTTAAGCATCATCAAACACTTTGCATGCAAACTAATATAGTGAATGATTCAATGCATATATCCTAAATTGTAGTAGTACAAGTTATGGAAACTGAACCATATGATCAATGGTATTTTCCCTCACTATAGTTCAAGTTTCAACTTCTGACATTTCATATATGGAAAGTTATAACAAAAATACCAACACAATCCTATTTGGTGCACAATTCTAGGAGTATCCAGAAATCTCGATTTTCACTGGTCATATCTCCTAAAATATAGCGAATAAATGTCTAAAAGTTTTATCACAATATAAGTGGGAT
This sequence comes from Pinus tabuliformis, assembly GCA_031772625.1. Taxonomy (NCBI): domain Eukaryota; kingdom Viridiplantae; phylum Streptophyta; class Pinopsida; order Pinales; family Pinaceae; genus Pinus; species Pinus tabuliformis. The sequence goes on along the minus strand of CM062804.1, from coordinate 776,903,180 downwards.
TTCCTCTCATTGTGGACAAAATTTCAGCTCCTGAGAGTGCCCATAATAAAAGTTATAACAAAAATGCCAGCGTGACCTGTTTGAGATCTGATTTTAGGAGCATTCAGAAGGCTTGACTCCCTTTGCTCATATCTCCTAAAATATTGCGACCTAATATCTGCAATTTCTACCACATAATCGTCAGTATTTCCCCTCAATGTGGATGATTTTTAAGCTTTTGAAAGTCTACAGAAGAAACGTTATTGCAGAAATTCCAACATGACATGTTTAAAGGTGCATTCAGGAATTCCATCTTGCTTAGATCATAAGTCCTAAAGTATTGTGAACCAATATCTGAAATTTTTACCAGCTTATCAGTGGGATTTACCTTCAATATGGACAAATTTTCAAGTTCTAATATTCCACAGAAGAAAATTTATAACAGATATGACAGAAAGGTCTAAAATTTAACCTTTTTTCTTCATTTTACCTATGATAGAGCCCATCTAGTTCAAGTGTTTGAACTGATACCACTTTGTAACAACCTCCGAGGTAAATGTGCATATAAACAACATAATATGAACATAAATACAATAAACATATCATCCATCAAAATCCATATATACATCAATACATTTGCACATGAAAATCAAGTGAATGCATTTTTTCATTAATAAATGCAATGAACCAACTGAGATGGGACTACCACGTTCCACCCGACCATAGATTGGCTGAGCCAAGTTTCTCTTCAGCCAATCACCCCTGTTCCATATTCCAAGCATGAATGTGGGATCTCATAGAACACATCAATCAAAACTCATCGAGGGCTTCCAGAGGCCACCCACCTCAACCCATCAAACAGTGATTCCACCTCACGGTCAGATATCACCAAAAACCATCATCAGATTGGTCTCCATCCAAGCCTTCCAGGGATTCCAGAGTGTTTTTCCAATGAAAGCTTCCAGAACTGGTAACTCAACCCATAGCTTATACAAGGCTTCCAAGACTAGTAACTCAACCCACCAAGGGCTTCCAAAGCATTTGTCCAACCAAGGCTTCCAAGACTAGTAACTCAACCCAAGCTGTTACAGGGCTTTCCAAAGCATTTGTTCAACCAGGGCTTCCAAGACTAATAACTCAACCCAAGCTAATGAAACATGAGAACCAACAAAAACAAAGCAATGAAAGTGCCAATGAGAGATCCTAACCAAGAAACCACATGCATGCGCCATGCATGCCAAAAATAGTGAAAAAATCATACATACAACTCGGTACCTGCAAGCAATTTGATGTAGCTGCTGATACTGATGCCCTCTTGTGATTTTCTTCTCTTCATTTACCTTTTTGCTCCAAGAATCCAAGTATGCAATACCCTCCAAGAGTGCTCCAAGAAAACTCTAAGTAACCAAGAGTATGAGAGAGAGAGAGAGAATAATGAGAGAGCTCCAAAGCTAAATTGACCAAGTCTTGCCCATTGATCCTCATAAGCCTGTTTATTAATGAGGCCTCTGTTTTCTTCATTTTCCATTATTTTCCTTCAATTTCCTCCTCACATGCAAAATGTGACCTTTCACCTTCCTTTTCTCCAAATTTCCATTATTTTCATAAATAAATGTGCCAAAATACATTTTTGCCTCTTTAATGCCTTAGCCATTGCCTTTGCCAATTTCTTTAGCCATAAACAACCAAATGAACACCCCCTAGGATGTCTTTCCCACCATTCAGCTTGGAATACGTGTCCCAGTCATCCGTGGTTATTGTTTTTTAACATTTATTACATGGAATTTTTACCAGGGCTATTACATATTTGACATTATGGGTGACTACAACATTATATAACATTGTGAAATTAAAAGACTGAATTCAATATTATGTCACATTACAATAATGAGAGATCGATGATATGGTTATATCACTTGCTACATTAATTTAGGTTGACTTATATTGAATTACTATGTTATCTAATGATTATATTGTATTTAGATGTTCACTAGGGGTTATGTCACATCAACATGTTACGAAAGGATTATGCGGGATTTCAACATTCCCCAATCATTTGTCACATATAATAATCTCTATTTTTGCTCACTTACGTCAAATTGTTACATTCCTCAATGGTTGTTTCACATTATGACATTCTCAAGGGCTATGTTGCATTTGATGTTTCTCAAGGGTTATGTTGGATTGCAACATTCCTTGTTATTGTAATAACTATCCTCATTGAGTTATGTCAAATTCATGATGGTTAACAATATTGACTATAATTGATTATAGTTTAAATGGTTGATTTACATTAAGTGGTTGAATTCAAAATTATGTATGATTGCGATGTTAAGAGGTTGACTTCAACAAAATCGTCATATTTCAACATTATGGAGACTGTAATATTATATTACAAGTGACATAATAAGAATTTGAACACAATATTATGTGATATTGTGTCACTAAAAAATGATCATATAATTTTGTCACATTAAAACATTCATTTGAATTGACTTACATTGAATTGTTAAATTCATCAATAACTATATCACATTGTAATATTCATTAATAATCTTATCACATTATAAAATTCCCTAAAAAGATATATTAAATTGTGATATTCCAAACTAATTATATCTCATTGCAATAAATTAATTAAATTATATCAAATTATTACATTTATCAATAATTATGTGATAGTGCAATATTTATAAAAGATTATGTTACAACATTTATGAAAAAATATGTTGTAATGCAATAATCTTTAAAAATTACATTAAATTCCAAACTCTCAAAATGAATAGTTTAGTTTAATATATTGCACAACTCAAGCCCATGTCATTTTAATCCCATACCATTAAGGATACTTAAACACATAATCGAAAAATCCCTTAACAATAATAACGCGTAACTAATTCCGTCTAACATTATTGTTATTTTCCATAACTTCTAAATTTTAAATTGACGAGCTGTCAAATTTCATTGTAAACAAAATTTACATGCACGCTGACTAATTTATGTGTTTTATAAATATAAAAAATTTATTTCAAAAAGTAAAACTAATGTCTATATGATTTTTCTCAACTAATTTATTTATGCGAGTTTTTATATAGTTTAAATGAATAATAGGTATAAGTTTAGTTCACGGTGTATAGAATAGATGTTGATAGAGTGTACTGTTAAGTTATTTCATGATGTGACATGTTATTGGTTCAAAATTATGTGGATAAACTCCAACCATGTTAAGGGCTAGTGTGGTCTCCTGATGATTTTGATGGCTTAGATGCCCTTGGGTCGTGGTTTCTCAAGCTGCGGATCAACCCTGATGTAATCTTGGAGAACTCACACAACTTGATAAACATAAAAAAATATGTATAAATTTAATTTAAAATTTTGAATAAATATTTTATAATTTTATAATAAAATGAGATAAAACATAAATTTATAATTTTTTATTAATGTAAAAATTATATAATTTTAATAATAAAAAAGAATTAATGTGAAATTATTTTATAAGGTGACCACAGACACATTAAAGGTGAGTTTACCCATCATAGTTGGACAGGACAAGGGTAGTGACAAGGAGGGGGGCCATCGACCTCCACATGCACTCAATGATAGATAAGATGAAGCTCAACTATCAAATCAACATACTGAAGTTTGGGATCAACATATGGTTAGTAATGACAATCAGTACTTAGTCGATGTTGCTCTGCAACATGCTCATGCAAATTGAATTCACAATGCACAATATTTTCCAAATGTCGGTTGTCATTGAAATATTTTTGTTTTCCAAAATTCATAGGGATAACCTCACTCCAAGCAAGGGAATGTTTATGGATTCAAGAGGAGTGATAATTGGACTTGAGCTTGGAATTTACCAATCCCAATGGGTTATCATTATACAAGTTTCTATTCTACATTTTGGGAAAGGACGAGGCCCTCCAGGCGTGGTGGCATTCTTGTTTCTTTCCTTAAGCTTGTTGCATAGAACACCACTACAAGCTCTTGGATAGTGGTAGAGTTTCACTCTATTACTTTTGCAAGTGTCCCTCTCCACACATGGAAGGATTTTCATGTTAACCATTGTTATGTTCTTGACCTCAGAAGACATTCCCTCACATCCAATTCTACACATTTGGTCTCTCCATAAAGAATCAATGGCTCAAAGTCAACTTTATACCCAAGTGAAGTGGCTTGCTCCTATTTTAGTTTCTCACACCTGTGTAGGTCTTTCCTATGATGTCATGCAATCATCCTTTGTTTATATTTACTACTCCATTGTGAAGAACCATCCTAGCCAAACATGCCTCACCAAAGAGCACGCTCGCGATGAGGTGTGAGAGACCATGACAAGCTCAACAATGCACATGCATGAGGCTAAGCAGAGGTAGTGTAAAATAGGTATCGAGCATACACTTTCCTAGCAGTCCAGCAAGAAATTGACGACATCAAACAAGAGGTGGTCGAGGAGAAAGAGAACATATTTGATACAAACATCCTCAACTTTATATCTAGTTGGATATCAACCCTAGGTTTAGAAAGAGGGAAGTGTAACCAATACTAGATCATGGTGGAGCTATATTAGTAGCTTATGGAGATGTTGGTTAAGGTCCCATTCAATATAAACACCAACCATGATGAACTTCTTCAAATGGAGGAACAACATTCTTTACATAAAATCATGGACTAATGCTTACAAAGAATTGAACATGTCCTCCAATAAGATCAAGACTAGCCTCCCTAGTTTCTTCAGCGCATAGGCGTGAATAATTCAAGTCTACTTTTTTCTAAAAGTGTACTAGTTGATGTCAGTTAATTATTTTGTTTTACTTGAGTTTGTAGGCTTATGTTTTATTTCTATTGTTCTGCTTTTCTATCGGGTCATCCAACCAAAGTTTTGGTCCTGTTTTGGAGAACATTCTATGCACCTTTTGTTTATTTGGCTATATTCTAGCTCAAGGATAGGATTCAACCTTTAGTCCGGTTTCTAGTATGGCATATCAAGGAAATCATTAGTACTTTCAAGAAGTATGTGATGTAATTGTTGCTTAACTTAAATATAAAAATAGATATTAAACAATTAATGTGAAATATATATATATATATATATATATATATATATATATATATATATATATATATATATATATATATATATATAGCATTTATATTATAACAGTTGGATACATGGCCATAACCATTTACATGGTTTAGAGATTTCCAACGCTTGAAAATTTGAGATTGATCATAGAGGCTCAATCCAAGCCCTCAAGAGAGTTCCCCATGAAACAAAAAATTCAGTCTCTTTCAAACTAAATTTTTTCCAAAAGGCCCCAAATATCTAGGCACATATACATTACATTTTTCACCAATTCTATTTTTATTTAGAATGCCTTCTTGTTTTTCTTGATGAAAAACCTTTTCCTTTCTTCCCAACTTGAGTCCAACCTGCATTTTCTGCAAATTCTGGCAGATTGTTCCTAAGAAAGTGCACGTTTCTATTCTTGAAATATTCCTCATTCGCTCAATCTACCCAAGAAGCTTCGTTTTTAATGTTATTCCTTGTGGTTTCTAGAGGGGATCCATTTTCCATGAGGGTTTGTTCCTTTTCCACTTTCATTGCATCCAGAGAATCCTCATCGCCATTAGGATGCACAGTGCATGCATGATTTTCTACTTTGATTTTGTTGTTGTAGATGCATTTTCTTTGGTCAAATCTTCTTCCTTCTTATATTTTGGTTCTTTCTTATCCTGAAGCTCTTCCTCTTTGTATACAGTATAGTGATCACCTTACGATCCTTCCCACCATTTGGGCCTTCAATATCCTTTCTAGTCTTTATTATTTTGAGAATGTTTGGGGAATTTTTTAATTACATTCCCTATTTCATAACATGCTCTACACCAAAATGAAATATTCTCATAATCAAGCTTTTGGACCCAAACATAGTTTGGATATGTTAGATTAATCTCCAAGGGAAAACCCTTGTTGAAATCCATCTCCACACAAATTTAGGCGTAAATAGTCTTGATTTTCTTTCTATTTTAGGACAATGACAATAAAAATTTCCCAACACATTCCTAATACAGCACAGCAATGGAAGATTCCAAAAATGTAAGGGAAGGTTCATAATCCTTACTTAGATTGGGGTCGTGGGATTGATGTCATCACTGGATCAAAAGTGGGATTACAGGGCTACATGGAAAGACTATCATGAGCCTAAATGGCCCAACTTCATATATGGGCTACTTGTCCTCTATATTATCAAAAACCACAACAAAAAAACCATGAACCATAGGGTAAATTTTCAATTCATCTGTCAAATGGGGATTCCATATCTCAGAGATCCATATGTCTAGGTTAGCTAGCCACAACCACTGTGCATTAAAATTTCAAACCAAGCCATGCTTCGAAAAATATTTTTCACAAAAGAAAGCTTCCTCATCCATAGGAACATCGAAGGAAGGTATTTCTTGAGCCACTAGAAGCCTAGATCCAAATTTCAACAAGGAACTATATGAAACCAAAGAGTAGCTAACTTGACCAATAGATACCTCCAATTTTTTTTTTTTTTTGGTTGAATCACAGGGATTTTCCATTGTATGAATTGCATAAGGGATCTGTAGAATATTCACACAAACAAAGCAAATATTGGTATGCTAAGGCTAATCCTTAGCTTTTGAAAGGGTTTCCATAGCTCCTTTCATCCTTCCATACTAATGTCAAATATGAATATAGATATAATATTATATATAATTTAGAAAAAAACCACTAATTTTATTAAAAAATAAAACATATATTAATAAATATTTATATTTTATTAAAAAAACATTTCGTTTAAATTTTTATATCATGGTGGATATATTTCAAAAACCTGATAAAGTCACAGTTTTAGCCTATTAGGCATGTAGAGGACCTATTAGGATTCCAAGAAACTCTCCTAGGTTGTAGCTCGGAGATGCCTGGTAACATATAAATTCAACTATTGTTGCGAATTTTAATGGAAGGAATGATGGTTTGGTTCAAGCCAGATAACCACTTCTACTCTGTTTCACTCCAGACATGCATGAACAGCCTCAGGCTACAAGGCTTTAGACCACCAATGCTCACAATTTAGATATTAGGTGAATATGGAGAATACTAACCACACCAGCGGATACACACGACCATGTGATGGCTGACTGCAACTAGTATAGAAACCTGCAAATCTAATCTATTAATGCAAAGACAGGATGACAACTCTCTTGCATTAGATAGAAAGAAACCTGAGCAACCTATTCAGTGATGCATTCAATATTCTAACACAGAGATAAGATGACAATTATCTAGTGCTAAACATCAATAGATCAAGAACACGACATATCAGGTACAAGATTAGAACAGAGGAAAATGGACAGTGAGGAGTTAACAGCAAAAGAAGCTTTTATTTGCTGAAAATGAAGATGAGACGCTGCAAGTGACAAAGTGTCTACAATCTCCAAAAGTTGAACCTTACATCAAATGCCAACCTTGATTACATCTTTCTTCTGGGTATTTATAAGTTTACATTACAATGGCACCTGGCCGTTTAGGTATGGAGGGGTCTTAATTGACCACCAACTGCATTTAACTGCCTGATGGAGTCTCTGAACGAGGTTGCTTGCTTCATTTTGTAAATCTGATTTGTACAACTACTGTGCTGTCCTTTAGGCAGTTGGAATTCTTGTAGTAGTGAAGTCCATGACTGATAAATTCTGTTACAAAGGCGTGCTATGTCCTTTTCTCCTTTTTGCCATGCTTTCTATTTAATGTGGTTGTTGGGGATCCAACTTTTATCAGTCAAGCAGAGCTAGTCATTTCCTTCTTCGGGCAACAGAATGGTCGTAGGACGTAGGATGCATGGGTAAGTGGATAGTTGGGATGAGCGAGAGAGATGACCGTCAAATTGGGAAGATGAATGGCGGAGATGGCTCGGCGAAGGCTATCGGCTGAGGTGGGAGTGGGATGCATCAGGGCCGTTAGATCTACAGCAGATAGATCGGATGATCATTAGGCGATGGAGTTACGCGAGTGCTAACGAGTGGGGGTGGTTAACTTAGGCGGTAATTGTTTTCATCGCACCGATTTCGGGCGCTAAGTGGTAATTTCCTGGGGCCAAGTGATTCCACTAAATGAATGACACGTAGTAGTGAATGAGAGAGAAAAACTGCCCTCATCGTGTGCTATCGTTCGATCTAGTTGTTCTCACGATATGTGTGAAGGCCGTCAGATCTAGTGGAGATGATATGACGGTGGAGAGTGGTAGAGAGAGTCACCTTTATCGGGTGCGATGCGAGCCGTTAGATTGGCAGGGGCTGATCAATGGCGGGGATGTGGTGCGATGGGTTACGAGCACACAAGGCATATGGATAAGGTTTTATGGGGCTTTGGGGTTTTGCGCTTGGGGCTAAGGCCGAAGGGGGTTGCTTTGTCGGGTTTAGAAGGTAAATAGGGAAATGGAAGTGGTGGAGAGTAAGCGGGGTAGGAGGAGAAGGGGAAAATGACCCACATGGGGCCCCTTTGAGGACACCACCAAACAGACCAAGATTCTCTTTGACATTAGAAAGTCAGTGCTGCATGGCAGGGCGAATACTAGCTCCTTCTAGGGATGAAATCCTCCCTGTGAGGTTTCAAGAACTGTAGACCACTGCCTTCATATAGAAACAAGATCAACAAGATTTCCTAGTATTCCATTGGGAATGGAGTCTAACTAAGCCTATACCAAAAACTGAAAGACATATTTACAATGTTGGGGCCTAAAGGCCTTAAACAACATAAACCTTCAAAAACCGCCCATTAACTGGGCCATCAAAAACTATTTCTCCTTCCATACTTTGCAGCATGAAAGTGTTGTTCCCCTGGACCTGAGCAATGACAAAAGGTCTTGTCCACAAAGCATCGAATTTTCCATGATTGCCTTTCTTTTCTTTCAGTGAATCCCATTTAAGAACCAGGTCTCTCATTTGAAAATTGTCCATCTTTTCCTTTCTATCAAAGGCTTCCTTGATTCTCTTTTGATGTGCTATAGACTTCTCAATCAATTGATCTCTGATTTGATGCACTTCAGCCAAGTCACTAATCCTCTTTGCCATGTCATTTTCCTCATTCTGCTCTTCCTGCAAGAACTTGGCCACAGGGAGGGTCAACTGGATTGGGAATACAGCCTCAGTGCCATATACCAGCTTGAATGGAGAATTCCCTGTGGATTTCTTGGTGGTCACCTTGTCAGCCCATAATGCAAACTTTAGTTTGGAATCCCAGTTCCTTTTGTTGTCTTCCAGCAGCTTTTTGATTATCCTTATCAAGCTCTTATTGGATGATTCTGCTAGACCATTGCCTTGAGGGTAATATGAGGTGGAATGCACTAGTTTAATGCCCATTGAGTCACACATGTTCACCAATTCTTTTGCCCTAAAGGCTGCTGCATTGTCTGTAACCAATTTGTGTGGACAACCAAACCTGGTGAAAATGTTTTCTGTCAAGAACTTCATGACAACATGGTGATCAGCTTTCTTAGTAGGGATGGCTTCAATCCATTTAGTGAAGTAATCAGTGGCTACTAAGATCCATCTGTGCTGGCCACTAGAATGTGGATTAATTTCCCCTATGAAGTCCAAGCCCCACTGCTGGAAAGGGCTGCTAGCATGTATTGGCTTCAAGGGTAAGGATTTCAACTGCTGTTTTCCTTCAAACCTCTGGCACCTGTCACAAGATTTCACAAATGAAAAGACATCAGAAAAAAGAGTGGGCCAATAATACCTAGCTTTGAGGATCTTGTGGGTTGTGGTTTTCCAATAGTGATGTCTTCCACAGATGTTGGAACGAAACTGATGCATGACCTCCACAGATTGTTCTTTTTCCAAACATCTTAAGAGGATTCCTGATGGGTCCCTCCAATAAAGCAAGCTTTCATGAATACAATACTTGGTTGCTTTTAGCTTAACGGTCCTGGCTTGGCTCGAGCTAAGACCGGGAGGAACCTCTAGTTTCAATAGAAAGTGAGCTATTTTATCATACCATTCACAAGAGGCCAGGCTTTCAACCAAAGACTGGTTCTGCCCTCGTTCAACTGTTTCTCCCCCTATTTGTCTGTCATCTGAATTTGTGCTTATCCAATTCATGTCCAGCATCCTTCAATTTTCTTCAGCCTTCAGCTTAGCAAGGCCCTAACCCTTAATAAGCTTGGTGGGCTTCAATGCTATGTTGAATTCAATAAGCTTTGCAATCCATTTTCCCCTCCTTCCATCAACATCTGGCTGCGTTAGGACATCCTTTACTGAAGCAGAGGGCACATAGGAAATTACCTTGGAGTGCAGAATGTAGATTCGGAAAGCTTTTAAAGATTTGATAAGAACATAAGCTTGTTTTTCGATAATATCATACCTTAGTTCAACATCCCTTAAGGTTTTGCTAAAAAATGCCACTGGATGCTCTGAATCCTCATCATCTTTCTGCAATAATACTGCTACAAGGGTGTCACAAGAAGGAGAAGATATGGAACTCCTTGCCATAGTCTAGGCTGATCAAAGTCAGAGCTTCCATAATAGCTCTTTTGATGGCTTCAAAAGATCTTCTTGCTGCATCAGTCCATTTGATCTTTGATACCTTTTTTAGCATAAAGGTGATGTGTTTTACCAATTCTGCAAAATTAGGAATAAACCTCCTTAAAAAATTTATTTTTCCTAGAAAGGATTGGATGTCATTTTTTGATCTTGGAACAGACAAGGTCTGTATTGCTTTCACTCTCTCTAGGTCAATCTTGACACTTGCAGCAAAAACAATGTGTCCTAGAAGCTTACCCTCTTCTAAAGAAAATTGTGACTTCTTAGGGTTCACTGATATCCCAAACCTTTTGCACTTCAGAAACACTTTCTTCAAATGTTGCAAATGATCCTGATGGCTGCTGGAGTATACTGTTATATCATCCAGGTAGACAAGGACAAACCTATCCTTCTCTCTTATAAACGCTATATCCACGGCTCTCTGAAAGGTAGCCCCAGCATTCATCAACTCAAAGGGAATCTTGGAGTACTTAAAAGTGCCCCAAGGAGTGGTGAAAGCAGTCTTTTCTTGGTCATCTGGATGTACAACAGCTTGGTTATACCTTGAAAATCCATCTAGGAAAGACATAACTTTAGCTCCTGAGACTTTTTGTAGAAAATGTTCCATCTTTGGCAGGGGATAGTTGTTCTTTTTGGAACATTTGTTCAGGTTCCTGAAATCAACACACAGCCTGATTTCTCCACTTTTCTTCCTCACCATTACCAAATTGGCTACCCACTTCGAATATCTCAGGGGAACTATGATTTTGGCCGCCAACAACTTCTTGATTTCTTTTTCAATCAAAGGGATGAGCAAAGGATTGATCGGTCTCAGATTCTGTTTGAAAGGAATGGTGCCTTTCTCTAATGGGATCTTATGCTGGATGAAATCTTTGTCATAAGTTTTAAGGCCATTGTATTCCCAGGCAAAGACATCAACAAATTGCTTCATTAAGGTGCAATACTCAGAACTTTGGGTAGCAGACAAATGGGTGGATAGATTTATATACTTTGGATGATCTGGACTCCCTATGTTATGTCTATGGACTGCAGACTGATTTTATTTTCGGGCAATCTTATGAGGCACATCGTTATGATCGAACAACTTCTCTAGAGGCACTAGCCCTTTAGGTATATGATTTCTAGGCAACTGTACAATGTTGTCTTGGCTAATTCTGTTCCTTAGCTAGGGCTGGGGACATTCCTCCAAGGTTTCTTTCCCTTGATCAATTTGCATTTCAAAGAATTCATCAATGACTTGCAAAAACCTATTCACTTCATCATCATCCTCAAATAATTTCCAGTGATGGACATTATCAGGCAAGGATGGTCTATATTTTACTTGAACTTCATAAGCCAATCTAGGGGGCATGGGAGGGATGAACATGCTAGCAGACATAGCCAGGGAATCAACAAGCTGATTTTTTACTCTAGGTATGAGATACAAAAGTTATCAAAAGATTCTTTGAGTCTCCATACCTCATCTCTGTATGCTTTCAGCCTTGGGTGCCTGGCTTGGAACGTTTTGTTCACTTGTTGAATGATGAGATCAACATCTCCAAACACCTTTACATCTCCGATTCCCATGTCTTTGGCAGCATATAAGCTCAATATCAAAGCCTCATACTCTGCTATATTGTTGGTGACCTGAAAAGTCAGCTTAAAATATAGATGTGTGCTTTCTTGTTTTGGAGACACCAGCACCACTCCTGCTCTTGCAGTTTCCCTTGAACAGGCTCCATCGAAGAACATATCCCAAGCCTGTGTCCCTTCCTCTTCCATGGCCTAGCATACTGGTTTCTTGAGTTGCATCGAGGCCTTCTGGGATTCTTCAATTTGGAGAATACATGCTCCAAAATTAGTGTCCACAGCGTAAATGGGATGATTAGTGGGATTCTTCTCATCACTGATGATATAGGCTAGCTGGGCTTCCTGTATAGTCTTTTGCTTTCTCCTCCAAAAACTGGGTTGGTGGCATAAGACAAGTCATTTTGCAATGTCCCACCCAACCTCTTATTCTACCCTCTGGAAAGTAGCATACCAAACTTGGGGGGACATCTGCTACCACAATATCCATCATCATGCTTTTCATGGGCAGCTGAGTTAGGGTGATGGCTAAGTCTTTGATTAGCCCCAGACATTTCACCTTCCTCGAATCGAAGGAGAACAAGTCATGATAAGGTCTGGTAATATCAAGACCTAGCTCGTCCATAATAGCTTTGGGCATTAGATTATGACTGGCTCTTGTATCCAACAGACAGTTGTGAAGGATTTTGTCATGAATGGCTAGGGAGACATAGAATGATGGGGAATTGTCATCAGCAGGCTCAGTCATTGGGCTAAGCACAACTGCAGGTTTGTCATCTTGCAAATTCACATAGTCATTGGAGGCTTGTGTGGCTTTCAGCTCAAGGGTATCAAGGATGGGCTTCTTAAAGACCTCACTCTTTACAAGTTTGGTCAAAGGCACAGATATTTTTAATCTCTGGACTTCGGATTCAAAACTGAAAGGGCAAGGGGACTTGTCAGGGCCTCTTACCTCTTGAGTTGATGTTTTGAGGATGTCGGGATCAACTGCTGGTCGCTTCTGCTTGCTGATCTTTTGCTCTGAGGGGATTACATCTCTTTGGGTAGGACTCTCTTTGACATTGCTCGCTCTTGATCTCAAGTTATATCTCCACTGGTCTTCAGTCTACAGAACAGCTTCCCTGTCCCACTCTTGACTGGTCTAGTCCCTGAGTAATGACTCCTCGTAGGCAGCTAATGTCAAAAACGGCACTGCCCTTGTCCTCCATGCAGTGAATCTCACCCTCTTCATCAAACTGCTCCTCCTCCATGACTATGTTCTGGAAATGAGTCTTAACCCTTTCTTCTTCACTGGCCTCTTTGGCCCTCTGAATGATCTATAATTGTTCATTTTCTCTTCTATATGGATTTGGATTTCTAGGAGCAAATGTATTAGGAAGCCTTGCTTTCCCAGAACTCTGCTCAACCTTCAGCTTGGAGATTTCAGCAGCCAATGACTCTATCATTTTAGATATTCTGTCCATTTTGGGATTTGAAGATGAATAAGAAGAGGAAGACTCACCTCTCTACCTCCTTCTATCAGCATGTCCTTTGAGTTTCTCTGCAGTCATGATATTGGATTCCACCTCCAAGGCTGCATCTTACATCTCAGCTAGAGAAGCACATCTCCTTTCTCTTAATAGCAGGCAGAAATCAGAGTCAAAGGCATTAGCATAGGTGAGTTTGGCAGAGGTGGGGGTAGGCTTCACTTCAGCCGGTATCTTGCTATACATACGATTGAATCTTTTATTGAAATCAGGCAATGACTCCCCATTTCCCCTTTTTAGGTTACCAAACTTAGTATGATAATAGAGTAGATATTTCTTATCCCCCCAATGCTTTAAAAACACATCATCTAATGCTTCAATGTCTGTTATAGATCTAGGGGTTAGCTCTCTAAACCACTTTCTAGCCTCTCCATCAAGGCTTTGGACAAATACTTTCATCCACACATCATCTTCACTGATATCTAGGTTATCAGCATAGTTATAAAAAGACTCCAGGTGCTCTTCAGTTGTTACTCCCTTTGTCTCAGTGAACTTAGGAATGTATTTATGATATTCTCCTACAGGCATGGCATTCAAAGGAATAGGCAGGACCAGGGGTCAATACCTAGTAGCTATGATTCTTTCCATTTTTGTGGGTGCTTGTGGGCCTGCCATGACTGTGGTGGATTGAAGAGTGCCGGCAGTATGAAAGGTAGGGAGTTGAGAAATGACTGACAGGGTTAAAGGACTATGATGGACAGGAGGGAGGTTCCCTTTGGGTTGAAATCCAAAGGAGGACCTAAAGGATAGGGAGCTTTATGAATCTCTAAAAATTTCTCTTCACTGCTAGTACTAGAGGCTATATTCTCACTATGTATGTCTTCAGTTACAAGCCTCTCTTGCAGAGATGCATAAGATTGTTTAGGTTTACGTGATCCTGATGCTCCCTTTTATGATGTCTTTCTTTGCTTGATAATCTTTTCAAGGTCAGGCACTAGGTCAGCTGGTGATTTCTGAGGATTTCTCCGAGTGTGCCTCACAAACTGAGCCAGAACTGTGATGTGGAGTAGCAAAAAGGTTGGTCCTCTAGTAGAGTCGCCAGATAGATGATTACAACCAAAAATGTGTCCAGAATTTGTTTATCATCAAAGCAAGATCTATGTCATCTCCCAAGGAAGCTGAGCTTCAATCTCCTCTCCCCGGCAACGACGCCAATTATGTTAGGATTCTAAGAAACTCTCCTAGGTTGTATCTCAGAGATGCTTGGTAACATATAAATTCAACTATTGTTAATGGAAGGAATGATGGTTTGGTTCAAGACAGATAACCACTTCTACTATGTTTCACTCCAGACATGCATGAACAGCCTCAGACTACAAGGCTTTAGACCACCAATGCTCACAATTTAGATATTAGGTGAATATGGAGAATACTAACCTCACCAGCAGATACACAAGACCATGTGATGGCCGGCTGCAACTAGTACAGAAACCTACAAATCTAATCTATTAATGCAAAGACAGGATGACAGCTCTCCTGCATTAGATAGAAACAAACCTGAGCAACCTATTCAATGATGCATTCAATATTCTAACACAGAGATAAGATGACAGTTATCTAGCGCTAAACATCAATAGATCAAGAACATAGCATATCAGGTACAAGCTTAGAACAGAGGGAAATGGACAATGAGCAGTTAACAGCAAAAGAAGCTTGTATTTGCTGAAAATGAAGATGAGATGCTGCAAGTGACAAAGTGTCTACAGTCTCCAGAAGTTGAACCTTACATCAAATGCCAACCTTGATTACATCTTTCTTCTGGGTATTTATAAGTTTACATTACAATGGCACCTGGCCATTTAGGTATGGAGGGGTCTTAATTGACCACCAACTGCATTTAACTGCCTGATGGAGTCTCTGAACGAGGTTGCTTGCTTCATTGTGTAAATCTAATATGTACAACTACTGTGCTATCCTTTAGGTGGTTGGAATGCTTGCAGTAATGAAGTCCATGACTGATAAATTCTGTTATAGAGCCGTGCTATGTCCTTTTCTCTTTTTTGCCATGCTTTCTATTTAATGTGGTTGTTGAGGATCTGACTGTTATCAGCCAGGCAGAGCTGGTCATTTCCTTCTTCGGGCAACAGAATGGTCGTAGGACGTAGGATGCATGGGTAAGTGGACAGTTGGGATGAGTGAGAGGGATGACCCTCAGATCGGGAAGATGAATGGCAGAGATGGCTCGGCGAAGGCTATTAGCCGAGGTGGGAGCGAGGTGCATCAGGGCCATTAGATCTACAGCAGACAGATCGGATGGTCATCGGGCGATGGAGTTGCACGAGCGCTAACAGGTGGGGGTGGTTAACTTAGACGATAATGGTGGAAATATTTTATTAAAAAAACATTTCATTTATATTTTATTAAAAAAACATTTCATTTAAATTTTTATATCATGGTGGACATATTTCAAAAGCTTGATAAAGTCATAGTTTTAGCCTATTAGGCATGTAGAGGACCTGTTACGATTCCAAGAAACTCTTCTAGGTTGTAGCTCGGAGATGCCTAGTAACATATAAATTCAACTATTGTTGCAAATTTTTATGGAAGGAATGATGCTTTGGTTCAAGCCAAATAACCACTTCTACTATGTTTCACTCCAGACATGCATGAACACCCTCAGACTACAAGGCTTTAGACCACCAATGCTCAAAAATTAGATATTAGGTGAATATGGAGAATACTAACCACACCAGCAGATACACAATACCATGTGATGGCCGGCTGCAACTAGTACAGAAACCTGCAAATCTAATCTATTAATGCAAACACACGATGACACCTCTCTTGCATTAGGTAGAAAGAAACTTGAGAAACCTATTTAGTGATGCATTCAATATTCTAACACAGAGATAAGATGACAGTTATCTAGTGCTAAACATCAAGAGATCAAGAACACATCATATCAAGTACAAGCTTAGAACAGAGGAAAATGGACAGTGAGCAGTTAACAACAAAAGAAGCTTGTATTTGCTGAAAATGAAGATGAGACGCTGCAAGTGACGAAGTGTCTATAGTCTCCAGAAGTTGAACCTTACATCAAATCCCAACCTT
The DNA here is from genome assembly GCA_031772625.1 of Pinus tabuliformis. NCBI lineage: Eukaryota > Viridiplantae > Streptophyta > Pinopsida > Pinales > Pinaceae > Pinus > Pinus tabuliformis. The sequence continues at coordinate 776,886,495 of CM062804.1, read as the reverse complement.
GATTACATCTTTCTTCTGGGTATTTATAATTTTACATTATAATGGCACCTGGCCGTTTAGGTATGGAGGGGTATTAATTGACCACCAACTACATTTAACTGCCTGATGGAGTCTCTGAACGAGGTTGCTTTCTTCATTATGTAAATCTGATCCATACAACTGCTGTGCTGTCCTTTAGGCGGTTGGAATGCTTGCAGCAGTGAAGTCCATGACTGATAAATTCTATTATAGAGCCGTGCTATGTCCTTTTCTCCTTTTGGCCATGCTTTCTATTTAATGTGGTTGTTGGGGATCCGACTGTTATCAGTCAAGCAGAGTTGGTCATTTCCTTCTTCGGGCAACAGAATGGTCGTAGGACGTAGGATGCATGGGTAAGTGGACAGTTGGGATGAGTGAGAGAGATGATCGTCAGATCGGGAAGATGAATGGTGGAGATGGCTCGGCGAAGGCTATCGGGCGAGGTCGGAGCGGGGTGCACTAGGGTCGTTAGATCTGCAGTAGATAGATTGGATGGTCATCGGGCGATGGATTTGCGCGGGTGCTAACGGGTGGGGGTGGTTAACTTAGGCAGTAACGGTTTTCATCGCACTGCTTTCGGGCGCTAAGTGGTAATTGCCTGGGGCCGAGCGATTCCACTAAATGAACGACACGTAGCAGCGGATGAGAGAGAAAAACCACCCTCATCGCGCACTATCGTTCGATCTAGTTGTTCTCGCGATATGTGCGAAGGCCGTCAGATCTGGTGGAGATGATCTGACGGTGGAGAGTGGTAGAGCGGGTCGCCTTTATCGGGTGCGATGCGAGCTGTTGGATTGGCAGGGGCTGATCAATGGTGGGGATGCGGTGTGATGGGTTAGGAACACACAAGGCATATGGATAAGGTTTTATGGGGGCTTTGGGGTTTTGCGCTTGTGGCTAAGGCCAAAGGGGGTTGCTTTGTCAGGTTTAGAAGGTAAATAGGGAAACAGAAGTGGTGGAGAGTAAGTGGGGTAGGAGGAGAAGGGGAAAATGACCCATATGGGGCCCCTTTGAGGACACCACCAAATAGACCAGGCTTCTCTCTGACATTAGAAAGTCAGCGCTACATGGTAGGGCTAACACTGGCTCCTTCTCGAGATGAAATCCTCACTGTGAGGTTTCAAGAACCATAGACCACTGCCTTCATATAGAAACAAGATCAGCAAGATTTCCTAGTATTCCAATTGGCATGGAGTCTAACTAATCCTACACCAAAAACTGAAAGACATATTTACAATGTTGGGGCCTAAAGGCCTTAAACAACATAAACCTTCAAAAACTGCCCATTAACTGGGCCATCAAAAACTGTTTCTCCTTCCATACTTTGCAGCATGAAAGTGTTGTTCCCCTGGACCTGAGCAATGACAAAAGGTCCTGTCCATAGAGCATCAAATTTTCCATGATTGCCTTTCTTTTCTTTCAATGCATCCCATTTCAGAACCAGGTATCCAATTTGAAAATTGTCCATCTTTGCCGTTTTTTCAAAGGCTTCCTTGATTCTCTTTTGATGTGTTGTAGACTTCTCAATAAATTGATCTCTGATTTGATGCACTTCAGCCAAGTCACTAATCCTCTTTGCCATGTCATTTTCCTCATTCTACTCTTCCTACAAGAACTTGGCCACGGGGAGGGTCAACTGGATATGGAATAAATCCTCACTGCCATATACCAGCTTGAACGGAGAATTCCCTGTGGATTTCTTAGTGGTCACCCTATCAGCCCATAATGAAAACTTTAGTTTGGAATCCCAGTTCCTTTTGTTTTCTTCCAGCAGCTTTTTGATTATCCTTATCAGGCTCTTATTGGATGATTCTGGTAGACCATTTCCTTGAGGGTAATATGAGGTGGAATGCACTAGTTTAATGCCCATTGAGTCACACATGTTCACCGATTCTTTTTCCATGAAGGTTGTTGCATTGTTTGTAACCAATTTGTGTGGACAGCCAAACCTGGTGAAAATGTTTCTTGTCAAGAACATCATGACAACATGGTGATCAGTTTTCTTAGTGGGGATGGCTTCAATCCATTTAGTGAAGTAATCATTGGCTACTAAGATCCATCTGTGCTGGCCACTAGAATGTGGATTAATTTCTCCTATGAAGTCCAAGCCCCACTGTTGGAAAGGGCCGCTGGCATGTATTGGCTTCAAGGGTAAGGATTTCAACTGTTGTTTTCCTTCAAACCTCTGGCACTTGTCACAAGATTTCACAAATGAAAAGACATTAGAAAAAAGAGTGGGCCAATAATACCCAGCTCTAAGGATATTGTGGGCTATGGTTTTCCAATAGTGATGTCCTCCACAGATGCTGGAATGAAACTGATGCATGACCTCCACAGATTATTCTTTGTCCAGACATCTTAAGAGGATTCCTGATGGGTCCCTCCAATAAAGTAAGCTTTCATGAATACAATACTTGGCTGCTTTTAGCTTAACGGTCTTGGCTTGGATCGAGCTAAGACTGGGAGGAACCTCTAGTTTCAACAGAAAGTAAGCTACTTTATCTTACCATTCACAAGAGGCTAGGCTTTCAACCAAAGACTGGTTCCGCCCTCATTCAACTGTTTCTCCCCCCATCTGTCTGCCATCCGAATTTGTGCTTGTCCAATTCATGTCCAACATCCTACAATTTTCTTCAGCCATCAGCTTAGCGAGGCCCTAACCCTTAATAAGCTTGGTGGGCTTCAATTCTATGTTGAATTCAATAAGCTTTGCAATCCATTTTTCCCTTCTTCCATCAACATATGGCTGTGTTAGGACATCCTTTACTGAAGCAGAGGGCACATAGGAAATTACCTTGGAGTGCAGAATGTAGATTCGGAAAGATTTTAAAGATTTGATAAGAGCATAAGCTTGTTTTTCGATAATATCATACCTTAGTTTAGCATCCCTTAAGGTTTTGCTGAAAAATGCCACTGGATGCTCTGAATCCTCATCATCTTTCTGCAATAAGACTACTGCAAGGGTGTCACAGGAAGAAAAGGAGAAGATATGGAACTCCTTGCTATAGTATGGGCTGATCAAAGTGGGGGCTTCCATAATAGCTCTTTTGATGGCTTCAAAAGATCTTCTTGCTGCATCAGTCCATTTGATCTCTGATCCCTTTTTTAGCATAGAGGTGATGTGTTTTACCAATTTTGCAAAATTAGGAATAAACCTCCTTACAAAATTTATTTTGCCCAGAAAGGATTGGATGTCCTTTTTTGATCTTGGAACAGACAAGGTCTGTATTGCTTTCACTCTCTCTGGGTCAATCTTGACACCTACAACAGAAACAATGTGTCCTAGAAGCTTTCCCTCTTCTAAAGCAAATTGTGACTTCTTAGGGTTCACTGATATCCCAAACCTTTTGCACTTCAGAAACACTTTCTTCAAATGCTGTAAATGATCCTGATGGTTGTTGGAGTATACGGTCATATAATCCAGGTAGACAACGACAAACCTATCCTTCTGTCCTATAAACGCTATATCCATGGCTCTCTGAAAGGGAGCCCCAACATTCATCAGCCCAAAGGGCATATTGGAGTACATAAAAGTGCCCCAAGGAGTGGTGAAAGCAGTATTTTCTTGGTCATTTGGACGTACAACAACTTGGTTATACCCTGAAAATCCATCCAGGAAAAAAATAACTTTAGCTCCTGAGACTTTTTGTAGCAAATGTTCCATCTTTGGCAGGGGATAGTTGTCCTTTTTGGAACATTTGTTCAGGTTCCTAAAATCAACACACAGCCTGATTTCTTCACTTTTCTTCCTCACCACTACCAAATTGGCTACCCACTTTGAATATCTCAGGGGAACTATGATTTTGGCTGCCAACAACTTCTTGATTTCTTTTTCAATCAGAGGGAGGAGCGAAGGATTGATGGGTCTCAACTTTTGTTTGAAAGGAATGGTGTCTTTCTCCAATGGGATCTTATGCTGGATGATATCTTTGCCATAAGTTTTAAGGTCACTATATTCCCAGGCAAAGACATCAGCAAATTGCTTCATTAAGGTGCAGTACTCAGAACTTTGGGCAGCAGACAAATGGGTGGATAAATTTATATACTTTGGATGACCTGGACTCCCTATGTTATGCCTATGGACTGTAGACTGATTCTCTTTTTGGGCAATCTTATGAGGCACATTGTTATGATCAAACAACTTCTTTAAAGGCACTAGCACTTTAGGTATATGAATGCTAGGCAACTGTACAATGCTGTCTTGGCCAATTTTGTTCCCTAGCTGGGGCTGGGGACATTCATCCAAGCTTTCATTCTCTTGATCAATTTGCATTTCAGAGAATTCATCAATGACTTGAAAAAACCTATTTACTTCATCATCATCCTGAAAGACTTTCCAGTGATGGGCATTATCAGGCAAGGATGGTCTATATTTTACTTGAACTTCACAAGCCAATCTAGGGGGCATGGGAGGGATGAACATGCTAACAGACACAACTAGGGAATCGACAAGTTGATTTTTTACTCTAGGAATATATGAGATGCAAAAGTTATCAAAAGAGTCTTTGAGTCTCCATACCTCATCTCTGTACACTTTCAGCCTTGGGTGCCTGGCTTGGAACGTTTTGTTCACTTGTTGAATGATGAGATCAGCATCTCCAAACACCTTTATGTCTCTGATTCCCATGTCTTTGGCAGTGTTTAAGCCCAATATCAGAGCCTCATACTCTACTATATTGTTGGTGACCTGAAAAGTCAGCTTAAAAGACAGATGTGTGCTTTCTTGTTTTGGAGACACCAGCACCACTCCTACTCCTGTAGTTTCCCTTGAACAAGCTCCATCGAAGAACATATCCCAAGCCTATGTCCCTTCCTCTTCCATGGCTTGGCATACTGGTTTCTTGAGTTGCATCGAGGCCTTTTGGGATTCTTCAATTTGGAGAATACATGCTCCAAAATCAGTGTCCACAGTGTAAATGGGATGATTAGTGGGATTCTTCTCATCACTGATGATATAGGCTAGCTGGGCTTCCTTGTATAGTCTTCTTCTTTCTCCTCCAAAAATTGGGACGGTGGCATATGACAAGTCATTTTACAATGTCCCACCCAACCTCTTAATCCACCCTCTGGAAAGTAGCATACCAAACTTAGGGGGGACATCTGCTACCACAATATCCATCATCAGGATTTTCATGGGTAGCTGAGTTAGGGTGATGGCTAAGTCTTTGATTAGCCCCAGACATTTCACCTTCCTCGAATCGAAGGAGAACAAGTCATGATAAGGTCTGGTAATATCAAGGCCTAGCTCGTCCATAACAGCTTTGGGCATTAGATTATGACTGGCTCTTGTATCCAACAAACAGTTGTGAAGGATTTTTTCATGAATGGCCAGGGAGACATAGAATGATGGGGAATTGTCATCAGTAGGCTTAGTCATTGGGCTAAGCACAACTGTAGGTTTGTCATCTTGCAAATTCACATAGTCATTGGAGGCTCGTGTGGCTTTCAGCTCAAGGGCATCAAGGATGGGCTTCTTAAAGACCTCACTCTTTACAAGTTCGGTCAAAGGCACAAATATTTTTAATCTCTGGACTTCGGATTCAAAACTGAAAGGGGAAGGGGACTTGTCAGGGCCTCTTACCTCTTGAGCCGGTGTTTTGAGGATGACAGGATTAGCTGTTGGTCGCTTCTGCTTGCTGATCTGCTGCTCTGAGGGGACTGCAGCTCTTTGGGCAGGACTCTCTTTGACATTACTTGCTCTTGATCTCAAGTTATATCTCTGCTGGTCTTCAGTCTGCAGAACAACTTCCCTATCCCACTCTTGACTGGTCTGGTCCCTGAGTAATGACTCCTCGTAGGCAGCTAATGTCAAAAAGGTAGCACTGCCCTTGTCTTCCATGCAGTGAATCTCATCCTCTTCATCAAACTACTCCTCCTCCATGACTACGTTCTGGAAAGGAGTCTTAACCCTTTGTTCTTCACTGGCCTCTTTGCCCCTCTGAATGATCTGCAATTGTTCATTTTCTCTTCTATATGGATTTGGATTTCTAGGAGAAAATGTATTAGGAAGCCTTGCTTTCCTAGAACTCTGCTCAACCTTCAGCTTGGAGATTTCAGCAGCCAATGACTCTATCATTTTAGACATTCTATCCATTTTGGGATCTGAAGATGAAGAAGAAGAGGAAGACTCACCTCTCTGCCTCCTTCTATCAACATGTCCTTTGAGTTTCTCTGCAGCCATGATATTGGATTCCACCTCCAAGGCTGCATCTTGCATCTCAGCTAGAGAAGCACATCTCCTTTCTCTTAATAGTAGGCAGAAATCATAGTCAAAGGCATTGTCATAGGTGAGTTTGGTAGAGGTGGGGGTAGGCTTCACTTTAGCTGGTATCTTGCTATACATACAATTGAATCTTTTATTGAAATCAGACAATGACTCCCCATTTTCCCTTTTTAGGTTACCAAACTCAGTATGATAATAGAGCAGATCTTTCTTATCCCCCCAATGCTTTAAAAACACATCATCTAATGCTTCAATGTCTACTATAGATCTAGGGGTCAGCTCTCTGAACCACTTTCTAGCCTCTCCATCAAGGCTTTGGACAAATACTCTCATCCACATATCATCATCACTGATATCTAGGTTATCAACATAGCTATAAAAAGACTCTAGGTTCTCTTCAACTGTTACTCCCTCTTTCCCAATGAACTTAGGCATGTATTTTTGATATTCTCCTGTAGGCATGGCATTCAAAGGAATAGGTAGGACCAGGGGTCCATACCTAGAAGCTATGATTCTTTCCATTTTGGTGGGTGCTTGTGGGCCTGCCATGACTGTGATGGATTGAAGAGTGTTGGCAATCTAAAAGGTAGGGAGTTGAGAAATGGCTGACAGGGTTAAAGGACTATGATGGATAGGAGGGGAGGTTCCCTTTGGGCTGAAATCCAAAGGAGGACCTAAAGGATAGGAAGCTTTATGAATCTCCAAAAATTTCTCTTCACTGCTAGTACTAGAGGCTATATTCTCACTATGTATGTATTCGGTTACAAACCTTTCTTGTAGAGATGCATAAGATTGTTTAGGTTTACCTGATCCTGATGCTCCCTTTTGTGATGTATTTCTTTGCTTGATAATCTTTTCAGGGTCAGACACTGGGTCAGCTGGTGATTTCTGAGGATTTCTTTGAGTGTGCCTCACAAACTGAGCTAGAACTCTGATGTGGAGTCGCCAAAAGGTTGGTCCTCTAGTAGAGTTTCCAGAAAGATGATTACAACCAAAAATGTGTCCAGACTTTTTCTATCATCAAAGCAGGATCTATGTCATCTCCCAGGGAAGCTAAGCTTCAATCTCCTCTCCCCGAAAATGGCGCCAATTATGTTACGATTCCAAGAAACTCTCCTAGATTGTAGCTCGGAGATGCCTCGTAACATATAAATTCAAATATTGTTGCAAATTTTAATGGAAGGAATGATGGTTTGGTTCAAGCCAGATAACCACTTGTACTTTGTTTCACTCTAGACATGCACGAACACCCTCAGACTACACAGTTTTAGACCACTAATGCTCAAAATTTAGATATTAGGTGGATATGGAGAATACTAACCACACCAGCAGATACACAAGACCATGTGATGGCTGGCTGCAACTAGTACAGAAACCTGCAAATCTAATCTATTAATGCAAAGACAGGATGACAACTCTCTTGCATTAGATAGAAAGAAACCTGAGCAACCTATTCAGTGATGCATTCAATATTCTAACACAGAGATAACATGACAATTATCTAGTGCAAAACATCAAGAGATCAAGAGCACAACATATCAGGTACAAGCTTAGAACAGAGGAAAATGGAAAGTGAGCAGTTAACAACAAAAGAAGCTTGTATTTGCTGAAAATGAAGATGAGATGCTGCAAGTGACAAAGTGTCTATAGTCTCCAGAAGTTGAACCTTACATCAAATCCTAACCTTGATTACATCTTTCTTCTGGGTATTTATAAGTTTACATTACAATGGCACCTGGCCGTTTAGGTATGGAGGGGTCTTAATTGACCACCAACTGCATTTAACTGCCTGATGGAGTCTCTGAACGAGGTTGCTTTCTTCATTGTGTAAACCTGACTTTTACAACTGCTATGCTGCCCTTTAGGCGGTTGGAATGCTTGCAGCAGTGAAGTCCATCACTGATAAATTCTGTTACAGAGCCGTGCTATGTACTTTTCTCCTTTTGGCCATGCTTTCCGTCTAATGTGGTTGTTGGGGTGGTGACAGTGTGTAATTGTTTGGCTGTATGGATCTTAGTTGGATTTGAGTATGTGGATAGGTTTTCCTAGTGTAGGGCCTCATGGATGCCTTCGTGAGGGAAGTTGGAACACCTATAGCCACAAGTCTTTGAGACTTCCTACTTGGCTTGTGTTGGAGCACTAAAAGGGTAGTTGCATAACTTGAGGGACTTTGCGTGCAATACCTTGAGTTGAGTGGGATGATTAGGTATGAGAGACTGTAGGCTAGAATTTGTTAGAGTTTGGTATCATGGCCTAACCTAGTTTTGCACTCATTACATGACAATTGTGGGTTGGGTTCTAGGTGAACCTTTGCCTTTGTAGAGTGATATCCCCATTTCACTTTCCAATGAAGAATCTTTTAGGTATTTTTTTTTTTTAATGTAATTCCTTTATTGAGGAAGACTTTAAGAAATTTCACCATTGCACTAATTTTTCAATCTTAGTTTTCTAAAAATAGTTCACTCAATTCAATTCTTTACAAAACTTATTCACCCAAATCCTATAAAATAACATTGTTTTTGAAAGAACCTCCACAATTTTTTATAAAGTATATAAAATATTCAAGAATTTAAATATTTCTTAAAAAAAATCACCAACCATTTTATAGTTCAAATTTTAAAAAATAATAATTTTTTTTTTTTTATAAAATCTTTAAAATTATAATTATTTTTTCTACTTCCAAGATTTAAAAGAATTATAATACTTAACATAAATAATTAAAATATTAATACAACTAATATGAAATCTTTAAAATATCTTATCTATACCGTAATGCATGACTTTATATTCTCAGATTAAAATATCATAGCTACTTTTCTTACTTATATTTTCTTAATTTTTTCCATAACTCTTTGATTAATATTCTAATAATAAAATATCTATTAATATTAAAATAATAAAATCTCTCTTAAAAATTTAAGAGATTAATAATACTATTTACTATTTGTTGTAATAGTTTCAATATATATTTTTTAATAATCTTCCAAGTGCAACTCATAAAGAAAAACTAAAGCATTATAAAAAAGGAAGCTTATCGTATGAAGTATCGATTGCAACATAGAAGTTGGTCGTATGAAATATCAATTAACTGGTTTGAATGACATTAAAATTGTTATGGATTTAATTTTATAGAAATTGATTAGGAAGGTTTAACGATAATTTCTCTATTTGGATTCAAGTTTTCATGTTGATAATCTTGGAAAAAAAGTTCTATGCTGTATGCACATTGAGGAAATGTGCTCTCCATTGTGAATTATAACAACTCTACATTTACCCGAATCTGGTCTCAATTACTTTCACGTGCCAAAACTTGAAGAAAGTGGAGAATCTGCATTTCTTTTCTTTCCTTTATAAAATCTACTGTAACCATGCCTTCTCAAATTATTTTATATTCCGATTCTAAAGAAATGAGACAATTTGCATGTCTTTTCTTTTCTTTTCCGATAAACCCATCCGTAATTATCCTGTATCAATTCATTTTATATTCCCAAACCTGAAGAGATTGGACACTCATTTCTTCCGTTTATAAAGACTCCTGTAATACTCTTTCCGTTACCATAATATCTGACATTTTTATAAATGCGACCGGATATCTTTTATATGTATATCTTAAAAGTTAAATTAGAATATAAATTATTATTATTTTATATTATAATTAGCACAATTCAATTCATTGAGAATTAGCACAACCACTGAACTAAAGGAAGTAGTTGCTATCTGTGGATTAATTTCATCATTAAAAAATTAAAATAAAGCATAAATATTAAAGAAATGTTATAATTTTTTAGATAATTAATTTATTATAAATTATTAATAAATTTGTTAGATAAAATAATATTATAAATTAGTCTAGTTATATAAATTAAATGGTTGATAAATATAAAGATAGCAAAGCATATTTTATATTGTCTTTTTTTGGTTTGATTCATAAGGTATTTTAACTTTGAATTTCATGGTTTCCACAATATTTCATAACTGTCCGAATAGGCTATATTGTTAAAAATAAAAAAATTCATAAAAATACTAAATTAGAATTTCTATTATTATTATTATTATTTGTAGAAAAAATAATATATGAGGTAAACATTAACAAAAATTTAACCTACGTTGATTCATCCCATATTCATAAATGGGCTAACTTTTCATGTTTTTTTCCAAAAAAAGATTTGCCAAATTCGATATTCTTTTAAATGCTTCACCACATTTTATAGGATAAACATATTTGATTACCTTTAAATTCACCAAAAATTTATAGAGACTATATAAAATCATTAGAAATTTGAACATTTTAACAAAAATATTACCAAACACATTATTGTTCGTATATTAGGGACTAGTAAAAATCACCAAGGTTTCTACACTTCAAAATAATTTTCCATCTTTAAATTTTCCCTTGACCATGGTTGATTATGTTTGGATATGGTTGACTCTCGATAACCATGTTTGGTTATTATTGACTTTGGTTGATCATGAGTAACTACAATTAACTTTAATTGATCATGGTCTATATTGGATATTCATGCGTGACTATCTATTACCATGATTGACCATATTTCCCTATGGTTGGTTGACAATGTAACTATGGTTAACCTTGTTGACTTTCATTATAATTTATTATGGTTAACTTTTGTAAGAGTTTGAGTCTAAAATTATGTGGAATTGCCACATACAAAGTAGAATTCAAAATTATGTCACAATCTAATATTAAAAAGGTTTATTGAAACAAAATGTATTATTTGACATTATGGGTGACTACAACATTATATAACATTGTGAAATTAAAAGATTAAATTCAATATTATGTCATAATACAATAATGAGATATTGATGATACGGTTATATCACTTGCTACATTCATTTAGGTTGATTTATATTGAATTACTATGTTACTTAATGATTATGTTGTATTACGATGTTCACTAGGGTTATGTCACATTAACACGTTACTAAAGGATTATGCGGGATTTCAACATTCTCCAATTGTTTGTCATATATAATAATCTCTATTTTTGCTCACTTATGTCAAATTGTTACATTCCTCAAGAGCTATGTTGCATTTGATGTTTCTCAAGGGTTATGTTGGATTGCAACATTCCTTGTTATTGTAACAACTATCTTCATTGACTTATGTCAAAATAAGGATGGTTAACAATATTAACTATAATTGATTATGGTTTAAATAGTTGATTTACATTAAGTAGTTGACTTCAAAATTATGTATCATTACGATGTTAAGAGGTTGACTTCAACAAAACCGTCGTATTTCAATATTATAGAGATTGTGATAATATGTTACAAGTGATATAATAAGAGTTTGAACACATTATTATGTGATGTTGTGTCACTAAAAGTTTGACAATATACTTTTGTCACATTGAAACATTCATTTTAATTGACTTACATTAAATTGCTAAATTCATCACTAACTATGTCACATTATAGTATTCATTAATAATCTTATCACATTATAAAATTCACTAAAATATATATTAAATTATGATATTTCAAACTAATTATATCTCATTGCAATAATTAGATTAATTAAATTATATCAAATTACTCTATTTCTCAATAATTATATGATAGTGCAATATTTATAGAAGATTATATTATAACATTTATGAGAAATTATATTGTAATAAAAATTACATTAAATTCCAAACTCTCAAAATGGATAGTTTAGTTTAATATATTGCACAATTCACTAAAAATAAATATATTAAATTGTGTTCTCATTGCACTAATTAATTAGATTAATTAAATTATATCAAATTACTCCATTTCTCAACAATTATGTGATAGTGCAATTTTTATAAAATATTATATTATAACATTTATGAAAAATGATGTTGTAATGCAATAATCTTTAAAAATTACATTAAATCCCAAACTCTCAAAAGGGATAGTTTAGTTTAATATATTGCACAACTCAAGCCCATGTCATTTTAATCTCATTACATTAAAGATACTTATAGTCACATAATCGAAAAATACCTTGACAATAATAACGCGTAACTTATTCCGTGTAATATTATTGTTATTTTCCATCACTTTTAAATTTTAAAATGATTAGCTTGTCAAATTTCATTGTAAACAAAATTTACATGCATATTGACTAATTTATGTGTTTCATAAATATAAAAATTTTATTTCAAAAATAAAACTAATATCTATATGATTTTCCTGAACTATATTTGTAATTTATTTATACAAGTTTTTATAAATAAGGAAAAAAATATTTGTAAGAGTAAAATTAATATTTGTATATAGTTTAAATGAATAATAGGTATAAGTTTAGTTTATGATGGATAGAATAGATGGTGATAGAGTGTATTATTAAGTTATTTTATGATGTGACATGTTATTGGTTCAAAATTATGTGGGCAAACTCCAGCCATGTTAGGGTTGGTGTGGTCTTCGGGTGATTTTGACGGCTTAGATGCCCTTGGATCGTGGTTTCTCAAGCCGCAGGTCAAACCTGATGTAATCTCTGGGGAACTAAGATAACTTGACAAGCATAAAATAATATGTATACGTTTAATTTAAAATTTCGAATAAATATTTTATAATTCTATAATAAAATGAGATAAAACATAAATTTATAATTTTTTATTAATGTAAAAATTATATAATTCTAATAATAAAAAAACATTAATGTGAAATTCTCTAATAAGATAACCACATGCACATTAAAGTTGAGTTTACCCATCAGAGTTGGACATGACAAGGGTAGTGACAAGGAGGGGGGCCATCGACCTCCACATGCACTCGATGATAGATAGGATGAAGCTCAACTATCAAATCAACACACTAAAGTTTGGGATCAACATATGGTTAGTAATGACAATCAGTACTTAGTTGATGTTTCTTTGCAACATGCTCATGCAAATTGAATTCACAATGCACAATATTTTCCACATGACGACTGCATTGAAATATTTTCATTTTCCAAAATTCACAAGGATAACCTCACTCCAAGTAAGGGAATGTTTATGGATTCAAGAGGAGTGATAATTGGAGTTGAGCTTGGAATTTACCAATCCCAATGGGTTATCATTATACAAGTTTCTATTCTACATTTTTGGAAAGCACGAGGCCCTCCAGGCCTAGTAGCATTCTTGTTTCTTTCCTTAAGCTTGTTGCATAAAACACCACTACAAGCTATTGGAAAGTGGTAGGGTTTCACTCTATTAATTTTTCAAGTATCTCTCTCCACACATGGAAGGATTTTCATGTTAACCATTGCTATGTTCTCAACCTCAAAAGACATTCCCTCACATCTGATTCTGCACATTTGGTCTCTCCATAAAGCATCAATGGCTTAAATTCGAGTTTATAGCCAAGTGAAGTGGCTTCTTCCTCCTTTAGTTTCTCACACCTGTGTAGGTATTTCTTATCATGTCATGCGCTCATCCTTTGTTTATATTTACTACTCCACTGTGAAGAACCACACTAGCCAAACATGCCTCACCAAAGAGCACGCTCTAGATGAGGCATGAGAGACCATCACGAGCTCAACAATGCACATGCATGAACCTGAGCAGAGGTAGTGGAAAATAGGTATCGAGCACACACTTCCCTAGCAGTCCAACAAGAAATTGATGACATCAAACAAGAGGTGGCCAAGGAGCAAGAGAACATCTTTGATACAAACTTCCTCAACTTTATATCTAGCTGGATATCGACCTTAGGTTTAGAAAGAGGGAAGTGTAACCAATACTAGATCATGGTGGACCTATATTAGTAGCTTATGGAGATGTTGGTTAAGGCTCCATTCAATAGAAACACCAACCGTGATGAACTTATTCAAATGGAGGAACACCATTTGTTACATGAGATCATGGACCAACACTTACAAAGAATTGAACATGTCCTCCTATAAGATCAAGACTAGCCTCCTCCAACAACACTAATTTCTCCGGCGCATAGGATGAATAATTCAAGTCTACTTTTTTCTAAAAGTGTACTAGTTGATGTCAGTTAAATATTTTGTTTTACTTGAGCCTGTAGGCTTATGTTTTATGTCTATTGTTCTTCTTTTCTATCAGGTCATCCAATCAACGTTTTGGTCCTGTTTTGGAGAACATACTATGCACCTTTTGTTTATTTGGCTATATTCTAGCTCAAGGATAGGATTCAACCTTTAGTCTGGTTTCTAGTATGGCATATCAAGGAAATCATTAGTACTTTCAAGAAGTATTTGATGTTATTGTTGCTTAACTTAAATATAAAAATAGAGATTAAAAAAATTAATGTGAAATATATATATATATATATATATATATATATATATATATATATATATATATATATATATATATATATATATATATATAACATAACATATAGCATTCATATTATAGTAGTTGGATACATGGCCAGAACCATTTACATGATTTAGAAATTTCCAACACTTGAAAATTTAAGATTGAGAATAGAGGCTCAATCCAAACCCTCAAGAGAGTTCCCCATGAAACAAAAAATTTAGTTCCTTTCAAACTAAAACTTTTCCAAAAGGCCCCCAATATCTAGACACATATACATTACATTTTTCACCAATTACATTTTTATTTAGCCTGACTTCTTGTTTTTCTTGGTGAAAAACCCTTTCCTTTCTTCCCAACTTGAGTCCAACCTGCATTTTCTGCAAATTCTGGCAGATTGTTCTTGAACAAGTGCACGTTGCTATTCTTGAAATATTCCTCATTCGCTCAATCTGCCCAAGAAGTTTTCATTTTTAATGTTATTCCTTATGGTTTCTAGAGGGGATCCATTTTCCATGAGGGTTTGTTGCTTCTCCACTTTCACTACATCCAAAGAATCGTTGCTGCCATTAGGATGCACACTACATGCATTATTTTCTACTTGGATTTTGTTCTTGTAGATGCATTTTCTTTTGTCATCTCTTCTTCCTTGTTATATTTTGGTTCTTTCTTATCCTGAAGCTCTTCCTCTTTGTATACAGTATAGTGATCAACTTACACTCCTTCCCACCATTTGGGCCTTCAATATTCTTTCTAGTCTTTACTATTTTGAGAATGTTTGGGGAAGTTTTTAATTACATTCCCTATTTCATAACATGCTCTACACCAAAATGAAATAATCTCATAGTGAAGATTCTGGACCCAAACATAGTTTGGATATGTTAGATTAAACTCCATGGGAAAACCCTTGTTTAAATCCATATTCACACAAATTTAGGCATAAATAGTCTTGATTTTTTTTCTATTTTAGGACAGTGAAAATAACAATTTCCAAACACATTCCTAATAGTGGATAGCAATGGAAGATTCCAAAAATGCAAGGGAAGGTTTGAAATCCTTAATTAGATTCAGGTCATGGGATTGCTGTCATTACTAGATCAAAAGTGGGAGTACATGGCTACATGGAAAGACCATCATGACCCTAAATGGCCCAACTTCATAGATGGCCTTCTTGTCCTCTATATTATCAAAAACCACAACAAAAAAACCAGGAGCCATAAGGTAAATTTTCAATTCATCCGTCAAAAGGGGATTCCATGTCTCTGAGATCCATATGTGTAGGTTAGGCAACCACAACCACTGCCCATTAAACTTTCAAACCAAGCCATGCTCCGAAAAATATTTTTCACGATAGAAAGCTTCCTCATCCATAGGAACATCGAAGGAAGGTATTTCTTGAGCCACTAGAAGCCTAGATCCAAATTTCAAAAAGGAAATATACGAAACCAAAGAATAGCTAACTTGACCAGTAGAAACCTCCAAAAGAAACTTCCTTTTTTGTCGAATCACAAGGATTTTCCATTGTACGAACTGCATAAGGGATCTGTAGAATATTCATGCAAACAAAGCAAATATTGGTATGCTAAGGCGAATCCCTAGCTTATGAAAGGGTTTCCATAGCTCCTTTCATCCTTCAATACTAATTTGAAATATGAATATAAATATAATATTATATATAATTTAGAAAAAAGAACCATTAATTTTATTAAAAATAAAACATATCATTAATAAATATTTATATTTTATTAAAAAAACATTTCGTTTAAATTTTTATATCATGGTGGACATATTTCAAAAACCTCATAAATTCATAGTTTTAACCTATTAGGCATCTAGATGATCAACATATCTAGTGGCATTATTTCTAGTGGAAGTAGGGGCAAAGTGTATAGGAATACACCATAGAGTTTATAATGATGGCCATAATATTGGGTATCTCCCCAAAGGAACTAGATTTACTCCTCAAGTATCTATGGGGTCTACACAGACATCTGCAAAATTATGTGATGTTCTTCAAACCTAAATCAACTGATGAGGCTTTTGTATAAGCACAGGACCTAGAGAACATAAGCCAGAAGAAAGGGAAATCAAGTGGGACAAAGTAAATGGGGCACTAAGATGCTTCTAAGGAGGATAAGAATAGGTGGAAAGGGGAGAAAGATAAAAATATGGTAGCCATAACACATAAGTGTAAAGATCCCGATAACCACTATCCCATAGACTGACATCAAGAGGAGAAGTGATGGAAGTTGCATTTACAGTTTAACTCGAAGAACAAAAAGAAAGATGCAAAGAATAAGAATGTCATGTCCATTGATTCGAGTGGCCAGGTTGAAAGTATCTCAAACATGAATGAGTATATGTTATGCACTTGAACTGCGAGAATAAAATAATGCCAGAAATACGAAACAATATTGTTAAAAACACAAAAATATCACATGAATTGAGACAAGCTACAAATATATTTTATTATTCAAAAGCATAATACGTTTTTCACTTGCCTCTTTGAGAGGGAAACCTCCAATAGAGAAAATCTCAATTAGAATAAAACTTGATGCTTCTTCCCTTGCCATCTAAGACTATTTATAGCTTTATGACATCCAAAACCGTAACTACTGGTGGTCCCTTATGTACCACTAGTTAACCACTTTATTTATTAATGATGACCTATTTATAACTAATTATGGTCCCTTTTCTATAATGCGGGACAACCACTTACAATTATTATTAATGCAGATAACTACTTACGGGATTTATTGACTCAACTAACTAACTATGACTTAGACAAGGCCTTTTGGGCTTATTACATAAATAAAGGGGATAGACTTGGACCCTAACATGCCCTCTCCAATTCAAAGCAACCTTGTCCTCAAGGATGAAGCTGTGGAAACTACCGAAGAATAGTGGTTGGTTCCTATGTCAAATCTTCTAGAGAGGTGTCTTTCCACTTAATGAGGACTTCCTTGATCGTGCGGCCGCAGAGACGTCTTTCATTAGTATCAAGGACCTGTTCGGGTTGGAGCCAAACTGAACCTTATTCATCCAATTATGGTAGAACTGTTCGAACCCTACGATTTTTCCCCACAAATTTCTTGAGGCAAAATACATGGAATATTGGGTGTATTTTTAATACTTAGTTAGCAGGGCTAGTCTGTAAGCAACTTCTCTTATACGTTGAAGTACTAAATAAGGCCCATATAATTTTGGGGCTAGTTTATGGTAGCTCTTTTCTTTAATATAGGCATGCTTATAAGGTTGGAGCTACAAGAAAACATGTTCGCCTACTTGAAATGACTTCTTTGAACAATGTTTGTCGACTTATTACTTTATTCAATTTTGAGCTTGATGTAGATTATCTTTGAGATGACTGATCATGGAAGCATAGTTCTGCAAGAGATGATCAACTATCTATACTTTGGAATATCTAGGGATATAAGACGCTGGTGAAGGTGGGATTTGGTCATACATTGCCTCATATGATGTCATCTCGGTGGCTTCATGATAGTTAGTGTTATACCACCATTCAGCTAAAGGAATCCACTATACCCATTGTTGTTGCTTGTGAAAAGTGAAGCATCGCAAATAGGTCTACAAACATTTTTTGACATATTTTGTTTGATCATTGGTTTCGGGATGATAAGTTGTACTCATTTGGAGTTTCGTGCCCTATAGCTTGAAAATTTCCTGCCAAAAATTGTTGGTGAAGTGGGGTCTCGATCAGAAACAATGGAAGTTGACATGCCATGCAATTTAAATATTTGGTCCATGAAAACTTGAGCTACCAATGTTGGGGTAAACATGTGCGGTACAATGCAAAAGTGAGAATATTTGGAAAGTATGTCAACAACCACCCTGATGAATGTCTTTTTTCCTGACCTTGGGAGACCTGTAATGAAATCCATGGAAACATTTTTCCAAATGGAAGCAAGGAGTGGCAAGGGTTGTAAGGTTCTCGATAGCTTGATTGTTTATGTTAGGTCCCTATAATACTAGTGTAACCCCTGTATTGTTATTGTTAGTGTAACCCCCTATTGTTATTGTTTTTCCCATGTAGCCCCCATATCTTTATTGTTGTGCCCCATAGAAGCACACTATTGTTATTGTTGCGCCCTTACATTATTATTGTTATGTAGGATCTTATTATATTGCAGCCCCTTAGACTCCTATATATGCCAAGGAGGTATTTTCGTTTGTATCATCCAAGAATTTTTCATTTATGTAATGTAAAGGAGGTTTCCCTCTTGAATAGGATTATTTTTAAGTCATTGATCTATATTTTATTTTGTTTTGTGAGCTCATTACATAACATTAGGTATCATATGTTTGCATTCAAGGGTTTCGATTCTTCAAATAGGCCATCATGGAATTTTCGTTAGAACGTATTTTTTACGAGGCTACATAGACTAAAATTGTAGCCACGTAGAACTTTTTTTTTAATGAACTTCGTGTACGAATTTCAAAACTGTCTTTGCTATATTTTCGGAGATATGATCTAAAGAATTTAGGGTTTTTTCAGGCTCCATAATTCCATTGCAAACAGGTGACCTAGGAAAAATTGTCATAAATTTCTCTCCAAACAACGGATTTGAATTTCATAAAAAGTGACGGGAAGTGCAAAGAATTTAGTTTTTTTTTTATATCATTTTTAGGGTCAAGGTCAAAATAGTGACACGTGACATTCTGTAAAAATTCTCTCTACTGGACTAATCTATAATCAGGTCATCGTGGGATATTGGGCATATCTATTACTTGAAGAATCCAATCTCGGTTTTACTTGTGGGGTTGGAAATAAGAATCAAAAGGCTACAACAAGACACAATTTCAGCCCTTGAAGATCTGAAATTATATAGATAAAATAGTTTCAATAATGAGCTCCTAAAGAACAAGAAAAAGGTGTATCTTTTTTAAAATTTTGCACAACATTTGTTTGAAAAACCAGTTTGAAGTGATTCAAAGGGCATAGTGAATAAAAGATATCATTGTTTGATTCCAAAATTCATCAAAACAAAAAAATGGACACACCTAGTAAGAAACCAAAAATCTCTTCTATGAAGCATAAAAAAAAGAGGATATACACTAGGAACCAACCCAAGTAAAAGAAGAAATGAATTCGATAATATATTGTAATGCATTGGTAGGAATTATCACTCACCAAACTCTCAAGACAGAGGGATATAACAAGAAGAAAAAGGTAAGAACCTAGTGGTTCTTATTGATTCGGGTATTACTCATAATTTTATTCATTGTAAGATAGCCAAGGAATTGAATTTCTTTCTATATCTAGCACTAGAGTTTAAAGTGATGGTTGCAAATGGAGAAACTATACATTTCTCTGGAAAGTTCCATAATATCAAGATAATCATGGTAGGATATGTACTGAAGAGTCCAATTCTTTCCATTCCAATGGGCGGTGCTGATATTGTACTAGGGTTCCAATGGTTAAAATATTTGGGGACGGAGCATTTAAATTTCAAGAATTTCTTGATTTTTTTTTGGGAAGGAAAGGAAATTGAAGTAATGGGTATCACAGTGAAAACTGGGAAGACAATTAGATCTAATAGCATGAAAAATCTTTTGAAGAAAGAACAATAGGGTGTAATTGAACAATTATTCTCACTCGAGGTTCAAACATTGAAATCATCTATTTCTCCAGATCTCCAAAAAGTCTTGGACAATCATTCCAACGTGTTTGAGACTTCCAAAGACCTCCCACAAATTCCTGATTATGATCATTCTATTCACTTGATTCTAGGAAGTGTTCCTCCAAACATCAGGCATTACTATATCCCTATGCCCAAAAGAGTGAAATTGCACGTATGGTTGCAGAAATGCTAGAGGTTGGTATAATTCAACCTAGTCAAAGTTATTTCTCTACTCCGGTAGTGTTGGTGCACAAGAAGGATGGATCATGGTGTATATGTGTAGATTATAGTGAGCTCAACAAGCTCATTATTAAAGATAATTCCCCATTCCTGCCATTAATGAATTGTTGGATGAATTACATGGATAAATTTACTTCACCAAGTTGGATCTTCGTTTAGGATATCATCAAATTGGAATGAAGAATGAAGACATTTTGAAAACAACATTGAGAACTCATGAAGGTTATTATGAATTTTTGGTCATGCCTTTTGGCTTTACTAATGCACCTTCCACATTTCAAGGTTTGATGAATTCCATTTTCAAACCCTTCCTTAGAATATTTGTGTTAGTATTTTTTGATGATATACTAATCTAAAACAAGTCTTGGAAGGATCATGTTCAAATGTTGATAGGGTGCTAAAACTATTGGAGGACAAACAATTATATGCAAAAACCTCCAAATGTATCTTTGGGTTACAAGAAGTGGAATATTTGGGTCATATTGTATCTCATGAGGGTGTTAAGGTAGACCCTAAAAAAACTTAAATCCATCAAAGAATGGAAAATTCCCACAACCTTAAAGCTTCTTCGAGGATTTCCCACGTTGACAAGGAATTACCGCAAGTTTGTTAAGAATAATGGGAGAATAGCAGCACCTCTAAGAAAATTACTGAAGAAATAAGCATTTTCTTAGACTCCGGAAGAAACTAAGGCATTTGAACATATTAAATAAGTAATGTGCCAAGCACCGGTCATAGCTATGTCATACTTCACAAAACCTTTATTGTGGAAGGTGATGCCTCAAGAAATGGTGTTGGTGTTGTTTTAATGCAAGAATGAAGATCCATTTCTTTTGAAATTCATTCAATCAAGGGAAAGTATTTACAAAACCTATTTATGATAAGGAAATGTTGGCAATACTACATGCACTAAAGAAATGGCAACCTTACCTAATGGGAAGACACTTCAAGGTAAAAAGAGTTCATGATAGTCTTAAATACTATTTGGAACAAATCTTATCTTCAGAAGAGCTGCAAAAATGGGTCACATATATGTTGGGTTATGACTTTGAATCATATACAAAAAAGGAAAGAAAAATGTTGTTGCAGATGAATCCTCAAGAAAGGATGAGGATTTGGAAGCATTTCTATTATCCAACCTGGTTGGATAACTAAAGCAAAGGATGAATGGAAGAATGATGAAGAGATGTGGACACTTATTCAAAAGTTGCAATAAGATCATAGTACATCAAATACATTTATCTGGAAAAATGACTCATTATGGTACAAAGGTCACTTATATCTTCGTAAGAATTCCCAACTCAAACAACATATATTTTGGAATCGCATACCTCCCCCTTAGGAGGGCACTCAAGATTTTTTTAAAACTTACCACGCAGTGAAAAATGAATTTTTGGGGGATGGACTTAAATTTGATATTCAAAAGTTTGTGGTAGAATGGTTGGTTTTCCAACAAAATAAAGTTGAGATGATTAAGATCTCGGGTTCGTTACAACCTTTATCCATTCCAAGTCAACATTGGGAGGAGGTCTCTATGGATTTTATCATAGGTTTACCCAAGTATGAAGGAAAGAGTGTCATCATGGTGGTAGTTGATATAGTTACCAAGTATGCACACTTTTGTGCATTATCTCATCCTTTTAAAGCAAGTACAGTTTCTACTGCATTTATGGAAACAATTCAAAAGCTACATGGAAACCCAAAGATTATTGTAAGTGAAAGAGATCCCATTTTCACTGGAAAATTTTTGACGGAATTATTTTCTTGAACGGGTACTCAATTAGCTCATAGCTCATGTTATCATTCTCAATATGACAAGCAAACGAAGATGGTGAACAAATGTTTGGAAGAATATCTCCACTGCTTTGTATATGATAAACAAACACAATGGCTCAAGTAGTTACCTCTAGTTGAATGGTGGTATAACACTTCCTTCCATACGACAAAAAAAAGATGCCATTTATTGCACTTTATGGATATCATCCACCATCCATCAAATCATATTCAAGATAAAATTCTAAGGTTCAAGGACTTGAAGATCACATCGAGCATCAAAAGCAAGTTCTCCAATTCTTAAATGATAACCTCACTTTGGCGCAAAATCGAATGAAACAACAGGAATGTAAACATCACAGTGAAATAATTTTTTATGTAGGTGATTAGGTATTTTTATGGCTACAACCATCCAAACAAATGTCCCTCAAGAAAGCTATGAAGGATAGTAAATTATCACCCAAGTACCATGGTCCTTAGAAGGTGTTGCAAAATATTAGTACTATGGCATACAAATTGGAGCTGCATGCATCTTCTCGACTACACCCAATTTTCCATGTTTCATGCTTAAAGAAGGTTATCAGTGACAAGCTCACAGTTCAAACAGTATTGAAAAAAATTGATGAAGAAGGAAAAATTGTATTGGAGTCTAAAGCAGTCATAGAAACAAGAACACGAGAACTACAAAATCGATCAATTTCAGAGTATCTCATTAAGTGGAAGAACTTACCCGCTAAAGATTCCACATGGGAGGTTGAGAATTTTATACAAAAGTATCCAAAACTACTCAAGGATTGAGGACAACACTTTTTTGAAGGAAAGGGGAATGTTAGGTCCCTATAATACTAGTGTAGCCCCTTTATTTTATTGTTAGTGCAACCCCCTATTGTTATTATTGTTCCCATATAGCCACCATATTGTTATTGTTGTGACCCATAGAAGCACACTATTGTTATTGTTGTTCCCTTACATTATTATTACTATGTAGGCTTTGATTATATTGTGACCCCTTAAACTCCTATATATACCAAGGAGGTCTTGTCATTTTTATCATTCAAGAATTGTTGATTTATGTAATGTACAGGAGGTTTCCCTCTCGAAGAGGATAAATTTTAAGTCCATGATCTATCTTCTCTTCTATTTTGTGAGATGGTTGCATAACGGTTTCCCCTTTGTTATGATGGCATGCTTCACATTTAGCTACAAAAATAAGAATTACATGCTTCATGTGGGTCCAAAAGAAAGAGCGACATGCTTGTGCATAAGTCTTCTGAAAGCCTGAATTTCTAGCCATTGAAGAGGAGTGCAACTCTTCCAAGATGCGTGGTTTGAGGGTAGAGGTCGAGGGTAGCATTATCTGATCCTTATAGTGAAGGACCTCATCCTTCCAAGAGTAATCCTCTAAGGAATTAATATATGCTCGTAATCTATTAACGAGTTGGGACATAGAAGGGTGGGAGAAAAATTCATGACGAGTTTCTTCAATCCAAGAAAGTATGGCTAGAGAGAGGGATAAAAGGATTCCCTCTTCCTTGAAAAATCCTTTAATTACAACGATCTCTAAGCTTAAATTACTTTCAATATTTATTGGAAGAGAGGTAATTTTTATAACTGATTACCTCTGTTAGAAAGCTGCATTGGAGAGAATTTACATTGATATTAATTATGAAACTTTTGAGTAATATTAGCAAGAGAGATATTTCTTTCTAGATTCCTGTAATTGAGAAAAGATTTTTGTAATATTGAGGAGTCAAGTTTAGATTCTTCTTACAAGTAAATTCAAATTCCTACAAGAAAAATTCATATTCCTACAAGTGAAGTTTAGACTCCTCCAAGTAAAGTTCAAATTCATACAATTAAGCAGTGGTTTCTTATAAAATCAATCTCAACATAAAGAAGATAATTGCAAAAAAAATATGTTTACTCCATCATCACAGTAACGGTGAAGGTACCACCAACATTACATTATGTACTTATTTGCAAGGTAATGAGGAGGTAACTAATTTAATTATATTTATTTATTAAATAGAAAAGAGTTATAAAAGAAAGTGATTTTATTTTTAATTGAATCCTATGCCACTCTCCATAGCTTAACATTATTACCATGATTCATACCCTTTTTATGTAATTATTGCTATCATGACCACTTGTCCATTGTGAATTATTATCTTTTAATGTCTAATGGTGTCATCCTACTCCTCGTTATAATAAGTTTGTTATGGACAATGATTATGAAAAGTGACATTATGTTGAATAAATTGAAGAAAAAGAATAATACCATTAAAATTTATCATAATCATTGGCCATAATTTTTTTTTTTCATAACGAGGAGTAGGCTAACACCATTAGATATTACATGATAATAATTCACAACAACAAGTATTCATGATAGCAATAATTACATAAAAAGGGTATGAATCATGATAATAATGTTAAGTTATGGAGAGTGGCGTAGCATTTATTTAAAAATAGAATCAATTGTGTTTAAAAATATTTTCTATTTAATAAATAAATGTAAATAAACTTGTTACTTCCTCATTACCTTGCAAGGAAGTCCAGAATGTAATCTTGTTGGTACCTTCATTGTTGCTTCCATGATGGAGAAAAATATATTTTTGCTACAATTATCTTCTCTCTTTTGACACTGATTTTATAGGAAACCACTGCTTAATTGCAGGAATTTGAACTTTACTTATAGGATTTTAAACTTTAGTGGCAGGAATCTAAATTTTTCTTGTAGGAATTTGGATTTTACTTGCAAGAAGAATCTAAACTTTACTCCCTAATATTACATAAATCCTTTCTCAATTATAGGAATCTGGAAAGAAATATTTCTCTTGCTAATACTGCTCCAAATTTTCATAACTAACATCAATGTAAATTCTCTCCAATGTATCTTTATAACAGAGGTAATCAATCATAAAAATGATCTCTCTTCAAATAAATATTGAAAGTACTTTACACTTAGATATCCCTGTAATGAAAGGATTTTAAAGGAAAATTTTCTGATTGCTATGAAAATTATGAAGAAGTACTGCCAAAATCATATTATAATCCACATTGTATTACTGGAAAAACAGGTTCCATACAACAAAGTATGTAGGTTTTTTTAAGTCTCTTTTTCTCTCTAACACAATGTATCATCTATATACTTTTATACAAAAGATAGCTACTTAATTGTGATTCCCAAAATCACGGTCAAATCGATATTATTATGCTAAAATAATTTAATAAAACAAATCCAAATCTACAATGTGTATTCTACTTTAGAATTTGTTGGAAAAATGATGGCATTCCCATGATTTTCTGCTCAATCTCATTGATTTGATGCACCTTGCCTTCACTTATGGATCATTTTTCTAGTATTAACATCCTTCCTGCTAACGTGGAACACATTTAGTGGTTTAAATCCTGTATTGACAAGTTTTGTACCTTTCAACCTCATTAGTAACAAAATAACATTTTTATAAACATTTAAGGATTAAAAAGAAAATAATAATATTACAAATGATTTTACCTTAAACTTCATCCTTTAAATGCCAAAAAATTGGTAAAATGGTGTTAGATGGAGGTTTAGATGAAGGTATTATACCAAAAATGGTATGGTCATGGATATAGAAATTTATGCCCAACTTTATGAATTGAAATTTTGGTATTGTTTCCAAGGAGGTGTAAGAAATTGGTGCTTAGGAGTTTAATTTATATCAAAAAATAAATAAAAAAATTCTCTTTATTTAAATCTTACAGTATTAATTTTTTTTATTATGGGGGA
This sequence comes from Pinus tabuliformis, assembly GCA_031772625.1. Classification (NCBI taxonomy): domain Eukaryota; kingdom Viridiplantae; phylum Streptophyta; class Pinopsida; order Pinales; family Pinaceae; genus Pinus; species Pinus tabuliformis. The sequence continues at coordinate 776,860,563 of CM062804.1, read as the reverse complement.
GTAGGTATATAAGACAAGAGGTAAGAACCTGCGCCACCACTGATCCAAGATCTTTTACTTACAGATGATCGGAATTACATATAACGGAGTTAATTAACAATGGAAGTTAAAAAATGCACATAACAATGCGGAAATAGTCAGAATAACAAAAAAACCATGACACAATGATTTGATTATGGAGTTCATCCAGTTTGGACTACATCTCCAAGCCTTGCTCAATAGTGGAGATGCCTTCCTTTTATTAGTGGCATAAAAGATAAAAGTATAGCAATAAGAAATTACAACCCTTATACCTCCAAGCTGATAGATGGGCAGAGAATGGAGAGCCTAGCTTTGAAAAGAAACAAAACCACTGAACTCCTGGTGAAAAATAGTGAAAAAACGCCTATCCAAACTCCCACTTTGGATAATCAAGCCTTATGCAGCCTTCTTGGAACCTCCTTGCTACTCAAGATGAGGTTTCAACCTACTGCGAGGGGTCAGGGTTTGCTATATGCAATAGAATTTGAGTTTCGGCTAGTCCTCCTTTCCTTTCTCAGACACAACAGTCATATATATAAGCTCATGGTGGCATCCCTCAAAATTGAGGCAATTCCAACATAATACCCAAGGTTAGCAAGCGGAAGGATTCATGACAACAACCCTTCTGCAATAGAAAAGCCAATGTCTAATAAAACAACTCATTACAACAGTGCATGGGTATTGACCGCAGGTTTATCGGTGGTTCCAGCTTATCAGCGGACAATCCAAGCTTGGACACAGGGATCCTGTGATATCTATGAATCCAACAGGAATATTCAACATATGCCATAATGTCTCACATCCGACTCTCCCATCGCACTATCACAATCGATGTTAAACCCTTGGCAGACTGATCTAGCACACTACAACACTTGCAGACCCGCTAGGTGTATTAAGCATAATATATAGCATATCAGGTCCGGGCCGCTTATCGTAGTATCACAATCGATGCCCACCATTGTTGTGGGGAAAAGTATCCGATGCGGATGACCCTATCCCTACTCTAAAGGTGACAGTCTTTAGCAACAACTGAAAGTAAAGTTTTGATGATTTCCTTTATGAAAGTACAGAGAGAATGAAGAAAGATTAACCAACCTGGTGTCTTTCGCTTAGTCGATCCTTGTCCTCTCTCTTTGTCTCTTGTTCCCAGCTCCTTGCTCTCTTTGCCGGTCCAGCTACACACAGATCCTGCACAAAACAAGAGAGGAAACTACAAGATACAAGTACCCATAACTGATACATGGATTAGAGTGAATCAAATATACATGTAAATACAATACATCAATGCAATACAAGTATATAGGAGAACATGCAAAACTTTATTGATAGAAGTAACAGGGTTCTGAGAAGGTTACAACCAATGATGGCTCCAATCCAGCAGCACCTCCCCAGCAGCAAGAACTCTCCTCTTCACCTCTAGTAAAACAATCACCCAATAGCTCTAACTGTAAACCAACAGCACCTCCTTGCTTTACACAAAATTCCAGCCTCCTTAGACCTCATAGAAGAGCTCTATATATAGGAGAGAAGAAGAAAGGATGAGTCAGCTTGAGACTGACATGAAGCTGCCTTGTGTCCTCTCCCTCTTCAGTTAATCTTCAGTTCTTGAGTCCACTTGGAGATCCTTGCTTACACATGGTGATCAAGTACCTCTTACTCATCACAGGGCGAATCTCATGAACCAAGTGTCAGTTTGGAAGCTTCCTGGGCAGTTGACACCTTGCAGAATGACTGTGCCACTTGGCCAATCTCGCCCAGCGCAGGTAGCCTTCATTAGATTTGACTTCCAGCGCAGGTACAAGGAGGAGCAGTTGCATTCCAGCGCAGATGCTCAGTGGAGCAGCTGACATGATCCAAAATAAGCCTGTTTTGAAGTGTTTTCAGGTGGAGAACTGATTGGAAGTGCTGTTGTTTGATGACCTTGTTCTTTTAGGGGTAAGAACAACATGTTTAGGGACTGAGGATCCCTGTGATTATTGACATTTCATGCTCCATGATGCGAGGCACAAAAATGTCTATAACAGTTGCCCCCTAAAGTATGAGGCCGTTTATCGGGTGAAATGCTTTATCTAGAGGGTTCGAAGTTCATTCCAGTGCTGAGGAGGCGCCCTGTAATACAATACAATACAATACATTATTTTCATGATCTAGCTGAGGCGGGCATTCCCATGCTCAGCTTTTATAAATACATTTTGGTACATATGACAGACAATCGTCTGAAGGTAGACTGATAATTTTCTGCTGAAATTATCATCCTTTGAATAGGATGATCATCTGTTGCAATGATGTACATGACAAATGCTTTTATATTTCCTGAATATATATCGCAGCCCGGATGGATGAAACTAGATCCGGGGTCTTCAAACTCGTTCGATCTTCACTCTAAGTACAAGTCGATCCATGTGAGAATTGCGCTGAAGTCGAACATGGAAAGACATTGCTTGATTACCGGTCAATAATCAAAACCGTTAACAAGCGCGAGAGGAATCACCAATAATGACGATGACCCTCAAGGTACTGCAGTACAATTCACGTGGCGTGAATAAAGGACTTGGCGTCGAACGCCACGCAAAATCTTCTGGTCGAAGGTCATTGATGTATACCTGTCGCCGGAAGTGAGAAACTTGCCATTGAGGCATGCAAGCTTCAAAGTACTGATGGGGGTGTTCCTAGATCAACTTCTTGGATAATGAGCTGAAGTCGACAAGAAGCGATCCGTCAAAGGAGGGCCTTAATGAATCCCACATCAATGACACGGAACGGAGCTAATGACTTTAGTGGAGGTGAAAACAAACTGTGACATATGATTCAGGGTGGCGATCATGAATGGATGAAGGATAATGTATGGCAGTGGATGGGACACGGTTGACACTTTCAGAATGACCCCTCTTGAACATATAACGACACTGATGCGATGGGTTGGTAGCATTACCCCAAATGTGGATGGTTTGGCGAGGACCATGGTGATGAGACCGGTGAATGAGACAACCCAACCCGATGTGGTACGGAGGAAAAGTGTCATGTTCAAGAGTGACTTGCTACCATTAAACTTTGATGTTCTCCCAATTTTTCCCCAGTCATTTCTGACCAGTACCTCTTTATTTTTGCCAAGCTTGAGGAGGATAACATATGCTTGTTCTATAACCTGCCCTTCGGGCAAGCCAATCGCTATGATTTAACGAGCCTAGCGATAGGGAAACTCGTTCTCGTCTAAAGACAAGTTTGTCGCTATTTAATCATTTTAACGAGTCTAACGACAAAGAAAACTCGGTCCTTTTCATTTTTAGAGAGTCTGAAAAGGTACGGAAAGTCAACTCCATAATTCCTTTTTCGTCAGCAAATCCCTTAAGTCCGAAAAAGTATAAAACAATACAGAAGGGATGGCTGTTCGGTACTTTTAACGAGCCGAACAAGACAAGCGCTCGATCCTTTTGTGCAATAATCCCTCAGGTCCAAAAAGATTAAAATTTAGAGGAGGGATAGCGTTCCGGTCATTTAATGAGCTGGAAGGCCAAAACTCGGCAAACTTTTCATATTTTACGAGTCAGTGAAAAGAGCTGAAAGAAGACTCGTCTTTTGAGGAACGAGTGATAAACAGGGATAGCAATTGATTCCAGGTACAAATTGGAATTTTCCAATCACGGCAGTGTTACGAGGATGGCTAGGTGGAATCACTCTTCGCAGCTGTTTCTCAAAAGAGGTAAACACACAAATGGAAGTGAATGATCGGCCAAATGAACAGTGGAGGTGATGGATGAAAACACGATCAAGGTTCTTATGGCTAATAAATTTACGATCTCAAAAGGTTATTTACCGGTTCATTTTTTCATGAGCTTGAACTCTGGGGAAAACTTTTGCTCACACTTTTCTATTTTTTAACGAGCATAAATTCAGTCATAAAACTGCTCGAATTTGCGTTTATTTTTTAACGAGCATGAACTATATGCTAAAACTGCTCGATATACCAGTCATAAAAAGAACGCCTCCCGTAAGGACCAATTTTTATAGAGCTTATGCCTTACCACAGCTATGCTCATTTTTGGCAAATTTTACTTTTGCCCCACAGGCTTCTTTCATGCAAGTTTGGAAACAGCTAATCTTAAAACCAGATAAATAACCGCCCCTAGCTTGCACTCCAGAAGGTTTGCATGCCCCCAGGTATAGGATAGAATTTCGAGGCTGCCCCTCCTCTCCCCTACCTCTGCTTTTCTTTGGGTGTTCACAGTTACTTGTCATCTTGCCAATCTAATGTTAACGATACTTGTCTTCTCGTTATTCTAAGGGGTCTTACGCAGTACTCAGGCTTCCCGTCGGCCCACTTTTAACAAACAGCTATTTGTGACAATGGAAGAACACTACTCAAAGATAAAACATTGGTATTATTGAGGGAGGCTTGCCTCTTTCTTATTATTCCAAAGACGGTTCGATTTGCTGCCGCAAATCAATCTCTTTCTTCGGCGATGTCTAACGTTGGGTTACTAAAGATGGTGACCACCCGTTGTAGCAATAGAATCTCTTTGAAGGTTGCCCCTGCTTATCCTTCAAAACATTCGTTTTAATGGGTGAGGCTTGAATTCAAAGACGGTTACTACTTGTTACCGCAAACGGTCTTCATCTTCGGTGTCCCTATTACCTAGACAAGGGGAGCGAGAAGCCAATTATCTCACTCACATAACTTTGACAAAAGAATATTATTCCAGAACAACCCCACTTCCTTCAACGGACGGGGTACGGACTAGTCATATTCTTTTGCGGAAATTCTTCCTTATACCCGGGGTTTCTTCTGCCCGAAGCAGACCAGGGTGCATGCCCCCTGGGTTCCAGTCTTTCTTTCCGAATCACTCGCACTCATCGGGAAGAAGGACTGGGGGTGGAGGCGAATCTTGAGTGAACAGACCATTTAGGAATGGTATTTGACTATTTGCGATGCGAGATCCCGGAAACGAAAGTTGGTCTACGAGCTTGACCACCCTTCCTTCGTGTGGAAAACACATTACTCTAAAGAGTGAGGAGACTATCGCTCCCATGCAATAAAAATAGTCCCGTCCAAGGAGTAGGTTATAATCCAAAGGTCCTTGGACGACCATCACGTTCATCTCGACGGTCTTCCCTTTCAATGTAACAGGTACATTGGGGAGGATCCCTAATGGTCGACTGGTTCCTTTATCAAAACCTGAGAGATTTCTCAACTCAGGTAAAAGCGCTGGGGAACCCAGTGCTTTCCAAGCAACAGAGGAAAGGATACTCACAGACGCCCCTTCATCAATGATAGTACCAGCCATGATCATTCTATAGATCTGGACAATGATTCTGAATGGTACACTGGCTGGTAACCGGGGTCTGCCTAGTTGATTCCAATCAAAGGATACAACCAGGTTGCTTGGTGGTGGGACCGAATATACGGCCGGATATGACTCTGATGATGTTCCTTCCTGCGATAAAGGAATGGGCGCATTGCCCTGACGCTCATCGGAGTCGGTGCTGATGAAAAGAACCTGGATGGTGTCATCCTTATTCTCTTCAGTGATGGTGTCGCATGAAGATGACTCTTCGGCGACGGTGTCATTTGAAGACGGGTCTTCAATGACAGAGTCATTGGACGATAGAACCTCTGAAGGAAGAACCGGGTCAACTGCCGTTTCGACCTTTAGACTTTCGTCTGGTCTGGATTCAGTAGGTTCATTCTCAATGACCGACACTTCAGCTGACCACTTGAGCGGGCCAGCTGGATTTTCAACTATCGAGGGATTAGGCACGAGTTTTTGGTATCCAGGAGGAAGTCGTAACGGTGATACCGGACGATCTTCCAAAACTCTCTTGGCCTCATCTAAGAATGGACATTTGTGGATGGCATGATTGCCTTCACATAATAGACAGGGTGATCTTGGTCCCCTTCTTCGTCCTTCACTCTCGTTAGTTGACGGATTGCAATCAACATGACAACCAGAGGTTGATGCTACCGGATTGTGCAACCTTGGGGACCAGTCCCTTAGTATCCGGGGAATACAAGGACAATCACGATGGAAGTGGGTCCCTTTGCAAATGACACATGGCGATTTAGGCCCGGTCGGTGCAGTGTGTGGGTTTTTGTCAGCTTTCTTCTGCTTGCCCCCAGTCGCCTTCGCCAGAGGCTCCTTCTGCTTCTTTTCTCTCTTCTTCTTTTCCTTCTTCTCCTTGGGAGGCTGACTTTTGCCGGCTCTGCCTTGCGAAGATGAAGGATCAGAGGAAGTATCATAAGAAGTGGAAGGCTGGTGGGTAGTTCTAGATTGTTCTGACTGTTGATTCGACTGCTCAGGATTAGTGGCGATCTGGACTACATTAGTTGAAAAGAGCCATACAGGGAGGCCGATTGTCAATCCTGGAAGTGACAATGTAGCCATATGAGGCGCACCGACATCTCCCCAAGAGGAGAAGGGGTTTGGACTTCCGCCAAGGTTATTTCCTTGGTTGGTGGGCTCCATACTTTTCAACTGAAAGATCAACGTGGGAATAATAGGTGATTATGTTCCGCTTAAAATAAATTTTATTAACGACGCTTTTAGACACAAACTTGCTTTTTCATGTTTTAAGAGTCGAGAAAAAGCTAAAGATGACTCTAGTCGCCTTCGATGTATTAACGAGCCCGAAGTGACAAATGCTCGGTTGGACTTTTTCAGTTATAGAGTTTGAAAAAGGCCAAAAGAAACTGCTCTGGAGATCTAGGCAGAGGGTGTGCCAAACCTTTCGCGAAACCACATAATACGTTTTACGGTACGGGTGGTTGATCTTCGTGAATGCTGTGTTCACTGCATCGCGATCAGTAGGGCGGTCGACACGGTTTCCTAAGGATAAAGGATAAAAGCCTATAGGGGTCTCCCAATATACGCGACGGTACGCGGGAGCTCAAGTCCGTGTTAGTGCCACCGACTCTCAGGAGGAATCACCCACCTTCGTAGAGATAGACAGTCACTATGTTTAACGACGCCGGAACACGTCTCTACCTAGACCTCTAGATGTTTGCGTTAAATTCCAAAGCGTTGTTATGTAAATTGAGTTTATTTTAATGTTGATCTTTCTTAACAGTTTGCCTTTCAGGTTCGCCACGAGACGTATATATACAACTTCCTATATGCAATCTAAGAATGAGAAGCAAATCTTTTCAATCTCTCAACTTTGAAAACCTTAATCTACTTGAGGGAAAAGAAAGACACAACTTTTTCCACAGATCAAAGAACACACACTAAAATGCACATCTTCCTAAATCGTCAAGCATACAGTCAAATGCAAAATGCACAATGCATGTATTTCTTTTCGTTATCCTTAATGTTGATGCTAGACAGAAAGGAAACTGTTGTATAATTTTGAATCTAATTTCAAGTAGGAATAAACAAGCTTGTCCACAATAAAAAAGACACCTTATGATAGACTTGTTTAAAACACAGGAAATGTATAGATTCAAACCATGAAATGAAAAGCAAACAAACTCAAACAGCCATGAACAGTAATAAAACTAGCTCTTAAGATCACAAAGACACTTTTACAGTTCAGGATCTAAGAGGTCACAACTATACTGGTTCGCTTTTCACAATGGGAAACTGTAACTGAAGCAAGAAATACTGAAAGAACATTCACAGTTTCATCACACAACTGAGGCGGAATAATGTCAAGGAGAAGTGGTCTACAGCAAGTACAATGACCAGCAAGCAATCAGCAAAAAATCAGTGAAAACAGGGCCAAGACACAAAGGGAAAGCTGAGCAAGACTATGGCTAACTGGACCAGCGCAGGTTCTAGTCTGCCAGTTTGACTCTCAGCGCAGTTCCCGAAGGGAGCACCTGCGCTGTAATGCAGACTGCCTGTGGACAGCCTGCACTGACTCACGAGAGTTACGTCTACAAAGTTTTCCGGGTCATAAAAAGCTCAAAAATGCACTGTTTTTGCTGAAATAAAAAGCTATAGGTCAAGTACAGGCTAAGGGATGATCAAGAGGATGAAGATCTATCACAAAGAGTAAAGAGTCTCTTGTAGATTAGCTCTTTAAATCTTGAATTTGCTCAGCAAATGAGCAAGATTAGTAGTCCCTCTACTTCGCTTTTGATATAGTCAAAAGCTTTTCGATTTGGTACTCTTTTCTTCAAGAAATGAATAGCAAAATACTACAAACACCAACAAGATACTAGGCTCCCCAGCGGAGTCGCCAGTTTGTTGTGGGGAAAAGTATCCGATGCGGATGACCCTATCCCTACTCTAAAGGTGACAGTCTTTAGCAACAACTGAAAGTAAAGTTTTGATGATTTCCTTTATGAAAGTACAGAGAGAATGAAGAAAGATTAACCAACCTGGTGTCTTTCGCTTAGTCGATCCTTGTCCTCTCTCTTTGTCTCTTGTTCCCAGCTCCTTGCTCTCTTTGCCGGTCCAGCTACACACAGATCCTGCACAAAACAAGAGAGGAAACTACAAGATACAAGTACTCATAACTGATACATGGATTAGAGTGAATCAAATATACATGTAAATACAATACATCAATGCAATACAAGTATATAGGAGAACATGCAAAACTTTATTGATAGAAGTAACAGGGTTCTGAGAAGGTTACAACCAATGATGGCTCCAATCTAGCAGCACCTCCCCAGCAGCAAGAACTCTCCTCTTCACCTCTAGTAAAACAATCACCCAATAGCTCTAACTGTAAACCAACAGCACCTCCTTGCTTTACACAAAATTCCAGCCTCCTTAGACCTCATAGAAGAGCTCTATATATAGGAGAGAAGAAGAGAGGATGAGTCAGCTTGAGGCTGGCATGAAGCTGCCTTGTGTCCTCTCCCTCTTCAGTTAATCTTCAATTCTTGAGTCCACTTGGAGATCCTTGCTTACACATGGTGATCAAGTACCTCTTACTCATCACAGGGCGAATCTCATGAACCAAGTGTCAGTTTGGAAGCTTCCTGGGCAGTTGACACCTTGCAGAATGACTGTGCCACTTGACCAATCTCGCCCAGCGCAGGTAGCCTTCATTAGATTTGACTTCCAGCGCAGGTACAAGGAGGAGCAGTTGCATTCCAGCGCAGATGCTCAGTGGAGCAGCTGACATGATCCAAAATTAGCCTGTTTTGAAGTGTTTTCAGGTGGAGAACTGATTGGAAGTGCTGTTGTTTGATGACCTTGTTCTTTTTAGGGGTAAGAACAACATGTTTAGGGACTGAGGATCCCTGTGATTATTGACATTTCATGCTCCATGATGCGAGGCACAAAAATGTCTATAACAACCATGAAAATACAATCGAAAATTTTCCCTCGAACCACATCATAAGCACCAACCTTTTCATGTGATTTTGATATGCAATGTATATTGTATCGCAACTAAGTCCTATCGGTGCCGATTCGTAATTCCCGTGGCCTGCGATATGCGATATTGCAATCACAGTTGGGAACACTAGGGATCTATTCTTCCTTAAGTGCTCCTCCTTTTCGCCGATATGCACTATGTGGGGTCCAGTGGTATCCTACCACGTGGTGCTCCCTTATTCGCTGAAACTATACCATGTCATCTTCTCCTTGCTACTTGGACAAGTCAAACTCAAACTTTGACTTACTCTAACTTTGTCATTTGGACTCGGATTTGAGTGTCGTTCGCACTGTTGGAATTAGGATGATGAGCACTTCGATCAAATTCTAATATTATCTAGATTCTGCCACTTTGAGTTTTGATCCTTTTGTCATGCCATTGGTACTTTTTTGAAGATCGACCTAGATCAATCCTCCCCACTAAGAGCATTTGGACCACCAAAAGACTTTTTGGTCAATTCCTAAGTGAGGAAATTTCTCCCTTGCTTTTTCCTTATCAATCCATCGAGCTTTTTTTGGATGCATTTATTGGAAGCCAACACGGATCTACTCCACATATCCCAGTTGTGACGTTCTAGTCCTTTGATCAAGTATGATATCTTCGGGAAACTTATCTGGATACTCGGGTGAAAAATCATCCACTGTAGGACTCTGTGCAACCTCCTCGGCATCTATAACCAATGGAGGTTCCTAAAGCTTCAGGTTTTCCACATTTACCATAGAGTACATTTTCATACAAGTAGGCAAGTCAAGACAAAAAGCATTGTCTCCAATCTTTGCTAACATGGTGAAGGGACCATATCTAATGGGTCTCAGTTTCTTCCCTTCTCCCTTCATCCTATCTTTGCTGATATGGAGCCATACCTTGTCCCCAACTTGAAACTGATGGTCAACTCCATGCTTATCATGTTGAGCTTTATATCGAGCTTGACTCTTCTCCAACTACTCCTGCAGTGCCTGATGAATTACCTGTATCCGTTGAATGAACTTTCATGCTTTGTCCCTATCATCTCATCCATTTCCATCCTCCTCTTTCCCAAAGACCATGTCCAAGGGATCTCTGGGTAGATAGCCAAAACATGTCTCAAATGATGAGCTCTGTGTAGATGAATGTGTTGCTCAATTGTATGCATGCTGCACATAAGGATGTTGTTCATCCCACAACTTGGGATGTTTCCCACAATAGCCTCGCAACAAGTGTACCACGGTGCAGTTGACAACTTCTGTCTTTCCATTAGTTTGTGGATGAAACTTCGTACTTCTTTTTTGCTTGGTGTCCATCATTCTCCACAAGCTGGTCCAAAAATCCCCAAGAAATCAAGAGTCTTGATTTGACAGAATAGATGTGGGCAACCCAAAATGGACCCAAACATGTTCAAAGAAGAGAAAAGTAGTCTGCTCAGTAGCGACCTGCTTTTTACAAGGCATTAAAATACACATTTTACTAGACCTATCCACAACGACATAAAAATAGTCGTGACCTTTCCTAGACATCAGTAAACCTCCTACAAAGTCCATGGACATAGTTTCCCATGGTTGAATTAGAATAGAGAGTGGTGTGTAGAGCCCAAGTTTTCTATTAGAGGGCTTTGAAATAAAACACAACACACAACCCTTTACAAAGCGAGTCAGAATGTTTTTCATATGAGGCCAAAAACAAAACCTTTGCAAATGACATAAAGTTTTCTCAATGCCAAAATGACCAGACACCAGAGAGGTATGAGCCTCTCGGATTACATGAACCCTTTAATTACTGGGTATAAACAGTTTGCCAAGGTGGTACAGTAGATTTCCCTGCAAGTAATAATTGTCCACCTGCGATCCACGAGTCATTTTTGCATAGATTTATTTAAAATCATTATCATTAACATACTATTTAGCATAACTTTCTAATGAGAAAGAAACATTTTGAAAAACTACAGATGCAGAAATAGGAGGGCGAGAAAGCATATCTACTACTTTGTTGCTAGCACCCTTCTTATATTTTATTACCAAATGAAACTGTTGGAGGAATCTCATCCATTTGAAGTGACGGGCTTGCTGAAGCTTGGTCTATGACTGAAGATACTGCAAGGGGTGATGATCCAAGTGGATGATGGTCTCCTTGCTGATCAGATAGTGTTTCCACTTGTTTACACTTTGGACCAAGGCGTACAACTCCCTGTCATACGTAGGATAATTCACAACAGCCTGGGAGAAAGTATTGGAGTGGTAACAAATAGGTTTTATTTGCTACATCAATAAAACATCCATGGCATTTGTTTCAAATTTCAAAGGCTGCTAAAGGTCTAGTAAGGCTAGCACCACGACCGTGGTGATCTTCTCTTTTAGTGTGTTGAAGGATTTCTGTTGTTTTCCTCCCCACTGAAAGGCCTGCTTCACACTAGTCAAGGTGTGCAAGGGGGCTGCGATAATGGAAAAGTTCACTATGAACCTTCTCCAATACTACACCATGCCCATAAAACTTTGGAATTTTGTGACATTTGTGGGCTCAGGCCACTTTCTTATCGCCTCCACTTTAGAGGGATCTATCCTTAATTTACCATTACTGACAATATGGCCTAAATAAATCAGAGAAGTTTTTCCAAACTCACACTTTGACAATTTAAAATATAATTTATCTTTCTTCAACACATCAAGCACTTTCTTTATGTGACACATGCGTTCCTCCCATGTCCTATTGTACACAAGAATATTGTCCAGATATACAAGAACAAAATGATCAAGAAATGGTAGAAATAAGTCATTCATTACCCTCATAAATGTGGCTGGATCATTTCACTATCCGAATGGCATCACCATCCATTCGAACAACCCCTGCTTGATTTTGAACGTAGTTTTCCAGATGTTTGTGATGTTTTTCGGTGCCCTATAATCCATGCACATTATCCATGTGTCTTCTTTCTTGGGCACCAACACGATTAGTGAGCCGCAAGGAGAAGAACTTGATCTGATGACTCCCTGATTTAATAGTTCATGCACCTGTTTCTTGATCTCCTCCATCACGATAGATGCCATCCTATACATGCCAACATTTGGTAAAGGGGCATCATGTTGGAAATGGATCTCATGTTGGATTTCCCTTTTAGGGGGAAATCCTCTCGATTCTTGAAACAATTCATCATAGTCAGAAATAATTTAAAATAATTCCTTCTTATGATCAGGATCACAACCTCTGAAAGCATCATCCATCTCATATTCTTTCGTATTCACTAACATGAGCATGCACCCTTTACTAGAATTAACCAGTATTTTAATCTTTCCTACACTGACAAGGCTAACACTAACTTTTGTGTGATGAGCTCTGACTATATACTCTACCCCATCCTTGGTGAGGTGGTATTGGTTTTCATGATGAAAGAAAACGACCTTTCTGTCAATAAATATGGGCTTCCCAATATGATTACACATGTGTACAAGGGTACTGCATCTAACTATACCTCATCAACTAATTTAGAAGTGATTACAAATCTAGCCCTACACTTCTTGGTGTCCTTTAATTTTGCTTTATCTCTCACCACACCAAGTGGGTATGGACTCAGATGAGGTTTAGTTTCAAGGCCTATCCTTTTCACTAAGGACTCTGAGATTAAGTTTGTTTGGGAACCTGAATCAAACAGAGTTTCCACCTTTGTGTGCTTTATGACAACTCTAATGTGGAACAAGTCAATTCTCTTTCGCTCACGACTCACAAGCTCATTCAAATAACTAGTTCTTACAACCGAATCAAAACTCTAATTAATAGAAAGAGTACCTCTTATGCCCACAGCTGTGATCAATGTTTCATCGTCGAAATCTGATCCAAGATCATGTGTTGTTCCCACTGTCTTCTGCTTCCTCTTTCCACCAAATCCTTGGGTCCCAGTTTTGGATGCAACTTCCAGCAGTGGTCCTCATCATGCCCATCCTTCTTGCAGTGAGCGCACGACGGTGTTGCTCCATCCCCCTTCTTCACAGTGATGGTTTTCTTATCCTTCCCTTTTCTGTTCTTCTGGAATTTGCCAAGTTAAGGTTTGAATGGCATCTTCTTGGTTTGGTCATCTTGATCATTCTTGCCTCGACTTTCAAGATGTATAGCTTTAACATTAGATGAATCAATTGATGTAGGCTCGAATAGTAATAATGAGTGTCTGATGTAACTATGTAGTGCACCTATGTACTTAGTTATAGTTTTGAATGCATCTAATGAGATGCCTAGATTCAGTGTTTGTTTCCGAAATTCCTCTGTGAAGCTTTGTACATTCTGGCCCTTACCTTTCCTTAAATATTTCCAGTCCATAAATTTCTTTTTCGTATAACCCAGAGGGTAGAACTAGTCCATTAATGCAAAAATAAAACTAGACCAAGATGACGGAAGGTTACCTGACTTCTTGCTACCCTTCTGTAACTTGCTCTCCCATAAAACGAGAGCAGCACTGCTCAACCGAAGAGATTCTAGCTAGACTTTCACCTCATCTTTTTCGATATGTTGGATTTTGTAGTAAACCTCTATCTGTCTGATCTAGTTATTGAGTTTTTCTGCACTACATTATCCATTGTACATGGGCAAGTTGAACTTCACATCTAACTTGAAGAACGGTTTCTTAGAGGTTTTTTTGGAATTTCTATGAGAGTGATGAGAATTATCACTAGAGGAAGGAGAGGTAGGAGGATCTTCTCCACCACCTTCCTGATTTGTTGATTCATGATCATTGACATCCTTCTTCTCATGCCCAAATGCCTTCTCATACTCTGCAAATAACTTGTCTACCTTTCGTCCCATATTATAGAATACCTTTCGGAAATTTTGTTCCTCTTCCCAACGAGCTTCTTCATTGGCCATGTTTCTTATTTGTTGTGCACATCCTGCTTCAAGATCAAAGGAGTTAAGTCTTCCTTCTCCTTTTCACAGCTTGTTCCAGGTTAGCATAAACTCACGCAATTCGTATCTACAAAGACCTGCTCTGATAACAAACTTGATCCAAGATCTTTTACTTACATGTTCATCAGAATTACATATAACAGAGTTAATTAACCATGGAACTTTAGAAAAAAAACATAACAATGCAGAAATATTCAGAAGAACACAAAAACCATGACACAATGATTTGATTACGGAGATCGTCCAGTTTGGACTACATCTCAGGGCCCGGCTCAATAATGGGGAGGCCTTCTTTTTCTTAGTGGCATCAAAGAGATAAAATTACAACAACAAGAAATTACAACCCTTATACCTCCAAAATGATAGATGGGCAGAGAATGGAGAGGCCAACCTTGGAAACAGACAAAACCACTGAACTCTTGGTGAAAAATAGTGCAAAAACACCTATGCAAACTCCCAATTCGGATAATCGGGCCTTCTGCAACCTTCTCAGAACCTCCCTATTTCTTAAGGTGAGGTTCCAACCTACTGGTAGGGGTTAGGGTCTGATGTATATAATAGAATTTGAGTTTCGGCTAGTCCTCCCTGCCTTTCTCTGACACAACAGTCATATATATAATATCATGGTGACATCCCTCAAAATCGGGGCAGTTCCAACATAATACCCAAGGTTAGCAGGCAAAAGGATTCACGACAACAACCCTTTCATAATAGAAAATCCAACATCTATTAAAACAACTCATTACAATAGTGCATGGGTATTGGCGCGGGTTTATCAACAGACAATCCAAACCTGGAGACATGCATCCTACGATATTTATGGATCCGACAGGAGTATTCCCCATATGCCATAATCTCTCACATCTGGCTCTTCCATTGCACTATCACAATCAGCATGAAACCCTTGGCACACTGATCTAGCACACTGCAACATCTGTGGACTCGTCGGGTGTATTAAGCATAATATATAGTACATAGGGTTCGGGTCCCTTATTGCAGTATCACAATCGACACCCACTGAAAAATGCAATCAACAGTTTTCCCCAGACCCAAATCACAAGCACCAACCTTTTCTTGTGGTTGCGATATGCGATGTATATCACATTGCAACTAAGTCCTGCCAGGGCCAATTCATAACTCCTCCAACCTGTGATATCGCAATTGCATCTGGGAATGCCAGGGGCTGATTCTTCCTTAAGCACTCCTCCTTTTCATAGATATATGATATGTGGGGTCCAGTGGAATCCTGCCACATGGTGCTCCCTTATTCGTTGAAACTATGCCATGTCATCTTCTCCTTGCTACCTGGACAAGTGAAACTCAAACTTTGACTTGCTCTAACTTTGTAATCGGAACTCGGATTTGAGTGTCGTTCACATTATTGGAATCAGGATGAAGAGAACTTTGATCTAATGCTAAGCTTATCTAGATTTTGCCACTTTTAGTTTTGAGCCTTTTGTCATGCCACTGGTACTTTTCTGAAGATCCACCTAGATCAACCACCATAGTGTGTCCTAAAAATCCAATTGAGCTAAATATTTTATTTATAGATTAAGAGATAGTAGAGGAAGGTTTATTCGATCACCTAGAATTTGTAGACATAGAATTCCAGATAATTTGGATATTTTTCCCCATATACTCATGTGACTGAAGAATAAGAAACAAGATCTGAAAGTGCAAGAGAAGCACAAAAAGGATCAAGTTCCATAAGTGATACATCATAAATTCAAATAGAACCACTGGTTGGTTCTCTCATACAAAGCATAATACAATTTATATTGTATTTGGTACAAAAGAATTGTTAGGAAAAATAATTGGGGGTTGGGGGGCTGAATCGATATTTCTAATTCATTTTAACTTTTCATTTCATATTTTGAATTCTGTATGCAATTGTTCTTTATGCAACCAACATGTGTACGTGACTTTAGTCAAGGAAAATAATGTATATCCAATTTACTTAATTTATCATAAATTCATCAACAAGTTAACTTTAACCATTGCATTATTGAATCATTAACCATCTAGTATGCAATAAAGAACAAATAAATCACAACGCATAAGAAACACACATAGAACACTCAGATTTTAGATGGAACCACAATGTGTGAGAAAACCACTATTGTCATTGTCCCTGTCTTCTAATTTTATTATAAAGAAAAGCTTCAATATATATTGTATTGGAAAAAACTCTTACCAGTACACAAGCACCCACCTGTAGGAGGCTACAACCTACACTTGTTCTTTAACACCCACTGGAAGGGAGCTACAACCCCGTAATCTCGTTTTCCGGCTCCTACCGGAAGGGTGATCCTACCCCCTCACCAAAGCCTGAAACCCTCAAAACCTTGTGGACCACATTTTAGAATGTTTCACACTGGATCCACCTATCAAACAATAATCAAACAACCTATAGACCACCTTTCATCAAATTTTCATACTAAACTCACATCAACAATATGCCCAAACCAAAATGAATACCAAATCTAAAATACAATCATTGAATCATTGTAAATCAACTGAAACTATGAAGCATCAAGCTACTAAATACAAAATTCAACCAAAGCAAATGAACTTCAGAATATATACATGATTGTTCTTAAGAGAACCCACATTTATACTTTCTTCCTCTACATAACACCTGTGTACATATCTCAAATCACTAACTACTGAAAACACTGTCAGACTGAATCATTGTGTCACTCACTAAATCATTGACAAACTGAATCTCAATAGATACATTGATACTAACTCACTCAAAACCCAACTGTTATCACCTAGATTGACCTCAGACTGAAGGGAGGCAAGCTAGTGTAACCACGAACCACGCTTAACCTAGTAGATAGCCCTAGTAGGCTGGGAGAGGGCTCTCTCCATAGGGATCTCAGTCAAGATGACTGGATCAAGGACAATATTTTAGGCTAGGTATAGTAGCTCACAGATTTTGATTGGATTTGTAGAGGTTTCATTGGATCAGGAGGAGCTGGGCAGTTTAGGTCTAGGAAACTAGGTCAGAATTGCAGGGTGTTCTATGGGGCAAGGTAGGCATAGGCTTTAGCACTCTTAGGCCTGATGAGGTGAAGTGCTTGACTGGTGAGAAGCTAATAAGGGCACGTGGAAGTCATGGATCCTTCTTAAATAGTAGAAAAAACATGAAATATTGGTGTTTTCCCAAGGCAGAGCATCAAACTTAATGGATTCCACCTATCTGACTTGAAAACATCCAACTAGAAGAAATTAAATGAATGAGGCATACATAAAACACATGAAAACATAATTACAGAAGAAGAAACTATGCTAGAAGTCCACACCACAGGGATCCCATAAAAATAGCTGCAATTTTATTAGTTTCTTGCCAAACTACTACAAAATGGTGTATAGTCAGTGCATAAGCATCCAATTGAGTCCAACCTCAACAAATGACTAAGAAAACACATGATATAGGCATCAAAATAGCTCGTCCTAGCCTCAGGGGTCAAATTCATGAAAAGAGGAGCTATTTCAACAAACTTTAGACAAGGAACTGGAATCTAGGCCACCAAACAACTTGCCCTTAAAAGAGGGGAAACTAATTCATTTCCCTCAAAACAACCTTTAATATAATGAATCTACCCTCTACATCTGTTTAACCATAATATTTACAAACCATGACATCAATTACATCATTAAATCATCCACCATGAGAGAGAAATTATGATCATAGTCGAAAATTGGAAAAACAGGTATCCTGAGCAAAATTTGCTCTATGCGCAGCGCCACTGGCTCTACGTGTAGCGCCACTTCCAGGATACGTTTGGAGGCCTTAAAATCATCCAAATTGAGCCCAGAATAGCTCATTGTAAAGGTACTCAAGTCTACTTTCTGGAACATCTAGAATTGCAGCGTTTGGAGCTCATTTGACCCCTCAAAACTTGATTCTCCCGAGACTACTTTTGTGTGTCCAAAAAGTGGCAGAAAGGTCAATTTTGGAGTGTTTTTGAACCTTTTGGTGGTTTAATTTTGCTCCAAAAATTCTGAAAATTGCTAGGGTGCATTCCCTTACTTATCTGAATCCAAAAATGCAAACCATTCCTCCATTGGGTGCCCCTAGAAAAAGCGCAGCGCCTTCTGGGCAGTTTTTCTGTGTATTGAATTTCAAAAATTTGCAAGTGACAAAAATTTCTCCAAACTTGCTCAAAATTGGTGAGAAGCACCATCATCAATTGTCTTGATGAGACAAGGAAGCTTCAACAAGCAACCTAAGCCTATCCTCCTCCTTTTTTCCTTTTAGAGCCCGCCTTAGCCTAGCTTTTCACTACCACTGTTTTCCTCCTCCTCATAATCTTTGTCCTCTATGTCCATGTTGGTTGAGTTTTGAAGCCTTGAAACTCTAGAGAAGGTAATTGAGGAATTAGTTATGGTGAATAGGGGTAGGGGAAGGGGAGCTGATCTCATTAGGGTTTGAGTTACAGAAGGTAATTGAGGAATGAGTTATGGTGAATAGGGGTAGGGGAAGGGGAGGTGATCTCATTAGGGTTTGAGCTTATGAGTGAGCTTGTGAGAGTGCTAAAGAGGTTATGAGGGTTTTAGGAATTTGTTTTAGGGTTTGAGGTTGTATGAAGGGAATGAGTGAGAGTGATTTAGGAGTGAGGGGATGTGTTAGGGTAGACTAGACAATGAAGGGTAAGATGTGAGTTATGAAAGTGAGGGAAAAGGTTTTTTAGAATGAGGGATATAATGAGGGAATATAGATGAGGGGAGAGGGAGTGATGTAAAGAGGGTTTTAGTTCTAGGGATGGGTGATGGGAAACAAAGAAGTTAGGGTTTTGTAGAGGAAACTAGGGTTTGATTTTAAGTATGAAGAAAATGTCTATAACTTTCATTGTGCAAGCTAAAAATCAAGTGGAGAAGGGAAACTTACTTGTAAAAGAGGAGACAATAGAGAATTTGGTGAATTTTTTGTTGTTATAGGCGATTTGGAGGCTTATTGTCCTACGCGTAGTGCCTAGCCCTACGCACAACGCCTTTGTTATTTTGAACTACTGAAATTTGCCAGAAGCATAGCACCCTACTCTACACGCAACACCCTGTTCCCAACACATATCACTTTTTCCAGGACACTTTTGGAGGCCTTCCCTGTGTCCAAATTGGGCGTGGGATAGCTTGTTGGAAATATTGTCAAGTCTACTTTCCATAACATCTTGAATTTTTTAATTTGGAGCTCATTTTCCTTGTCAAAAGCTCAATCTCCCAAGATTGGTCAAAATGTGAAGAATGAGGCTGCCAAAATGCAGAGTGATTTTTCAGTCAACTTTTGAAGGTCTTCGTCAACTCCAACTTGAGCTCATGATAGCTCATTGGAAATCTCTTTGTGTCTAGTTATCATTTGACTCATAAAGAAAGTCATTTTGTCACTTTAGCTATGAGAAATTTTTATTTTCCCAAGGTCACTCCAGAAGTGAATCAACTCTCCCGAGGCAACTGTATTTTTGACATTTCTCTAAAACTATGACACCTGTGTAAAAAGTGAAGGAGGTTTTTCTTTTTTGGCCTATTATGGACAAAAATTCTCTCACGTTTTCCAAATTCTTCCCTGTTTGGTCTAAAACATAGTTTGAAGAAAAACTGACCCTATGTGTGGCAAATGATTTTTCCCTTGGAATGACTTATTGAAAAATGATGGAGACATGATGTGTATAATTTGGAATGACCTCATACTCGTTGAAATGACCTCCCTTATGCTTCATATACTCAGATGTCTTTGATTCCTAGCCAACCCTAGGTCAATGGGTGAGGAAATTAGGGTTTAGTGCTTGTGGAAAATGATGATTTGGACACCCTTGGTAAAAAACAACTCCCTTTGGCATGCACTTAACCCTTTGAAACTTTACCCTTTCACTTGACTATTTCCTTTGAAAAATTGATTTTTGGATGGTGTGGCATCTTTGGAAAACTGACTTAACAGCTTGGGACGATGAAATTATTACATTTGAAAGACATAAAATTACGTAATGAAATAAGCATTTCTCTTTACAAATCATCTTCAAATGGTGAAGGGATGTTATTTGATCACCCTTTACTTGTTGGTCTTATGCAATGGAATGGAACCTTGGCAACCCTAATGACCTAATGAAACCTTGAAAAACCCTAAATACCTAATGAGACCTTGAAGGACTGAATTTCAAGACGACATAATGACCTCATGACTGATACAAATGACATGATAAAAATAACTTTATGGATGATGTACAGTCAACAAGATATTAAACTATGCTAGCAAGTAATCACATTTAGGGAAGAGTGATGTTTTTTGACTAGGACTACCATCAGTGACTAATTTTTTGCATGACCTAGCGGAATAATAAAAGATTGCTGAATCGTACCCCTAAAATGATATGAAATGAGGATTTTTTATCACTGATGGCAGGATGCAAACATTGACACTAACACCAACCATAATGCAACATCATCACTGATCAATATACCAAGCCACAATCAACCCAATCAACAGTGTCAGATATAAACAATGCTTATCAAGACATCATTAATAAACAACAACAAATATAATAAATATCATAAATTTTCATCAATCAACAACTCAAACCCTAGTGCATATACACGACCTCGACAAACCAGATAAGTGTATTTATGCAATTACTATGCACAACACCCACATATGTATTTCAACACATTGAATACATTATCATATAATTTATACGCAACAATACTGAACAACTTTCATGTATGTACACGACATTACTGAATAAAAAAAACATATATATCATAAATCATTGAATCAATCCTTCGTTGCAAACACAACACATACCGTGCATACCTTACTGTCAAATCGCAAATCACTTAAAATGTATTTAAACAATTCTATATTTGTTAGCTACTTATCAAGAAAATCAATCAATCATATATTTCAACATATCTTTAGATATTTCAAGTATGAGTCTTCTCCTTCCTTCTTGGTGCACACCTGTTTCAGATCAGATCACACATGAATAACTATTCAGTTCCACACTCAACACCTTGATCTCCATGTCCTTATATATTTTTTTCCTTAGCCAATATCTCAAGTAAATCCCTCCGTAATGTCATTAGTATTCTTTGACAAGATCAAATAAACGTTTTCACTTTAATTACTATGGTAAAATACCATGGTCATGATCCATGGTATCAATATTTCCATGGTTTGGATTATATACACGACTTTTGCTCACAATACCTGTGCATGTACATGACCCTTATTTATAGGAACTATGTATAATTTCTCAAACTACACCTTTTTCATCCATCTGTCACTGAACTGTCATTTCTATGTCCATAGAATCTATACCAATATGCATGAGTTCCACAATCATCATATTATCATAATGTTGACATCAAGTACATATTTTTCAAGTAGGTTGCCATCAAGGTCAACACATTAGCGATAATGCTAACATTATCCCCCTATGGCCTTGATGGTAACCATTTTGGTTTTTGGACACCACCTGCAAACACTTGCACACACTAAGTCTTCTCTCCAAACAAACACCAAGATTCTCTCCGCCTTTGACATCAAGTGCAAAGGGTTGGTCTAGGTTGAATGAAGTACTTCCCTTCTAGTTTTGATTGCTGTAGGTCTGAATTGCTGAATATGAATCATGAAAGTTGCATTTTGACCATGCTCCCACTGAGCATATGTTGGATCTTTTAAAGATAGACAATAAAATTTCAAGGCTATAGGACTCAATACACGACTTACCCTATACCAATGACTCTATGTGCTCATGATTACATCAATTACCCAACATAATGGGGTTACATATTTGACCCAAATTTCACACCAATGTCCCAAAATAATGGAATTACATACAATATATGACTTGACCCCAAAAGCTCAAACATGACTAAATTTTACAATGATTACAACATGGGTCTTTTCATGAACTTTACATCAAGAGACATATATGACACTTATAACAAAAAACATGGACCTCAATAATGAGGTAGCAAGACCATGGTAGTTCTCAACAACCACCATGCACCATATATGAATTTGCAACATAAAGATCTGATAGCAGCAACATAGATGTCATAATGAAAGTAACATGAACATCCTCATCATCATGAAGCTATATAAGATAAGACAATGTAGCATCAACATGTGACCAAATGTGCAGTGCTTCCAAGCATCATCTATCAACATATGCAACCCATGCATCATTGATAACTCATAACATAATGAAAACAACATATGTATCTTCAGTAGTAACAACAACAACAACCATACATCTAAGTTACCAACATTGATATGCACTCATCATAGTCAACATAATGTAACAAGGAGTGCTCAAGAAATCATAATACAAACAATGGACCATTAGAATCATATAAAATGCTCCCCCTGAATGTATGCCAATCACCTATGATCATATCCATATCATCAATCAACAAATGCACCAAAGAACCATTACATAACCTTATATGCTAGGAAAAATAATGAGAGGAGGGATGAATCAGTATTTTAACCTACTTAACCTTTTCTTTTCTTATTCGGATTTATGTGCACGATTGTTATGAAGTCAACCTGCATATGTGCGCGACTGTGATGAAGACAAGTAGCGTATATCCAATTCACTACATTTTTCAGTTAATTCATCATCTGTTTAAATTGAAGCAGTATATAAGTACTTCATTAAACATTAATTAAAGAGTAACTATGTGGTGTAAGAATAGAATAACCCAATGTGGGAAAAAATCACCACTATTGTCGTCTTTGTCTTCTTCTTTTATTATAGAGAGAAATTTCTTACAAACTTGTACTACAACGGACTCACACTAGTACACAGACACCCACCTGTAGAAGGCTACAACCTTCTCTTGTTTTGCATATTCTACTGGAAGGGAGATATAAACCACTTATCCTATGTTCTTTGTTGATCAATTTTTAGAATGTTTCAAACTGGATCCATTTCAACTATCAGGCAATAATATTGTACCAAGTCACTTAATGACTTAACCAACTATATCACCAAGTCAAACATAGAAATAACTTGTTCAAACAACCAAACCAACTTGTATCATTGTATACCCATTCATCAGAATACCAGACTACATACTATTCATTACTGAAACTAGATTTTGTCACTGCAAACACTGTCTAAACACATGTCAGAATACATACGCTTCTATTCTTATTCATACTTGCGTATGTATGTGATTTCCCTTAAGCATACTCGTGTACATATCTCAAAATATTGATAGTTGAATTTGTATCACTGTACCATTTAATTAATCACCAAAATAGATACTGAAGCCAACATAAATCATTGAACAAAATACAAATTCATCTAGCAACATCATCAAAAGTCAATACTTTACTTCCGCCTAATTAGTATTGTCAAACACAGATAATTATAAGAGACTTCATCGAAATAAAACAACAAACATATCAGAGTATATCAACCATTATCATCAACTAGTACTGCAAAACCCTAGAAGATATATGCGATTCTTATAAATTGCTTTTGTGTATGTACGCACCTTTTATACTTGATACCTATGTATAGATATGTCTATTCTATAGAATGTATATGCGACTATCCAGAATGAGATCTGCGTATGTAGGTGATTTTTCTGAAGCACACCTGCATACAAATATGTAATTACTTAGTCAAACCTTCGTTTCACACCAAAACAGCTGTCAAACCCAAATCTCAACATACACCATTATAGATACACATCATAAAATCATCATCCCATACCTATCAAACCATAAGAATATTATTTAATATATAGTCATTTCAGATCTAATAGACGTGATCCATCATCATACTCCTTGGTTCACACTTATTTCAGATCAAATTAATCATCAATAACCCAATAGATGCACGCTAAGCACTTTGATCTCCATCTCCTTATATAGCTTAGGCCTTAGCCAATATCTTAGGCCAATTCAGTAGTTATGCTGATGGTATTCTTTGACGGGATCAAATATCCATTGTCATGCTCATTACTATGGGCCAATACGATGGTAAAGACCCCTATTATTGAGAATATTATGGTGCAGAAACCATGCGTGACATTTCTTCACCATACCCACGTATGTGCGTGCCCTTTTTTCACAGGACACACGTGTAATTCATAAAACATAAATTTTAACCTTCCTCTATCTTTGAACTGATATTTCTTTGTCTGATCTCTATGTCACATATGTACTCATCATTTTGACATGTTTACCAAATAGGTTTCCATCAAGGACAACACATTAGTCATAATGCCAACAATCTCCCCCTTTGGACTTCATGGCAGCCATTTTGGTGCTTGGTTACCACCACTTGTAGATGCATATGTACCAACAAGTTCTCTCCCCCTTTGACATGAAGGGAAAAGGGCTTACCAATGTTGAATGAGGGCTTCTCTCCCCTTTGTTGACATGAGTGTTGTAGATCTGATTTGCTGAGTATGAACATTGAATTTTCAACTGTTACATGCTCCCTCTGAGCATATGCTAAAATTTCTGAAGATATTCAAATAATTACATGACTCTATGACTAAACCAGATATTACTTTTCCTGTCACCAATGACTTAAGCTTACATCACTCACCCAATGCAGTGGGGTTACATATTTGAATCAATATCAAATTCTTTAGATGGGATTACAATATTCCAAATGTGACTAAGTATTACAATGATTACACCATGGATCTCTATGTGACTTTTACATCAAGAGACATTTATGACAAAAAAGAAAGCCCTCAATAAGACCATGATAGTCATCAGCAACTATCATACACCATATAGGATTTGCACCATAAACATTAAGTGTGACAATAAACATTGCATCAACTTATGTGTCCTTAGCAACATCATCCATGATTTATACCTATCATGAACATCATCATACCATAATGATAAAGAAATCATAATGCCGACAAAGCATTATAATAAGCATAACAAATGCTCCCCCTAAACTTGTTCCAACTGTTCATTGTAAGATCTGATCACATTAACTCATACATTTGCTAGGCCATCAAAGCATCAATGTCATATTGCAGCAACTCATAAACCATCATAAGACAATACCACTTCTAAGTAGCATCTAAGTAATATCAGACTGTAACCAATCAACATCAGGACCAAAATGTCAAATAATAATTGTCTGAAGCATATCAGATCCTTTCCCTGAGTCTGTCCCCCTTTTTCTTCATCATAGATAAATATGCACGACTATCTAGATTAGAAATCGTGTATATACACAACTGTCCTTCATAATATCTACGTACATAAAGTAAAATGTTGAATTTTTCATCACAACAACTCCCCCTGACCTTGTATTGTTTGTACCTACTCACTATTACTCAAATAGATGTATTATCAGTAATATAAGTAGCATGAATATCAAAACAACCATGGGATTCATCATCAAAACAACGTATGTATTGCTCCCCCTAAATATGAAAGATCTGTCATAATCATTAATGAAGTGATGAAGCAGATACCACTCCTATTTTCTATCTAAGATATTCAAAGGAATCATGTGGAAGAGGCTTTGTAAATATATTTGTAACTTGTTCCTTTGAGGGGACATACTCCACTTTGACCTTTTTTCCATGTAGCTGTTCTCTCAAAAAGCGATATTTGATTGGAATATGCTTGGTTTTTGAGTGCGTGACAGGATTTTTAGAAATACTTATGGCACTAGTATTATCACAAAAGATAGGTATAGGTTGAGGAAAATTTATTTGAACACCTTGTAATGTTTGCATCATCCATATAAGTTTAGTACAAAAAGATGCAGTAGCTAGATATTATTCCTCAGCAATAGATAAAGAAATGTAGCTTTGTTTTTTGTTGAACCATGATACAAAGTGGGGTCCCAAATAGAATTCTCCTCCACTAGTATTTTTCCGATCATCAACATTACCTGCCCAAGCTGCATCCATGTAAGCATGAAGAGAAAAATATGCATTTTTGGGATACCATAGACCATAATATTGAGTTCCTTGTAGGTAATTGAATATCCTCTTAACTACATCGAGATGAGTTTCTTTAGGATTTTCTTGAAACTATCCAACAATCCCAACTACATGCATGATGTCTAGTCTTGTGCTTATAAGGTAGAGAAAGCTCCTGATCATAGATCTGTATTTCGGTTGATGTACTAAGGGAGAATCATCACGTGAACTGGGGTTACAACTGGTTACCATTGGTGTGCATATAGGTTTACAATATTCCATTCCATACTTCTTTAATATGTGCTTGAGGTACTTAGTCTATGAGAGAAAGATTCCATTCTTTGCTTGCTGAACTTGAATACCAAGAAAGTATGTTAGTTCACCAAGTAATGACATTTCAAATTATTGCCTCATGGATGAAGAAAAAATTTGACTCATAAAGTCTTCACTACTTCCAAATATGATTTCATCTATGTAAACAACAACTATTAAAAGTTTACCATAATCCATATATATATATATATATATATATATATATATATATATATATATATATATTGTTATTTGCAAATCCCTTAGTGAAACCTTGTTGTTGACTATAATTTTCCAGATGATAATACCATGCATGAGGAGCTTGTTTTAGCCCATATGATTTGTCAACATAAAATTCTTCTTCTAGGCCCCCATTCACAAATCCAGATTTAACATCCATTTGATATACTTTCAACTTATGAAAGCTTGAAAATGCAAGGAACATTCTTATGGCTTCAAGCCTAGCTACAGGTGAAAACGTTTCTTCAAATTCTATTCCTTCTTGTTTTCAGTAGCCTTTGCATACAAATCTTGCCTTGTTTCTAATTACCTCTCCATTTTCATTTAGTTTGCTTTTGAATACCTACTTTGTCCCAATTAAATTATTATCATGAGGTCTTGGTACTAATTCCCATGTATGGTTCATTTCTATTTGGTCAAGTTTTTCATCCATAGCCTTAACCCAACATTCGTCTTTGCTAGCTTGATTTAGATTTGTGGTTCAATAATGGATAATAAGGTTAGATAACTAGAAGTTCCAACAAGAGTTCTTCTAGTTTGTACTCCAGCTTCCTTATCACCTAGAATTTGATGTTTTGGATGATTTTTCTGAGCATACCTTAATGGATTCTTTTCTATTTCTTCTGTACTGTCAATTCTTTCTTTTTATGCTTCATTGATTCCTTCTACATCATCCTTTTGGCTTGTTGTTGGAGTATATTCATCATCTGTTGGTGCTTCCTTTTTGGTTCTTGTGGATGCTTCATCAATCACAAAATCAATGCATTCAAAAATCATTTGATGTATTTTATTATAGCACTTATATCCTTTGCTTCTAGAGGAGTATCCAAGGAGAATTCCTTAATCGGCTCTAGCTTCAAACTTTCCAAGTGTATCATCTTTATTCTTTATGTAGCATTTAATTCCAAAGAATCTAAAATGATTGATAGTTGGAGGCTTACCAAACCATGGTTCATGAGGAGTTTTGTCACTATTTACCTCAATATGAGCTTTGTTGAGGATATTTACAGTTGTATGTGTTTCTTCCCCCATAAGGTATGAGGTGTTTTAGTCTCATCAAGCATGGCACGTGCCATTTACTGGATTTTTTCTTGGTCATTCGTTCTACCACTCTATTTTTTTGAGGCGTTTTAGCTATAGAAGACTACCTCTTAATTCCATGTTGTTCACAAAAGTCGAAAATCTCATCTGATATAAAATTTCCTCCTCTATCAGATCTAAGACATTTGATTTTCAAATCTAACTCATGATCTACTGGAGCTTTGAAGAATTTAAATTTATCAAATTCTTCATCTTTATGTTTTAATAAGCCAATCCAACACATATGAGTAAAACCATGAATGAATAATATGAAGTATTGTTCTCCCCAAGGAGATTTCTATCTCATTGGATCACACAAATAAGTATGAATAAGTTCAAGTGGCTTACTTGAGTTACCTTCTTTGGCATTAAACTGCACCCTGGTTTTCTTACCGAATTGACATGATTTGCATATGGTACTTTCTGGTAGAGAGATGTTAGGCAAGTCACGAACTGCTCCCATTTTGCTTCACTTATGTAGTTGACTGAAGCTTTGGTGTCCCAATATTCTATGGCAGAGCCAAATTTCTTCTGATTTTCTCAAGTAACAATGCTCTAAACCGCCTTCCAAGACATAAATATTACCTGGAGTTCTCGTTCCCTTTATTATGATCTTACATGTATCGAGATTTCATGCCAAACAATTATTTGATCTAAAAACCACTTCATGCCCTTGATCACACATTTGACTAACACTCAGTAAGTGATGTTTTAATCCATCAACAAATGAAACATTTCTAGATTTAACCTTTGTTTTCAGTAAAATAATTCCTTTTCCTTTCATAACAACAAGTGAATTATTTCCAAATGTTACATTTGTTTCCTTATTTATTTCATTACAGGACAAAAACTTATATTTATCACCTATCATATGTTTTGAACAACCACTATCAATGTACCACAAATTTTCTTAACCTCCTACATATAAAGCTAAACCACAATTATCAGATTCTATGGTTTTCTTTTTCCATACCTTAGATGTTGTTTCTTTTTGTTCATTCTAAAGAGTAGATCATATTTTTCTTCTGCATTCAATTTCTCTATGCCAAAATTTATTTCAAAAGGAACATTCAGATTCATCTTGAAGAGGTGAGAAGGTATTGTAAGAGTATTTATTTAACCCAGTCTCATTATTTTTTTTCTTGCTTCTCGATTCATGTTAGTTTTATAAGAAACACACTGAGCAACATTATGACAAAAAATAGGAGAAGTGAAGCATTGAACATTAAAATAAATGTTTCTAGGAGTGTAGTACCTTCTTTTGTAGCTTTCCCTTTGATTGTGATAAAGGTGATTCACCTGAGAAAAATTTGATCCCTTATTCCTTTGCCGAGCGCTGGAATTTTGTTGACTTCTTCATTTTACTGCATTGAGATAACTTCCTATACCTGTTTCAGAATATTTTACAGTTTTTGATGATTTTCCATTGTATCCGAGACCTATTTTTAAAAGAGGAGAGAATTTTACATTGATGATTTTTTCTAGGGTCTTAGATCGTTTAGAAAATATAAGGTTTAGAATTTTTTCTTTCTCAAGTTCCTTCCTTAGACTTATAACTTCTAGATATAACTTTTCATTATGCCTTTCCTTTTCTAGGATTTTTTTTCTTTAGAGCATATTTTGCTAATTTATCTTCTTCTAAACAAATTTTAAAACGAGTTATTTATTCTATGATATTATCCTTTTCTTCTAAGGAATCCATAAAGACATCATGAGATTCATCAATACATTTATCCTCAAATTCCACAGGTAATTGATATTCTTTATCAAAGTCACCTTCTTAGTCATTTGAAAGACCATCACTATCTTTGTGTGTATAGAAGCTTCTCTTGTTTTAGAACCTTCCTCTAAAATTTACTTTTTTTCTGAATTTTTCCCTTTCTCGTGGTTTTCTTTTTAAGGGCGTTTAGTAGCATAGTGACTAACTCTTCCAAAAGAAAAACATTTTAAATAAGCTTACCTCTGAATCTGCTAGTGCCTACTTGGAATTTATTTACGAAGTTTTCCTCTTCTTCATTTGATACACACCATAATTCCTTGAGCTACTCCTTTTCCTTTGCTTTAGAAGTAGCTTTGAATGTAGTTTCTTTGATATCCGAGGGACCTCCTTTTCTCATTTCATAGGTTGTTAAAATCCCATGAAGTTGTTCAATAGTAAGGTTCTTCAAATCTTGCATTTCTTCAATGGTAGAGAATTTCGAATCGAATTTTGGGGTTAGACATCTTAAGATTTTCTCAGCCAGTGATGATTATTTTATTTTGTCACCAAGATTTCTGATTGAAGTAACGCTATCATCTACCCTAAGAAAGAAACTTGCAATACTTTCATCATTATGAATTATGAGAGTTTCATATTGAATTCTAATAGTTTGAGGTTTGTCACTTTTTACCTTGGTTTCACCTTCATAACTTTGTATTACCTTGTCCCATATAGAATTTGCATATTCAGCCGCATGAATTTGACAAATTTTGATTTTGTCAAGCTTCCTAGCAGAGAATTGACAACCTTTGCATTGATCTCATGCTTTTTCTTTATTTATTCATTCGTGGTAATGGAGGATGGATATTGATAGCCTCCTTCAACGATTCCCCAAACATCCACTCCAAGTAATTGTAGGTAGATTCTTGTTCTAACTTTCTAGAAAACCATATTGGATCCATTAAACAATGGTGGCCTGATAGATGTTTCCCCTTCTTAGTTGCTCATCTTGATGAATTTTCCCTCAAGAGATCAAGCTTCTTTTGAATGACTGGCTCTGATATCAATTGTTAGGAAAAATACTGAGAGGGGTGGTGAATCAATATTTTAAACTACTTAACCTATTCTTTCCTTATTCACATTTATGTACGTGGCTGTTATGAAGTAAACCTATGTATGTACATGACTATGATGAAGAGAAGTAGTGTATATCTAGTTCACTAACGTTTTCAATTAATTCATTATCTGTTTAACTTGAACCATTATATCAGTACTTCATTAAACATTAATTAAATAGTAGCCATGTGCAGTAAGAACAGAATAAGCCATCACACACAAATAACACATGAACACCAGGATTTTTAGGTGGAAACCAAATGTGGGAAAAAACCACCGTTGTTATCGCCTTTGTCTTCTTCTTTTATTATAAAGACTAATTTCTTGGAAACTTGTAGTAGCGCAGACTCATACCAATACACAGGAACCCACCTGTAGAAGGCTACAACCTTCTCTCATTTTCAGGCTTCTATTGGAAGGGAGATTCAACCCCCTTCTCCTTTATTCTTTGTGGATCATTGTTTAGAATGTTGCAAACTGGATCCATTTCAACTATTAGACAATAATACTATACCAAGTCACTTAATCACTGAACCATTTGTATCACCAGGTCAAACATAGAAATAACTTGTTCAAACACCTAGACCATCTTGTATCATTGTATGCCCATTCATTAGAATATTAGACCACATACTATTCATTCCTAAAACCATATTTTATCATTGCAAACCCTGTCTAAACACATGTCAAAATATATATTCTTTTATTCTTACTCATACCTACATATGTACGTATTTTCCCTTAAGCATACTTGCATACATATCTCAAAATATTGATAAATGATTTTTGCATCACTATACCACTGAATCAATCACCAAAACAGATATTAAAGCCAACATAAATCACTAAAAAAATATAGATTATCATCTAGCAACATCATCACAAGTCAATACTTTACTTCAGGCCAATCAACACTATCAAACACAGATAATTATAAGAGACTTCATCGATAGATAGCAACAAACATACCAAAGTAGATCAACCATTATAATCAGCTCATATTGAAAAACCCTAGTAGATATACACAACCCTTATAAATCACTTCTACATATGTACGGGCCTTTTATACTTGACACGTGTTTATAGATATGTCTATTTTGCATAATGTATATGCAACTATCCACAATCATATCTGCGTAGGTACGCGATTTTTCTAAAGCACACCTACGTATAGATCAATAATCACTGAGTCAAACCTTTGTTGTACACCAGAACACTTTTCAAACACAAATCTCAGCATACACCATAATAGATACACATCATAATATCATCATCACAAATCTATCAAACCATAAGAAGATTATTCAATATATAGTCATTTCAGATCTAATAGATTTGATCCATCATCATACTCCTTAGTGCACACTTATTTTAGATCAAATTAGTCATTAACAACACAATACATGCACACTAAACACTTTGATATCCATCTTCTTATATAGCTTAGGCCTTAGCCAATACCCAAGGCCAATTTTGTAGTTATTCCGATGGTATTCTTTTTCGGGATCAAATATCCATTGTCGCACTCATTACTATGGCCCAATACCATGGTAAAGACCCCTAGTATTGAGAATACTATGGTGTGGAAACTGTACGCGACTTTTCTTCACCATACCTGCGTATGTACGCATCCTTTGTTCATAGGACCTGCCTATACTTCCTAAACATCACCTTTATCCTTCCTTTGTCTCTAAACTGATTTTTTTGGCTAGTCTCCTTGTGACATTTGTACTCATCATGTTCACATCTTTACCAAGTAGGTTTCCATCAAGGACAACACATTAGTCATAATGCCAACATTATCATGAACCAATATCACTCCTAAGTAGCATATGGGTATCATGCTAGAAAGAGTAATGCCAACAATGAATTGATGGAAGCATATGAGAATCTCCCACTGAATCTGTGCCACTTATTTTTCATCACATAGAAGAATATGCAATTGTCTAGATCAAAAGTTGCATATACATGCGACTATCTTTTATAGGAACCGCGTCCATAATGTAAAATGATGATTTTTCATAGCCATAGATCCCCTTGAACATGTCTTGTTTGTTCATGTTCACTGTTACTTCATCAGATATAATGTTAGTAAATACACATCACCAAAAGTATATCAAAACAACATAGGAAATCATTATCAAGATACACATGCATAGCTCCCCTTGAGATCATACACCAATGATTCTATGGACCTGATAATCATCCCCTGTTTTCCATGAGGTTATGTAGCTCACATTCTCTTCTGCAGTCACTCTTAGAAGTATTCTTTAATAGAAATGGATTGCAGTAGAGACAATCTTCTTTTCTCTGAATCTGAAGAAGAAGAGGAACTATACCTCTTATTTTTGCCTAAATTCTTCTTTACTAGAACATATAATTTGTCTACATTTATGAATCCTATTTCTATAACCTTTCCAATTTCTTCTTCAACAACTTTGCATTTATTTTAAGTAAACACAATTATATGTCCTTTATCAACTATTTGACCTACACTTAGAATATTCCACTTTAGCCCTTGAACTAATAATGCATCAACTACTTTTCTATACTTATCAAGTTTGTCTCTACCTTTTCCTAGAACATTTGTTGGAGCTCTATTTCCAAGAATAAATCTACCATCTATGTTTTTCTTGAGAGATTCAAACTTATTCTTATCTCTATACATGTGATTAGAGCATCTGTTGTCTATGTACCATTCATCTTCATCTTCAATGATCACAAAGGAGTGCCACACTTAAATTTTTCTTCTTCCTTTTGCTTAATATGAAAAGAAATGTTGGATCCATCTTTCTCAGGTCTTTTGATAACTATATTATTGTTTGGTTACTTTCCCTGGAGGAAATCAACTTGTTGTTTGTGTGAATACACTAACTAGTTTCTACATTATTTTGCTACATGCCCAAACTTGTTACAAGTATAACATCTTACATGACTAGAAAAGTGAGTATCATAATATTTTTTCTTCTCACTTCTTTTATTGCAACAATATATTTGTGACCAAATATATTGCATGTAAAAAAGTAAACTTGAAAGAAACTTGAATACCTGGGCGTTGATGATCTTCTTGTGAAGTGGTTATTTTCTTGAGATTGAAACAATCTACTTCTGCAATTGGTTGCAATGTGTCCATAGTTATGACATATAAAACATTCAACATCATTGATCATAGGATGGAATGGATTAATATTTCTATTATTGGGAGCAAATGATTTCCTTTGAAAATTCATTTTTCTTCGATGTTGATCTAGTTGACTTCTCATCTCTTTTCCAGGTCTTTCAGAGTTTTCTTTGATAACCTGATATTTTTGTGCACAAGCTTGTGAGCTTGATTTTCCTTTTGTAGTTTCATGAAAACCAAGACCAGATTCAATAGAAGGAGACCTTTGAGAACTAGGAATGTTATCCAGAATCTTAGTACTACCTTGAAATCTAAAATGTTTACCCTTTTCTTATAATTTACCTTTTAGAATCTTTATATCAACCTCCCGTCTTTGATATTTTTCTTCCTTTTCCATATATCTCTTCCTCATTCCTTCTTCAACCTTTCTTCCTTCTTCCAATTTATCTTTTAATTCAATAATCTCTTCCTTCATCCCATTCTCTTGTTCTTCAAATACTTGAAGTATCACTTCATTTCATTTGTTTTACTTTTCAAGATCCGATCTTATAGAGATGATCTCAACGTCAAGTCCTTCACAATATTGTTTAGATTTTGTTGCAGTATATACCAATTTATCGCGATCCCCGTTCTCACATGCCTGCAACTTATTCTTAAGATTTTTAATCCCTTTCAAGGAAAAGACAAGTTTCCTTCTAAGATTAAGTAATTCCTTTAACATGTCTTCTTTTGAATCAGTAACTCCATCTAACATAACAAATGTTGTTTTATTATCATACTTATCTTTTGACATATCATTATTTCCTTTAGAAATAATATTACCTGTTGGTTCTCCTGATGAACAATCTTCTTAGTTTTTCTTTCATGGATTGCCTACACATTATCCCATACTTCCTTTGCAGTTGCGTAATGCATAACCTTATCTAGTGCTAAATCAATTATGTTACTAATCATTTCATTTAATACACGATTATTCTTTTAGAATTCTTCACCTAATGGGGGAGTTTTAGTGCAACCATTACATACTAAATTCCAAACATCAAATCCAAGATCTATTAACTTAGACTTCATTTTTTCTTTCCATTCTTGATAGTTGGCACCATTAAGTACAAACATACCTTTATTGTCCATATTTACTGACTTGGTTTGATGTGATGTATATTCTTCCTTATCTATGAATGGAGATATTGCCACAACATCATGTGCATCATTGTCACTTCTTTCATGATTTGACGTCTTTCTTTGTGTTCCCTTCTTTTTGTGCTTCCTTCCCATTGTCCTTGATTCACTGTCAAGCGATCAAGATTTACTGGGGAGACTGGCTCTGATACTAATTATTATGATTTTTTATTCACTTTAATTTTTCATTTCATATTCTATATTTTTTACGCTATCCTTCTTTTATGCAACTAGCGTGTATATATGGCTTGATTGAAGGAAAACAACATATACAAAGTTTACTTAATTTATCATAAATTCTTCAGCAAGTTAACTTTAACCATTGCATTATTGATTCATTAACCATATAGTATGTAGTAAAGAATAGATAAATCCCAACACATAAGAAACACATATATAACATCGAGATTTTAGGTGGAAACCTAATGTGGGAGAAAACCACCACTGTTGTCGTCTTTGTCTTCTTATTTTATTATAAAGAAAAGATTTGTTACATCTTGTGTTGGCACATAATTTTATTAATGTTAGCACTCTGTAAATTTTTGTTACATCTTGTACTGGCACATACTTTTACTAATGTTAGCACTCTGTAATTTCCCTAGGCTGAGGAGAGAAATTCGAGAGGTAACCACAAAACCACTTGTAAGCTAGACTCTAACCCTTCTAGCTTTGGAGAGGACTCTGTCACATAGTTTGTTCAACTAATATGATATTAGGCTAGGTATAATGCTCAATAAGGTCTGATTTTCAAAGGTCGGATGGTAAGAAAGGAGACATGTCCATTGGGCATGGAGCCATGTCAAATTGATTATTTGTCTAGTGATAAGATGAAGAGATAAAGGGTTTTCAGGGGAAAGGTAGGTAGTCTTGATGATGGAATTAATTCATAGTAGGGGGGTGAGTATAAGAAAATATGGAAAAAAATCAAAGAATATCAAACTGTAGATAAATTTTGAATGTTTTTTTAAGAAGAAAACATAGATCACTTGGTGTAACTAAGTCAGAGCACGTTTTAGATGAATTATGAACTAAAAATCTAGTTCTTGCAAGCATGAAGACATACATTCAAGAGATGTAAAAATCATAAGACAAACTTACAACATGAAAGAATCAAAACACCATCAAGATATGACATAGGAATCCCTGCAATTCACCTTATGTCTTTCATTCACCGGCAAAAAATTTCAGAAAAGATATCACATACACAAGTCTTTTTCTCTCCAATCTAACCAACAACCCTTTTTACATTCAGATTCATAAATTATATACAATATTCTCTTGCTATGTCAAAGGGGATCTAAATCCATCCTTTTCCCAAATATAGGAAGACGTTACAATGATTTACAAATAAAATACTTGAAAATATGCCCATATCCTACTATCTAGGGTTTGGTTTTTTACTAACCAAAAATATGCTAACTGAAGAGAAAATCATGGAATTGGGTAGACAAATCTTCAAACTTCAACATCCAAATCAGTTTGGAATAAATTATTCCAAGTTGGAGGTCCACCAAGTCGAATTTCAAAAATTATAGAACTCTGTCAACAAATTTCGCTTGGCAAAATTGTGAAATATAAGTCTCAAAGTGACACATTTAATTACCCAATTGTAGTTCCTGTGCCAAAATGAGACAAGTGTTTTTTAATTATATATCTTTTGAACAAACCTCTTTCATATTTTCAAAATTAATCTCCCTTAGGTTAGAAACCGATTTTGAAGTGAAACTATAAAAAAACATAGTGTCTTCCGTGCCTCCTTTACACAGTGATTGTGTTTTTTGAATATATCCCAAACAGTGAGTCTGATGGAGGATATTTTTTTACAAAAAGTCACTATCATCATACCTCATCTCCAAAAACAATTTTGAGCCAAATCTGACTCATGGATCTCGATAAAATCCAAACATGGTTGTAGGTGACAATAGCTTATTTCTCGAACACCGTGAAGCATTTTGCACTGAAATTAATTTAGTTAATTCATCTCATCCCCATGCATACACTAAAAAAATATCAGGGAAAATGGGTATAGGATTTAAGAAATATGGTGAAAATACGTTTTCACAATGCACTTTCCTAGCGAGCTACCTTTGCATGGCTTTAATCATGTGCTTGAGATTTGGCTGAGAAAAAATGGATGATTGATGATGTTTCCACCCTTGTCAACCTTTTTTAAGTTCCCGCACACAAACATAATGCCAAAAATTTGATTTTTAAACCCTAATGCTTCTGACAGTTTTGAAGCAACTTATTGATCATTCCAAGTTTTGTATACTTGCAGCTTATCTCTAAAAAAATGAAACTGATGGGTCATCTTGGAATGTCCCTATGAAGCTTATTAACCTATGCAATAACTCCGAAACTGAAAGCAAACCTCCAAAACACTATCTCCCTTTGTTATCAGATTCGCACCAACTTTCACAGCACCTTTAACTACGGTTCTTTGAGAGAGGAAACCAAAGAAGGGGTTGATCAATGATACTCAACTGAAGTTCCAAATAGAGATATGTAGGGTTCAAGCACACATTTCAACCGAATTGATTATTTCTTTAGATGCGCAATGGGTTCGAACTTTCGCAACAATTTCCAACTTTCGAACAAGTTTCCAACTTTTGCAGTAGCTTGAACTTGTAGATATGCAACGCTCTTCCTTTTGACCTCAAATGAATTGTAAGACATAAATGACTGAGATTCCTATAATATAGGACCCTATCATAGGCTCCAATGGGGATGGAATCCTCCCTGTGAGGTGCCAAGAACAATGTAGACTAGTAGCCTAATCCATTGGGCTATTCCCGATCTTGAAAACTTGCGAATTGATTAATGCTCTGATTTGCAACCAATTTATTCAGTAACCAAATCTATTGAAACTAGAATCACTGTACAAATTGAAACATGAATGTTGAAAAAGTACTAATCTTCCAAAAAAACTGCTAGAAATTGTCACGCTGTTGAAAAATTGCTCAAATTGTTAAGCTTATTCACACTGCTATCTACACTAAACTGCTTAATAACCTTCTCACTCAAGTGATACGAAATTTCCAATGAAGACAGGCAAGGAGATGGCCACTCACTAGAATTCTTCCCACACCCTTCGTAAGAAAAAATAAAATGATACATAATGGAAACTTAAATTCCAAATGAAATCAAAACTCATGCTCTATAAACAACGCCAAATATGACTTCGCTGATGATTAAAATATGTTGGCAAAAGAATCTTGAAGAATATGCAAATCCATCTCATCATGATGAACAAAAACTATGAGAGAAGCTTCATATATTACTGTTGGTTGTTCTATGTTTTCAGTTTCAAAATCATTCTCAATTATATCAGCATACAGTTCATTTTGATTTTCAAAAGAGTGAAGAGAAACAACTTCTTGCACATCATCATCTTGCATATGTAATAAGCTACCAACAAGGCCTAATTCATTGCCTAAATTTTCCATGCAAACAACTTCAGAGATCTGATCTTCGTATGTTTTTCATGAGACAAAAATTCAGTAGAGGAATGACATGAAGGGACATTTGAAAAATTGTCTTCATCCCTATTTTGGCCACATGAAAACTAATAATCTTGCTGCAAACTATCATTAAAATCATGTGATGTAACATGGTTTTCATTATGCAAATTTTATTGGTCTTCAGTCAAGGAAGAAAACATTGTTTACTGGAAATTTTCTTATGTATCAAGGTTGCTAAACTCTACTAGTTCTTCCTCCTGATCACTTAAAAACTGACAAGATTTTTGAACATGTTCATTGAACACAGGATAATAAACATGAACATCTACATCAATATCTTCATAAACTTCGTTGACAGTTAAGGAAGAGACTACTACCTGTTGAGAATTTTCTTGAGTGTCATGGCAGCTAGCTTCTACATTTTGACCCTGATGATGAAAAGGTTTCTCATGCAAAGCCTCTAGTAT
This sequence comes from Pinus tabuliformis, assembly GCA_031772625.1. Classification (NCBI taxonomy): domain Eukaryota; kingdom Viridiplantae; phylum Streptophyta; class Pinopsida; order Pinales; family Pinaceae; genus Pinus; species Pinus tabuliformis. Next base: position 776,821,755 of record CM062804.1, on the reverse strand, counting down.
CTCTTCGTCCATGAATTGATCATCTTTATAAAAAATCTCCAAATTCTCAATAAATTTTTTAAAATGAGTGCAATTGTCTTTTACCAGCAACAAGGAAGGATGACATTCTTTATATCTCTCATAAAACATTGTATGAAAATCTCTAAGAGAAGATAACAAGCATTTGGCAAGCTTTCATACCATGATTGTGCATTTCCATCCAAGGATACCATGAACATCTTCATGAAATTAAACCTTAAGTCTACGTACATGCATGTGAAATTTGAACAAATGAAGAGCAGCGCCATCTCCTTTCTGATCTTTGAATTTTGGAAAATAAGTTTGCCAATATTCATGACGCTTGCGATTTGGAAAACCTAGATTATGCATACGATTTAAAGGATCATATCTTGGAGATATAGAACTCATCTTGAGCTAGTAGAGTCACCAATAAAACCTTGATTTATGGACCATGCTGCTAGTGGAGTCTTTGGATCTGCTTGAAACTTGATTGGATTCATTGGGTGAATGGTACAACCTTCATGTGTCTGACTATTTTCCACCATCAACAATCAGATCTAAAACTTTAATGATATTTCTCTGCGAATATGGAACCTTTTTCTCCCTGACAACGATGCCAGAATGTTAGCACTCCATAATTTCCCTAAGCTGAGGAGATAAATTCTAGAGGTAACCACAAAACCACTTGTAAGCTAGAATCTAGCCCTTCCAGCATTAGAGAGGGCTCTCTCACTTAGGTTTCTCAACTAATATGATATTATGCTAGGTATAGTGCTCAATAAGGTATGATTTTCAAAGTTTTGCTAGTAAGAAAGGAGACAAATCCATTTGGCATGGAGTCATGTCAAATTGATTATTTATCTAGTGATAAGATGAAGAGAGAAAGGCTTTTTCCACAGGGGCAAGGTAGGCAGTCTTGGTGATGGAATTAATTCATTGTAGCAGGGTGAGTGTGAGAAAATATGGAAACAACACAAAGAGAATAAAACTGTAGATAAATTTTAAATGTTGTTTTAAGAAGAAAACATAGATCACTAGGTAAAACTAAGTTAGGGCACCTTTTAGATGGATTCTGAGCTAAAAATATGGTTCTTCCAAGCATGAAGGCATACATTCAAGAGATGTAAAATACATAATACAAATCTACAACATGAAAGAATCACAGCACCATCAAGATCTGACATAGGAATCGCTGCAAATCACCTTCTATCTTTCATTCACTGGCAAATAAATTCAGAAAAGATATCACATGCACAAGTTTTTTTTTATCTCCAACCTAATCAACAACCCTTTTTACCTTCATATTCATAAATTATATAAAATATTATCTTCCTAAGTCAAATGGTGTCGAAATCCATCCTTTTCCCAAAGATAGGAAGAGGTTACAATGCTTTAGGAATAAAATATTTGGAAAATCTGCCCATATCCTGCTATCTAGGGTTTGATTTTTCACTAACCAAAAATATACTAACTAAAGAGAAAAACATGGAATTGGGTAGAAAAATCTTCAAAATTCATCATCTAAATCAGTTTGGAATCAATTATGCCAAGTTGGAGGTCCACCAAGTCGAATTTCAAAAATTCTAGAACTCTCTCAACAAATTTGGCTTGGTAAAATTATGAAAAGGGGTCTCAAAGTGAGACATGTAATTTCCAAACTGTAATTCCTATGAAAACTAAGATACTGGTTTTTGTAATCTATCTAGTTTTTGACAAAAACCTCTTTACTTTTTCAAAATTCATCTTCGTTAGGTCGGAAACCTATTTTGAAGTGAAACTATAAAAAACTGAGCATCTCCCCTCCCTCCTTTGTGCAATGACTGCGTTTTTTGAATATCTCCCAAACGGTGTGTTTCATTGAGCCGATTTTTTTATAGAAAGTTACTATCATCATACCTCATCTCCAAAACAATTTTGAGCCAAATTTGACTCATGGATCTCCATAAAACCCAAAAAAAATTGTAGGTGACAATAGCTTGTTTCACGAAAATCTTGAATCATTTTGGGCTGCAATTTACTGCGTGTAGTCATCTCAAACCCATGCATGTACTATCAATTTCAAGGAAAATTGGTACATGGTTTAAGAGATATGGTGAAAATATGTTTGCATAGAGCACTTTCGCGATGAGCTATCTTTGCATGGCTTTAATCATGTGAATGAACTTTCGCTAAGAAAATATGGATGATTGATGATGTTGAAACCCTTGTAAAATTTTTTTAAGTTCCCACACACAAAAATAATGCTAAAAGTTTTATTTTTAATTAAACCCTAATGCTTCTGACAGTTTCACATTAATTTGTGCAACATTCCAAGCCCTGTATACTTATAGCCTATCTCTGACAAAATGAAATTGATGGTTCATCTTGGAATGTCCCTGTGAAGATTATGAACCTATGCAACAACCTTGGAAATGAATGCAGGCCTCAAAACCACTATCTCCATTTGTTATTGGATTCACAACAACTTCTGCAGCACTTGTGACTAGGGTTCTTTGAGAGAGATAACCAAACAAGGGGTTGATCAATGATACTCAATTGAAGTTCCAAATATATATGTGTAGGGTTCAAGGCACACATTGCAACTGAATTAATGATTTCTTGATATGTGTAGCAGGTTCCCGCTTTCGCAACATTTTCTACCTTTCGCAGCAGCTTCAAATTGCAGATATGTTGTGCTCTTCCTTTCAACCTCAAACGAATAATAAGATAGAAATGATTGATATTCCTATAATATATGACCATAACATAGGCTCCAATGGTTATGGCATCCTCCTTGTGAGGTGCCAATAACACCGTAGATTAGTAGCCTAATCCATTGGGCTATTCCCAATCTTGAAAACTTGCAAATTGATTGTTGCTTTGATTTGCAACCAATTTATTATGTAACGAAATCTATTGAAACCAGAACCATTGTAGAAATTGAAGATGAATGTTGAAAAATACCAATCTTCCAAAGCAAACTGCTAGAAATTGTCACACTGTTGAAAATTTTTCTCAGAATGCTAAGCTTATTCACACTGCTATCTACACTAAACTGTTGAATAACCTGCTCACTCAAGTGATATAGAATTTCTAGTGAAGCCAAGCAAGGAGATGGCCACTCACTAGAATTCTTCTCACACCCTCCGTAAGAAAATAGAAAATGATACATAATGGAAACTTAAATTCTAGATGAAACCGAAACCCATGCTTTATAAACAACACCAAATATGACTTCACTGATGATTCAAATAGGTTGGCAAAATAATCTTGAAGAATATGCAAAGTCATCTCTTCATGATGAACAAAAATAGTAAGAGAAGCTTCATATATTACTGTTGGTTTCTATGTTTTCAGTTTCAAAATCATTCTCAAATATATCATCACACGGTTCATTTTGACTTTCAAAAGAGTGAAGAGAAACAACTTCTTGCACATGATCCTCCTACATATGTAATAAGCTACCAACAAGGACTAATTCACTGCCTAAATTTTCCATGCAAACAATTTCAGAGATCTGATTTTCGTAGGATTTTTCATGAGACAAAAATTCAGTAGAGGAATGACATGAAGGAAAATTTGAAAAATTGTCTTCATCCCTGTTTTGACCATATGAAAACTGATAATCTTGTTGCAATTCATCATTAAAATCATGGGATGTGACATTGATTTCATTATGAAAATTTGATTGGTCTTCAGTCAAGGAAGAAAACATTGTTTGCTGGAAATTTTCTTGTGTATCAAGGTTACTAAACTCTACTAGTTCTTCCTCCTGATCACTTAAAAACTGACAAGAATTTTGAACATGTTCATTAGACACAGAAGAATAAACATCAACATCTACATCAAGATCTTGATCAACTTCATTAAGATTTAAGGAAGAAACTACTACCTGTTGAGAATTTTCTTGATTGTCATGGTACCTAGCTTCTAAATTTTGACATTGATGATGGAAAGGTTTCTCATGCAAAGCCTTTTGTAAATCTTTATCCATGAACTGATCATATTCATAAAAAATCTCCAAATTCCCAATAAATTTTATAAAATGAGTGCAATAGTATTTGACCAACAACAAGGAAGGATGACATTCTTTATATATCTCGTAAAACATTGTATGAAAATCTCTAAGAGAAGATAAACAATCATTTGGCAAGCTTTCATACCATGATTGTGCATTTCCCTCCAAGGATACCATGAACACCTTCATGAGACAATATTGATGAAATTCAACCTTATGTCTACGTACATGCATGTGAAATTTGTCCAAATGAAGAGCAGCATCATATCCTTTCTGATCTCTGAATTTTGGAAAATAAGTTTGCCAATCTACATGAGGCATGCAATTTGGAAAACCTGGAATATGCATATGAGTTAAGGGAGCAGATCTTGCAGATATAGAACTCATCTTGAACTAGTACAGTCGCTAGTAAAATCCTGATTTATGGATCCTGCTGCTAGTGGAGTCTTTAGATCATGTTGAAACTTTATTGGAGTCACCACGTGAATGGTACAACCTTCATGTGTCTGATTGTTTTCCAACATCAGCAATCAGATCTGAAACTTTGATGATCTTTCTTAGGGAAGATGGAACCTTTCGCTCCTCGACAACGATGCTAGAATGTTAGCACTCCATAATTTTCCTAGGCTGAGGAGAGAAATTCGAGAGGGAACCACAAAACCACTTGTAATCTAGAATCTAGCCCTTATAGCTTTTGAGAGGGATATCTCACGTAGGTTTTTCAACTAATCTAATATTAGGCTAGGTATAGTGATCAATAAGGTCTGATTTTTAAAGGTTTGTTGGTAAGAAAGGAGACAGATCCATTGGGCATGGAGTCATGTCAAATTGATTATTTGTCCAGTGATAAGATGAAGAGAGAAAAGGTTTTTCCACAGGGGCAAGGTAGGCAGTCTTGGTGATGGAATTAATTCGTTGTAGGAGGGTGAGTGTGAGAAAATATGGAAACAACACAAAGAGTATCAAACTGTAGATAAATTTTGAATGTTGTTTTAAGAAGAAAACATAGATCACTTGGTAAAACTAAGTCAAAGCACCTTTTAGATGAATTCTGAGCTAAACATATGGTTCTTCCAAGCATGAAGACATACATTCAAGAGATGTAAAAAAAATAAGACAAACTTGCAACATGAAAGAAGCACAACACCATCAAAATCTGGTATAGGAATCCCTGCAAATCACCTTTTGTCTTTCATTCACTGGCAAAATATTTCAGAAAATATATGACATACACAAGTCCTTTCTCTCCAATCTTACCAACAACACTTTTTACGTTCATATTCATGAATTATATACAATATTATATTCCTAAGTTAAATTGGGTAGAAATCCATCCTTTTCCCAAAGATAGGAATTCGTTACAATGCTTTAGGAATAAAATATTTGGAAAATTTTCCCATATCCTACTATCTAGGGTTTTGTTTTTGACTAACCAAAAATATGCTAACTTAAGAGAAAATCATGGCATTTGGTAGAAAAATATTCAAAATTCATATTCCAAATCAGTTTGGAATTAATTATGCTAACATGGAGGTCCACCAAGTCGAATTTCAAAAATTCTAGAACTCTGTCAACAAATTTGGCTTGGCAAAATTGTGAAAAATGGGTCTCAAAGTGACACATTTAATTTCCAAACCATAATTCTTGTGCAAACAATGAAATAGGTTTTTGTAACTTATCTAGATTTTGACAAAAACCCCTTTCACTTTTTCAAAATTCATCTCCCTTAGGTCAGAAACCAATTTTGAAGTAAAAATGTCAAAAACGAAGCGTCTCCCCTACCTCCTTTGTGCATCGACTGTGTTTTAATATTTCCAAAACTGTGAGTTTCATGGAGCTTAATTTTTTATATAAAATTACCATAATCATACCTTATCTCCAAAAACATTTTGAGCCAAATCCGACTCAAAGATCTCGAGAAAATCCAAAATGGTCGTAGGTGACAATGGCTTGCTTCTCAAAAATCATGAAGAATTTTGGGATGAAATTAACCGAGTTTATTCATCTCACTCCCATGCATCTAATATAAAAATTTCAGGGAAAATGGGTACAGGGTTTAAGAGATATGGTGAAAATACATTTTCGCAGCGCACTTTCGCAATGAGCTATCTCTACATGGCTTTAATCACATGCTTGAACTTTGGCTAAGAAAATATGGATGATTGATGATGTTGCAATCGTTGTAAACCTTTTTTAAGTTCCCATACACAAAAATAATGCCAAATTTTTTATTTTTAATTAAACCTTAATGCTTCTGACAATTTCACAACAACTTGTGCATCATTCCAAGTTTTGTATACTTGCAGCCTATCTTTGACAAAATGAAACTGATGGGTCATCTTGGAATGTCCCTATGAAGCTTATGAACCTATGAAATAGCCCCAAAACTGAAATCAAGCCTCCAAAACACTATCTCCCTTTGTTATCAGATTCACAACAACTTTCGCAACACTTATGACTAGGGTTCTTTGAGAGAGACAACCAAACAAGGGGTTGATCAATGATACTCAACTGAAGTTCCAAATAGAGATATGTAGGGTTAAAGGCACACATTACAATCGACTTGATGATTTCTTGAGATTCACAGTGGGTTCCAACTTTCACAATAGTTTCCAACTTTCGCAACAGCTTGAACTTGCATATATGCAACACACTTCCTTTTGACCTCAAATGAATAGTAAGACATAAATGACAGAGACTCCTATAATACAGGACCCTAACAACTAGTACACAGGCACCCATCTACAGGAAGCTACAACTTCCACTCATTCTCCAGCACCGATTGGAAGGGAGCCACAACCTACTAATCTCATTTACCAGTTCTTACGGAAGGGAGCTCCTACCCCCTCACTGAAGGCTGCAACCCTCACCACTTTGTGGACCATTTTTAAGAATGTTTCACACTGGATCCACCTATGAAACAATCATCAAATTTTCATACTAGAAACAGATCACCAAGATGCCCAAACCAAACTGAATTCTGAATCTAAAATACAATCAATGAATCACTCTAAATAAACTGAATCTCTGAAGCATCAAGATACTGAATACAAAAGGCAACCAGAACAAATTAATCTCAGAATATATACGTGAATTTTCTTAAGATAACCTACATATATACACACTTCATATGCATAAAATTTGTGTACAAATGTCAAATCATTGACTACTGAAAACACTGTCAGAATGAATCACTATGTCAGTTGATGAATCTTTGACAAACTAAATCATAACATATACATCAATACTGACTCACTGAAACCCAACCATAATGAAGCATCATCACTAATCAATATGCCAAGCCACAATAAACGTAATCAATGCTGCTAGGTATAGACCATGCTTATCAAGACATCATTGGCAGACATAAGAAAATAGAAAATATATCATAAATTGTCATCAGTTAGCAACTCAAACCCTAGTGCATATATGCTACCTCCACAAACCAAATCTATGTATGTACATGATTAGTATGCACAACACCCGCGTATATATTTCAACAAACTTAATACATTATCACAAAATTTATACGCGACAAAACTGAACCACTTCTGCATATGTACGTGACATTACTGAATAAAACTCACATATAGATCTTATATCACTCATTTAATCCTTTGTTGCAAATACAACACATACCGCATATACCTTATTGTCAAATCGTAGATCACTTCAAATATATTTAAATAGTTTTATCTTTGTTAGGTACTTATCAAGAAAATCAATCAATCATATATTTCGAAATATATTTAGGTCTTTTAGATATGTGTCTTCTCCTTCCTTTTGGGTGCACACCTATTTCAAATAAGATCACACATGAATAACTATTCACTTACACACTCAACATCTTGATCTTCATCTCTTTATATAGTTTTTGCCTTAGCCAATACCTCAGGTAAATCCCTTGGTAATGTCGTTAGTATTCTTTGATGGTATCAAATAAACTTTGTCGCTTCAATTAGTATAGGAAAATACAATGGTAATGACCCCTAGTATCTCGATTTCCATGGTTCAGATTATATACAAAAAGTTTCCTCATAGGACCTACGTATGTACGCGATCCTTCTTCATAGGAACCGTGTATACTTTCTCAAACTTCACTTTTGTCTTTCATCTGCCACTAAACTATCATTTCTTTGTCCATAACACCTGTACCAATCTGCATGACTTCCACAATCATCATATTATCACGATGTTGACATCAAATACTTCTTTGTCAAGTAGGTTTCCATCAAGGACAGAACATAATCCATAATGCCAACAAACATGATAGAAGAGGAAAGAGGATCTAATATAGGATGTGACCTAATTTAAATAGAATTGGTGGATGAGGATGAAGAGATGGTGGAGGAGGTCAAGGAAATGGAAATAGAAATGGAGAAGGAAGTGGACCACCACCACAAGATAATGATAGGTAAGAAACATTTGGATTTCCTATTATGGACATTCCAGGAGCTGAAATTAGAATGAAGAATATTCCACCATTTGTGCTTCTGAATTTTATGGTGGGATCACTGAAGGCCCTGACTCCTTTCTATTTGAATTTGATATTTTATGTCACAGTTAGGCTTATAACATTGATGCACAAAAATTGCGACTATTTCCTGCAAAATTGAAAGGAGTTGCTATACGTTGGTTCACGGGTTTAGGTGAAGGTACTATTGCATATTGGGATGATATGAAAAATGATTTTCTTAAGAAATATCAACCCTATTGTAGACCAAGAGATTCTCAGGAGGATATTTTCATAATGATGCAACCAGAAGATGAAATCTTAGAAGATTAGTTAGAAATGTTTTTATATAATTTACATAAATCTAAGAAACATGATTTGAGTCCTGACACAATTCATACTATATTTCTAAAAGCCATATGTGATGAATATATAGATATACTTAATCTAGTGGGTGTTGATGATATTTCATATCTTTCATTTAACATAATTAGTGATTTTTGCATGAAAAATTCAAGAGGAAAAGCTAAAACTGGTGGAAGCATAAGAAATCGACTCTCTAAAGTTGCTAAATCAACTATTGGAGGTGTCACTAGTGAAGAATTAGGAAACATATTAGAGGGTTTTAAGACTAATCTTTTAAATATGCTTACTTCTCAAATAGATGATTTGAAGGTTAGGAAAAAGAAAGAAGAGAAAGAATCAGCCTTATATATATTTTGCAATAAATGTCGATAAAAACATCCATTAAGAGAGTGTCCTCTTGTTAATATTCAAATCTATTTGATTTTTGCAGATTTACAGAAGACCAAAGAATTTCCCACATACCGGATCTAAAAAACACCTATCAAGGAGATTCTAGGAATGTAGAATCACTTTACAATATTGCACCCCGGAAACCATGGCAACCATGTGGAACAAGTATGTATCAAGATCCTAATCAAAAAATTATTCCTTATTATAATGATCCTCGGAATACATGGAATGCATTAATGCCATGGAAATCATGGCCTCCACAAGAAGCACAAAATCAACCCCATCAATAGACCTTGAGGGGATTTCCTTATGGAAATGTACCTCCTCATCCTTATCCTCCACAATTTCAAGCTCCATACCAACAACAATCATATCAACAACCTTAAGCTCCATATCACCAACAACCATATAAGAAATATCCACAAATTCCACAAATACCACAACAATCACATCCTTCACAACAACCTCAATTAACTCAACCTCAACAATTACAACTTCCATCCAATCAACCACCTCCACAACCTACCCAACTACCTTCTTAACCAGTTGTAAATCAAAATAATAAAATAGATAAACCTATTTATAATGTTGAACCTGAATCATTCCCTACATATCTTATCTCTCTAGTAAAATTATAGGAATTTTCTGTACAATTACAGGAAGAACTAATAAAATTACAAGAAAATCCAGTAAAATTATAGGAAATTGTTGAAACAGCGATAGATAGTCCTGTAGAATTACAAGAGATTAATTTTTGATCTAGTAGAGCTGTAAACCCAAAATCTATAGTGGTAATTGAAGAACAAGCTGAAACGATTGTAGATAAAATAGAAAAAACAAAAATAGTCCCTTTACAGGAGAAATTGGAAACAACAATGAAACAAACTATCCCTTTGCAAGAAAAACCTTAAACGTCTAGGACAACTCCATTTCTTGGGAGATTGATTTCTGAAAAGCAATATGAGCCAAAAGTCATACCTAAATTTGATATTATTGATAAATTTAAAATCATCACTATAAAGATTCACTTACTTAGAGCAATAAAGGTTATACCAATTTATCCCTAAACAATAAAGGAATTTTGTACTAAAAGAAGTGCAAAATAAAACAAGATCCATCCACAATACAAGTCATAGGTAAATTGGCAAGTCTAATGACTATAGAAATTGTTGCAGAGAATTATGTTGACCCAGGTATTCTTGTTGTAACAATAGAAGTTAACAATTTTTCTATTCCTAATACACTTATTGATTTAGGTGTTGCTATAAATGTAATGAAAAAAGAAACCATGGATATCCTAGAAATAGATAACATCATACCAACTCCAACAATGTTAGAAGGGGCTGATAGATAAAAAATTAAACCTAAGGAAATTGTAAAAGACATCATTGTTTCTATTGACTCTTTGGCATATCCAGTTGATGTTATGATCCTTCAACCCAAATCTACATTAGGAGGACATCCCCTAATTTTGAGAAAACCATGGTTAACAACTGATAACACATATATTAGCTATCATTCTAGGAATATGACAATCACAAATGGTGACAAAATTAAAAACATTAATCTATACCCCCTGGCAAAATAGAAGGAAAATTAAAGAAAGTCCATTGGTTTGATGAGAATGAAGTAGATGATGAAATAATTCAGCCTTTGCTAACCATTGAACAAACATTTATTCCCAAAGAAAATACCGATGAAAATCAAATTGATCATTTTATTTCTCATCCTAATTTTCTACAATATTTTAGGGGGTAGTCATATGGAACATCAACTACAACAGAAGATTGTGAAACATTTGAAAAGTATGCAATTTCTGAGCAGACTATTATTCCTGTAAATTCTAAACAATCTACAATATTTCAATAGTCTTAAATTCCTGTAATCTTCCAAAATTCTAAAATTTCGTGACACTCAAAAATTCTTGTAAACCCTTTAAATTTTCCTGTAAATTCTAAAAATTTTGTAAATTCTGAAAAATTTTCTGAAAATTTCGAGTTAGCTTTGTTGAGAACCCTGATTTTTTCTTTGCATTTTATTTTAGAACAACATTTTCAAGAAACATGTAGGGAGGATGGATTAAAATCAGCCTATTTAGCAGTTTTTCATGTGCATTCAATATCAAATCCTTGCAATAAAGTTATCGAAATATCTCCTGGAAAGACTTTAAATTTTAATTCTAAATTGGAAAATTTCCAACAGGATCAATTGATTACGTTATTACAGAAAAATTTCGAATATTTTTGTTGGGAATACAATGATATGTCAGGAATACATCATGATACATGCGCACATCATATTTACATTCACAAAAATGTTAGACCTCTTAAACAACCACAAAGAAGAATGAACCCTACATTGAAGGAAATTGTCAAAATGGAACTACAAAAACTATTAGATGTAGATTTTATCTACTCAATATATGACAGCTAATGGGTCTCACCATTGGTTACTGCTCCTAAAAAGAATGGCAAATGGAGGGTATGTATAGACTACATGGAACTTAATAAGGCCTCTCTAAAATATCATTTTCCTCTAGCTTTCATAGATCATGTCCTCGATAAACTAGCTGGAAGGAATTATTTATCTTTCCTTGATGGTTTTAGTGGCTATAAACATATACAAATAGCCTTGGAAGACCAATATAGGACAACCTTTACATTCCGATGGGGAACCTATGCTTGTAAAGTACTACCTTTTGGACTTTGTAATGTGCCTGCTACATTTCAAAGGGCATTCTTGGCTATTTTTGCTGATTTAACTCATGATTGTGTAAAGGTATATATGGATGATTTCACTGTTTATGGAAACACTTTTTAGGAAGCCCTTGATAACCTAGAAAAATCTTTAAAATATGCCAAGAGTCAAATATTTCTTTAAGCAATGATTTTTTTTTTAATGTTTAATGAAGCATTTGTCCTTGGACATCATGTCTCTTTCTTGGGTATTAAGTTAGATACACAAAAGGTTGAAGTAATTGTTAAATTTCCCATTCCATCTTCTCAGAGAGATGTAGAATATTTTTGGGACATGTGGGGTATTTTAGGCATTTTATTAAAAAAGTTTCAAAAAATTCCTCGCCATTGTTTAAACTTCTTGCAAAAGATATTTAGTTTTATTGGAATAATCACTGCCAAATTTCTTCTGATGTGCTTAAAGAAAATCTTTCCACAACTCATGTGTTAAGAGGACCTGATTGGACATTACCTTTCCATATATATACATATGCTTCTGATTGAACCATATGATCTGTTTTGGGGAAAAAATATAAACAAATAACATATGTCATTTACTATATTAGTAAAAACTTGACTCCGTCTGAAATTAATTACATTGTTACGGAAAGCGATTTTTTGTCCATTGTTTATGCAATTAACATGTTTCATCATTACATTATAGGTTATGAAGTCTTCGTGCATACTAACCATTCTGATATTCGATATATAGTGAAAAAACCAATAACAAATTTTAGAATCATAAGATGGTTGCTACTATTATAGGAGTTTAATATCACAGTATTAGACAAGCCATGAAGGGAAAATCAGGTAGCATATTTCCTTCCTTGAATCAATAATTCTGGTGAGACCATTCCTATAGTAGATAGCTTTCCTGATGAAAATTTATTTGCATTTTTTTTATAACAACTTGGTTCCCTGACATTTCCAATAATTTGTCTACATGAAATTTTACACCACACTTTTCATCAAAAGAAAACAAGAAAGTGATAAGACAAAATGCCTCTTGGATTCAAGTAGATCTTTTCTATACATGAGTAGATAAGTCCATCTGTAGATGTGTTAGAGAATATGATATGTTGGATATATTGAAAGCATGTCATGATCATCCATGTGGAGAACACTTTTCAAATAAAAGGACAACCTACAAAATTCTCCATCTAGGATACCATTGGCCAAGTCTCTTTAAAGATGCCCCAAAGTATGTGAAAAGCTATGAAAATTTCCAAAGAATGGGTTGTCTAGTTGTAGCCGATGAAATGCCTCTTCATCCACAAGTTCTTGTAGAACCATTCAAGAAATGGGCCTTAGACTTTGTGGGACCCATTAATCCACAATCAAAGAAGAAGAAACACATATTAGTCTATACAAAGTATGTGAAAAAGGCCATGGTAAAAGCTAATGAACAATCAATAGTGGATTTTCTTTTTGAAGATATTTTTGTTCATTTTGGGGTACCTAGAGAGATAGTTACTGATCATGGGGCTCAATTTACATCAAATATAGTTCATTCAATCATGAAGGAATACAAAATTAAACAATGGAAATCAACTTCTTATCATCCACGGGCCAATGACCAAGTGGAGTCTACAAATAAGGTTTTGGAAGGAATCTTAACAAACATTGTTTGGCTTCACCAAACAGATTGGGTAGAAAGGCTTCCTGAGGCCTTATGGGCATATAGAACAACAATCATAGGCCATACAAACTAGTCTACGAAAAACATGTACATTTTCCCATTGAATTTCAAGTTTAAACTTTTTCAATCACAGCTGACTTAAGACTAGCCTATCTAAAGCTCAACAACCAAGATTCCTACATTTAAATGAAATAGATGTTATGTGATTACATTACCTATAGAAAACCACTTGTATACATCAGAAGAGAGCTAAATGGTATGACAGATTCATAAAGAAGAAAGAATTCAAGATTGGAGATCGGGCCCTATTGTTTGACTCAAGGTTTAAAGACTTCAAGAGTAAGTTTACTATTAATTAGGTGGGACCCTATGAAATTCAAAATGTGTTTGATAATGGTGCTGTAAAAATAAAAACAATTGATGAATAAAACATTTAATTTATATTCAATGGCTATATGCTAAAGTTGTATCATCAACCAGTTTCTAGGGATGATTTTGTTTCAAATTTTCAACATGCATAGATGGACATTGTGGATAGAGGGGTTAATACACCTCATCCACTTTCATCCTAGATTTGTATTTCTAAAATAATGAGCTAAATTTATTCCTTCTTGTGCTCATTAAACAATGAGAAGGCCATTTATCAATTTCAGGTTTATTCCTTTATCCGAGATTAAATAATGGAAAACGAACCCCTTTAGATTTTTCTTTAATCTTGTCAGACTCTTTAAAATTGAAACTACAGGCGATCATCAACCATCTTGGGCTCGAGAAAAGTCCATATGATAGTAAATGAGTTTTTTTTTTTAATTTTTTTCAGACTCTTTAAAATTGAAAATACTGGCAAGCATTAACTCTCCTGAGGTCAATAGAAATCCATAGGATAGTGTTCTAAAGATGTAAATATTATAGTTTGGTAATAAATTGAAACTACTCAGAGAAAGAGCCTCTCACTTTCAACAACAATGTGAATACTGTTTCTTGTAAATGCAGCATCGAAAAAGATAATTATGTACATTCTTGTAGATGCAAACATTTATGAAAACATGTATTCTCAATCCCTGTAAAAAAGAATCATAAAGGTTTCCTATAACATCCTTTAATTACAGGGATATTTGAGATTAAGTAATTTCAATATTTATTAGAAGAGAGATCATTTTTATGATTGATTACCTTTGTTAGAAAGTTTCATTGGAGAGAATTTACATTCATATCAATTATGAAAACTTTAGCACTATTAGCAAGAGAAATATTTATTTCCCGATTCCTGTAATTGAGAAAAGAATTTATGTAATATTAAGTAGTCAAGTTCAAATTCTTCTTGCAAGTAAAATTCAAATTCTTGCAAGAAAAACTTAGATTCCTGCAAGTGAAGTTCAGACTCCTACAAGTAAATTTCAAATTCTTGTAATTAAGCAATGGTTTCGTGTAAAATCAATCTCAAAAGAAAGAATATAATTGCACCAAAAAGATCTTTACTCCATCGTCGTAGCAATCGTGAAGGTAATAGAAAGATTACATTTTATACTTCTTTGCAAGGTAATGAGGAGGTAACTAATTGATTTACATTTACTTATTAAATAGAAAAGATTTTAGAAGGAAAGTGATTTTATTTTTAATTAAATCCTACACCACTCTCCATAACTTAACATTATTACCATGATTCATATCCTTTTTATGTAATTATTGTTATCATGACCACCTGTCAGTTGTGAATTATTATCCTATAACATCTAGTGGTGTCATCCTACTCATTATGATAAATTTGTTATGGCCAATGATTATGATAAACTTTAGTGGACTTATTATTTTTCTTCAATTTATTCAACATAATGTCACTTTTCATAATCATTGGCCATAAAAAAATTATCATAACAAGGAGAAGGCTGACACCACTACACATTACAAGATAATAATTCACAACAGACAAATGGTCATGGTAGCAATAATTACAAAAAGAGGGTATGAATCATGGTAATAATGTTAATTTATGGATAGTAACGTAGGATTTAATTAAAAATAAAATCACTTTCATTCAAAACTCTCTTCTATTTAATAAATAATTGTAAATAAAATATTTACCTCCTCATTACCTTGCAAGGAAGTACATAATGTAATATTGTTGGTACCTTCACCATTACTTCCATGATGGAGTAAAGACCTTTTTGCTGCAATTATCTTCTTTCTTTTGAGACTCATTTTACAGGAAACCAATGCTTAATTGCTGGAATTTGAACTTTACTTGCAAGAGTCTGAACTTCACTTGCAGGAATCTGAATTTTACTAGCAAGAATTTTAGTTTTACTTGCAAGAAGAATCTGAATTTGACTGCTTAATATTACATAAATCTTTTCTCAATTATAGGAATATAGAAAGAAATATCTCTCATGCTAATACTGCTCAAAATTTTCAAAATTGATATCATTGTAAATTCCCTGCAATGCAAATTTCTAATAGAGGTTATCAATCATAAAAATGATCTCTCTTCCAATAAATATTGAAAGAAATTTAAGCTTAGAGATCCCTGTAATTAAAGGCTTTAACAGGAAACTTTTTTGATTGCTATGAAAATTATGAACAATTACTAAAAAATCATATTATAAATCCGTGTTGTATTACTGGAAAAACAAGTTCAATACAACAGACTATGTAGGATTTTTTAAAGTCACTTTTTCTCTGTAACCCAATTATGTATCATCTATCTAATTTTATACAAAAGATACATATTTAACCGAGATGCCCAAAATCATGGTCAATTCGGTATTTTTATGCTAAAAATAACTTAATATAACAACTCCAAATCTACAATGTGTATTCTTCTTTAGAATTTGTTGGAGAAAATGATGGCATTTCCATGATATTCTCCTCAATCTCATTGATTTGATACACCTTGCCTTCACTTATGGACCAGTCTTCTAGAATAAACATCCTTCTTGTTGACGTGGAACAAATTTGGTGGCATAACTCTTGTATTGACAAGTTTTGTACCTTTCAACCTCATTAGTAACAAAATAACCCTTCTATATATATTTAAGGATTAAAAAGAAATGACCAATATTAAAAATGTTTTTTACCTTAAACTTCATCCTTTAAATGCCAAAAATTGGTAAAATGGTGTGATATGAAGGTTCAGAAGGTATTATAACAAAAATGGTATGGTCATGGATATGGAAATTGTAGCCCAACTTTATGAATTGACATTTTGGAACCATTTCCAGGGAGGTGTAACAAACTGATGCTTAGGAGTTTAATTTGTTTCATAAAAAAAATAAAAAGTAAAAAATTCTCTTGATTTGAATATTACAGTATGGATTTGTTTATTATGGGTTGTAGGAATATAAGACGGGAGGTAATAATTTGTGCCACAACCATAGTGTGTCCTACAAAGCCAATTGAGATAAATATTGTATGTATATATTAAGAGAGAGTAGAGGAAGGTTTATTAGAACACCTAGAATTGGTAAACATAGAATTCCAAATAATTTGGATATTTTTCCCCCATATACTCATGTGATTGTAGAAGAAGAAACATGATCTGAAATTTCAAGAGAAGCAAAAAAAGGATCAAGTTCCATAAGTGATACATAAAAAATTCAACTAGAACCACTGGTTGGTTCTCCCCCTACAAAGTGGAATACAATTTATACTGTATTTTGGAATGAAAACATGACAAAAGAGGAAAGAGGATCTAATATAGGAGGTGACCTTATTGGAACTAGAATTGGTGGAGGATGTTGAGGAAATGGAAATGGAAATGGAGGAAGAAATGGACCACCACCAGAAGATAATGATACGGAAGCAAGATTTGGCTTTCCTAGTGGACATTCAATGAGCTGAAATTAGAATGAAGAATATTCCACCATTTGTGCTTCCGATGTTTTACGGTAGGATCATTGAAGACCTTGACTCCTTTCTATTTGAATTTGATATTTTATGTCACAGTTATGCTTATAACACTAATGCACAGAAATTGTGATTATTTCCTGCAACTTTGAAAGGATTTGCTCTACATTGGTTCGTGGGTTTAGGTGAAGGTACTATTGCATATTGGGATGATATGAAAAAGGATTTTCTTAAGAAATATCAACCTTATTGTAGATAAAGAGGTTCTCATAGGATATTTTCAAAATGATGTTACAAGAAAATGAAATCTTAGAAGATTATTTAGAATTTTTTTTATATAATTTGCAGAAATGTAAGGAACATGATTTGAGTCCTGACACAATTCATACTATATTTCTAAAATAAATCCATGATGAATATATAGATATACTTAATATAATGGGTGATGGTGATATTTCACATCTTTCATTTGACAAAATTAGTGATTTGTGTAGGAAATATTCAAGAGGAAAAGCTAAAACTGGTGCAAGCATAAGAAATCCATTATCTAAAGTTATTAAATCAGCTAATGGAGGTGTCAATAAGGAAGAATTAGGAAATTTAATAGATGGTTTTAAGACTAATATTTTAAATACTCTCACTTCTCAAATAGATGATTTGAATATTAATAAAAAGAAAGAAGAGCAAGAATAATTCTTATCTATATTTTGCACTAAATGTTGAAAAAACATCCATTAAGAGAGTGTCCTCTTGTTAATATTCAAATATTTTTTATTTGTGCGTATTTACACAAGATTGAAGAATGTCCAACATTACCAGAGCTAAAGACAACCTATTAAGGAGATTATCGGAATGTAGAATCAATTTACAATATTGCACCTCGGAGACCATGACAACCACATGGAATAGGTATGTATCAAGATCCTAATCAACAAAGTATTCCTTATTATATTGCTCCTCAGAATACATGGAATGCACCAATGCCATGGCAAGCATGATCTCCACAAGAAGCAAAAAATCAACCCCATCAATAGACCTAGAGGTGATTTCCTTATGGAAATATACCTCCTCATCCTTTTCCTCCACAGTTTCAAGCTCCACACCAAAAACAATCATATAAACAACCTCAGCCTCCATATCAGCAACAACCATACCAGTGATATCTAGAAATTCCACAACAATCACATCCTTCACAACAACCTCAATTAACTCAACCTCAACAATTACAACTTCCATTCAATCAACCACCTCCATGGCCTACACAACTACCTTCTCATTCAGTTGCAAATCCAACTAATAAAATAGAGAAACTTGTTTATAATACTGAATCCAAATCATTCCCTACATATCTTGTATCTCCAGAAAAATTACAAGAATTTTGTGTACATTATAGAAATCCATTAAAATTATAGGAATTTGTTGTAAAAGTAACAAATAGTCTTGTAGAATTAGAAGAGATTAATTGTGATCTGGTAGGGTTGTAAACCCAAAATCTATAGTGGTAATTGAAGAACAAATTGAAACAACTGTAAATAAAACAACTAAAACAAAAAAAATCCCTTTACAAGAGAAATTGAAAACAACAATGAAACAAACTGTCCCTTTCCAAGAACAACCTCAAACTTGTGGGACAAATCCACTTCCTAAGAGATTGATTTATGAAAAAAAATGATGTGCCAAAAGTTATATCTGAATTTGATATTATTGATGAATTGAAAAACATTACTGCAAAGATTCCCTTACTTAGAGAAACAAAAGATATATCAATTTACAAAAAAACAGTAAGGGAATTGTGTACTAAAAGAAGTGCAAAAATAAAATGATATCCATCCACAATACAAGTCATAGGTAAATTGGCAAGTCTCATGACTGTAGAAATCGTTGCAGAAAAATATGTTGAATCGTGCATTCCTATTGTAACAATACTAGTTAACAAATTTTCTATTTTTGGTACACTAATTGATTTAGGCACTACTATAAATGTAATGACAAAAGAAACCATGGATATCCTAGAAATAGATAACATCAGGGCAACCCCAATAATGTTAGAATTGGATGATAGATTAAAAATTAAACTTGAGGGAATTGTAGAAGACATCATTGTTTCTATTGACTCTTGGGCATATCCAGTTGATTTTATGATCCTTCAACCCAAATATACATTAAGAGACATCCTATAACTAGATACAAATAGCCTTGGAAGTCCAAGATAAGACAACCTTTACATGTCCAAGGGGAGCCTATTCTTATAAAGTACTACCTTTTGGACTTTAATGCACTTGCTACATTTCAAAGCGAAGTCTTGGCTATTTTTGTTGATTTAATTGATGATTATGTAGAGGTATATATGGATTATTTAACTGTTTACAACAACACTTTTGAGGAAGCCCTTGAAAAGCTAGAAAAAATGTTAAAAATATGCCAAGATTCAAATATTTCTTTAAGTAATGATTTTTTCTTTTAATGTTTAATGAAGGAGTTCTCCTTGGACATCATGTATCTTTCTTGGGTATTAAGGTAGATCCACAAAAGGTTGAAGTAATTGTTAACTTGCCCATTCCATCTTCTTAGAGAGATGTAAGAAGTTTTTTGGGACATGCAAGGTATTATAGGAATTTTATTAAAAGTATTTCGAAAATTGTCTCACCATTGTTTAAAATTCTTCCAAAAGATATTGAGTTTTATTGGAATAATGACTACCAAATTGCTTTTGATGTGCTTAAAGAAAAACCTTCCACAACTCCTATGTTAAGAGGACCTTATTGGACATTACCTTTCCATATATATACAAATGGTTATGATTCATCCATATGATCAGTTTTGGGGGAAAAAGAACAACAAAGAACATATTCCATTTACTATATTAGTAAAAACTTAACTCTGACTGAAATTAATTACATTATTATGGAAAGGGAATTTTTGGCAAGTGTTTATGCAATTAACAAGTTTCGTCATGACATTACAGGTTATGAAGTCTTTGTGCATACTACACATTATACTATTCGATATCTAATGAACAAACCAATAACAAATAGCAGAATCACAAGATGGTTTATACTATTACATGAATTTAATATCACAGTACTAGATAGGTCAGGAAGGGAAAATCAGGTAGAAATTTCCTTTCTTGAAGCAACAATTCTAGTGAGACCATTCCTATAGTAGATAGCTTTCCCATTGAAAATTTATTTTCAATTTCTGTTATAACACCTTGGTTCATTGATATTGCCAATTATTTGTCTATGGGAAAGTTTCCACCACACGTTTCATCAAAATAAAAGTAGAAAGTGATTAGACAAAGTACTAGATACTCTTGGATTCAAGGGGATATTTTATATACAAGAGTAGATATGGCCATCTGTAGATGTGTTAGAGAAGATATTATGTTAGATATATTGAAAGCATGTCATGATGAGCCATGTGGATGCCACTTTTAAGATAAAAGGACAACCTACAAAATTTTCCAGCTAGGATACTATTGGCCAAGTCTATTTAAAGATGCCCGAAAGTATGTGAAAAGTTGTGATAATTGCCAAAGAATGGGTTGTCCAGTTATAGTTGATGAAATGCCTCTTCATCCACAGGTTCATGTAGAACCATTCGAGAAATGGGACTTATACTTTGTAGGACCCATTAATCCATCATCAAAGAAGAAGAGATACATATTAGTTTGTACAAACTACGTGAAAAAGGCCTTGGAAAAAGCTAATGAAGAATCAGTAGTGGATTTTCCTTTGGAAGATATTTTTGTTCGTTTTGTGTTACCTAGAGAGATAGTTACTAATTAGGGGGCTCAATTCACATCAAATCTAGTTGAGTCAATCATGAAGGAATACAAAATTAAACACCAAAAATCAACTCCTTATCATCTACAGGCCAATGGCCAAGTGGAATCTATAAATAAGGATTTGGAAGTTATCTTAACAAAGATTGTTCAGCTTCACCGAAAATATTGGTCATAAAGGCTTCTTGAGGCCTTATGGGCATAGTACAACCGATCATACCCCATATGAACTAGTCTTTCGAAAACAGATACTTTTTCCCATCGAATTTCAAGTTAAAACTTTTAAAATTGCAGTTGAATTGGGATTAAACCTGTCTAAAGCTCAACAACAAACATTCTTATAGTTAAATTAATGTTAGGTCCCTATAATACTAGTGATTCCCCCATTACTATTGTCGTTGTATCCCTTATTGTTATTGTTGTGTTGTTATTGTCCCCATATTTTTATTATTGTCCCCATATTTTTGTGCCTTTATATTATTATTGTTAGGTCGGCTTTGGTTATATTGTGACCCCTTAGACTCCTATATATAGAAAGGAGGTTTTGTCATTTGAATCATCTAAGAATTGTTCATTTGTGTAATGTAAAGGAGGTTTCCCCCTTGAAGAGGCTTATTTCTAAGGCGTTGATCTATCTTTTCTATATTTTTGTGAGCTGGTTTCATAACATTTGGTATCAGAGCTTTGGATTATAAGGTTTCGCTGCTCCAAATAGGTCATCATGGAATTTTTTTTATAACTTTTTTTCTGTGTCATTTCAGAATCTAAAAAAAAACCGATTTGAGACAAAATGTCATTGAACCCCGGGTCCAAATTTTAGATCTTGCCTTGCTATATTTTCAGAGATATAATCTAAGGAAGTTAGGGTTTTTTGCAGATCCCCAATTACATTCTAAACAGGTGACCTTGGGAACATCGTCATAAATTTTTCTTTGACCATCAGATTGAATTTTCATAAGAAGTTACAGAGAGAGGACGAACTGTAGTTTTTTGGGTATGATTTTCGGAACCTAAGGTTGAAACAGTGACCTGCGGCACGTCGTACAAGTTCACTCTAATGAACCAGTCTATACTCAGGTCATCGTGGGATATTTGGCATAACTCTTCATTGGAGGATCCAATATTGATCAGACTTGTGGGGTTAGAAAGATTACTCAGAGGGTTACCATAGTAAGAAATTTTAGACCTTGGAGATCCAAAATTACAGTGATACATCAGATTCAATATCGAGCTCCTACAAAGTGAAAAAAGGTGTGTAGTTTTTTTAAATTTTTGCATAAGCTTGGTTTGAAAAAGTAGTTTGAAGGAATTAAAAGGGAATAATGAATCATTATTATCGATAATTGATGCCCTGAAGAAAGAAAATGGAAACAACTATTAAGCAACTTGAAATCTCTAGCGTGACTCATGAAGAAGAAGAACAAATGCAACATGATATATCAAAATTACAAGACCAAGTGCAACAAATTTCACTCGCACAAAAAGTAACAGAAGGTAATATGGATGGTTTAAAGAAAGACATAGAAGCTAAGATGCATGGCGTGGAAGCTAAGATGGATGGTTTAAAGAAAGGCGTAGAAGCTAAGATGAATGACATGGAAGCTAAGATGGATGGCATGGAAGTTAAGATGGATGACGTGGAAACTAAGGTGGATGATTCAAACAAAGGCATGGAAGATTTGAAGACAGATTTGACAAAGCTTCTACAAGAAATTCTTACTAATGGTGAAAGGGTAGTAAAGTAAACTCATGATGAGAACAAAATAAATGTTAATCGTGATTTCATAGACTCTAATGTTGGATCTAATAACCACCATGTTCCAAAGATCTATATGAGGAAGTCTGATCGCAAGGATCTCAAAACATGGATACTACAGATGGAGCAATTTTTTGATCTTCATAATGTGAAAAACACACAAAAGGTATGCATTGCAACTTTATATTTGGAACCAAATCAGTTTGTATGGTATCGATGGCTTTGCACTCATAAACAAATTGTCACTTAGGCTATTTTTATAGATGAAATGATAGCACATTATGAGGATACAAAAATAAACACTTTTTTTAGCCAATTGATAAATCTCAAACAAAAGGGTTCAATGATGGAGCACATTGACGACTTCCAAAAATTGAATATAAGGGTAAAAGATATTCTAGAGGAGAATAGGATTGATGTGTTCATAGGGACTTTAAAAGATAACATCCAACATGAGGTTCACCTTTTGGAACCAGATTCATTAGAGAAGGCATTCAGGTTGGCAAGAAAAATGGAAAGAAAAATTATGGCAACAAGGAAGTGTACCACTCACAATCATATGGAAGTGTTACTACCCCTAGCCATCCACAACCTACAAGGTTAACACCACAACAATTGGAAGAAAAAAGACCGAAAGGGCTTTGTTACAGTTGTGATAGCAAATACACTAAAGGTCATAAGTGTGATGAGAAGAAATTATTTTACATAGATTGTGAAGAGGAGGAAGAAAAGGAACAGGAAACGTCAATAGAAGAGGATATACACCAGGAACAAAGCCTAGAAAAAGAAGAAATGAATCCGACCATATCTTGTAATGCATTGGCTAGAATTACCACTCCTCAAACTATCAAGATATAAGGGCATATCAAGAAGAAAAAGGTAATAGTGTTCATTGATTCAGGAAGTACCCATAATTTTATTCATTGTAAGATAGCCAAGGAATTGAATTTCTTCCTATATCTAGCACCAGAGTGTCAAGTGATGGTTGCAAGTGGAGGAACCATAAATTGCTCAGGAAAGTGCCATAATATCAAGCTATCCATGGGAAAATATGTATTGAATAGCCCAATGCTTTCCATTCCAATGGGTGGTGCTGATGTTGTACTAGGAGTACAATGGCTACAATCCTTGGGTACAATAGCTTTTAATTTTCAAGAATTTTTCATCAAATTCTCTTCAGAAGGAAAGGAAGCTGAATTAAGGGGTATAGTAGGGAAACCGGGAAACATAATCAACTCTAATGGAATGACAAACCTTCTAAAGAAAGAACAACGAGGCATAATTGCACAATTATGTTCACTAGAGGTTCCCACATCGAAATCATCCATTTCTCCAGATCTCCAAAAAGTCTTGGACAATCATTCCAAGGTATTTGAGACTCCCAAAGGCCTCCTACCTATTCGTGATCATGATCATGCTATTAATTTGATTCCAGGAAGTGTTCCTCCAAAAATCAGGCCTTACAGATATCCCTATGTCCAAAAGAGTAAAATTGAACGTATGGTTGCAGAAATGCTAGAGGCTAGTATAATTCAACCTAGTCAAAGTTCTTTCTCTGATCCAATAGTATTGGCTTACAAGAAGGATGGATCATGGCACATGTGTCCAGATTATAGGGAGCTCAACAAGCTCACTATTAAAGATAAATTTCCCATTCCTGTCATTGATGAATTATAGGATGAATTGCATGGATCAATTTACTTCACTAAGTTGGATCTTCGTTCAGGATATCATCAAATCAGAATGAAGACTGAAGACATTCCAAAAAAAGCATTTATAACTCCTGAGGGTCATTATGAATTTTTGGTCATGCCTTTTGGCCTTACTAATGCACCTTCTACATTTCAAGGTTTGATGAATTCCATTTTCAAACCCTTCCTTAGAAAATTTTTGTTAGTATTTTTTGATGATATACTAATCTACGAAAAGTCTTGGAAGGATCATGTCCAACATGTTGACATGGTTCTCAAACTATTGGAGGAGAAACAATTATATGCAAAAATCTCCAAATGTTTCTTTGGAGTACAAGAGGTGGAATATCTGGGTCATATTGTATCTCATGAAGGTGTTAAGGTAGACCCTAGCAAAATTAAAACCATTAAGGAATGCAAAATTTCCACATCCATAAAGCATCTATGAGGATTTCTCGGGTTGACAGGGTATTATCGCAAGTTTGTTAAGAATTATGGGAGAATAGCATCACCTCTAACAACATTATTGAAGAAAGATGCATTTTCATGGAATCCAGAAGCAACGAAGGCCTTTGAACATCTTAAAGAGGAAATGTGCCGAGCACCAGTCTTAGCTACATCAGACTTCACAAAAACCTTTATTATGGAATGTGATGCCTCAGGAAATGGAATTGGTGTTGTTTTAATGCAAGAAGAAAGACCCATTGCTTTTGAAAGTCGTCCAATCAAAGGAAAGTATTTACACAAAGCTATTTCTGAGAAGGAAATGTTGGCAATACTACATGCACTTAAGAAATGGCGACCCTACCTAATGGGAAGACACTTCAAGGTAAAAATAGATCATGATAGTCTTAATAATATTTAGAACAAATATTATCTTCAAAAGAATAGCAAAAGGGGTCACAAAGATGTTGGGTTATGACTTTGAAATCATCTACAGAAAAGGGAAGCAAAATGTTGTGGCAGATGCATTCTCAAGAAAGGATGAGGATGTGGAAGCATTTCTTTGTGTCATTTCTATTATCCAACTAGATTGGAGAAACGAAGCAAGGGATGAATGGAAGAATGACGAGGAAGTCTGGGCACTCATTCAAAAGATACAACAAGATCCTAGTACATTTGATACATTTAGTTGGAAAATGGATTTGTTATGGTAAAAGGATTGGTTATACCTATGTAGGAATTCCCAACTCAAACAAAATATTCTTAGGGAATTGCACAACTCTCCCTTAGGAGGGCACTCAGGATTTCTAAAAACCTACCACAAGGTTAAGAAGGATTTTTTTGGGATGGCCTTAAATCAGATATTCAAAATTTGTGGTGGAATGTTTGGTTTGCCAATAAAATAAAGTTGAAACAATGAATACCCCAGGACTTTTACAACCTTTATCCATTCCAAGCCAATGTTGGGAGGAGGTTTCAATGGATTTTATCATAGGTTTACCCAAGTCTAAAGGAAAGAGTGTTATCATGGTGGTAGATGACAGACTTACAAAGTATGCACACTTTTGTGCATTATCTCATCCATTTAAAGCGAGTATAATTTCTACTACATTTAGGAAACAAATCAGATGCTACATGGAAACCCAAAGATTATTGTAAGCAATAGAGATCCCATTTTCACTGGAAATTTTTGGACATAATTAGATTCTTGTCTTGGTACTCAGTTAGCTCATAGCTCATCTTATCATCCTCAATCTAATGGGAAAACTGAGATAGTAAACAAATGTTTGGAAGGATATCTCCATTGCTTTGTATTTGATAAATAGACACAATGGGTCAAATGGTTGCCTCTAGCTGATTGGTGGTATAACACTTCCTTCCATAGTGGAACAAAAATGACCCCATTTATGACACTTTATGGATATCATCCACCATCCATCTAATCATATTTAAGAGAAAATTCTAAGGTTCAAGCAGTGGAAGATCACATCGAGCATCAACAACAAGTTCTCCAACTCTTAAAGGATAACCTCACCTTGGCGCATAATAGAATGAAACAGCAGGCAGATCAAGATCGTAGCAAAAGAAGTTTTGATGTAGGTGATTGGGTATTCCTACACCTACAACCATATAAACAAATGTCCCTCAAGCAATCTATGAAGGATAGCAAATTATCACCAAAGCATTATGGTCCGTGCAAGGTGTTGCAAAAGATAGGTACTATGGCATACAAATTGGAGCTTCCTGCAGCTTCCCGAGTGCACCTAGTTTTCCATGTTTCATGCTTAAAGAAGGTTATAGGTGACAAGCTTCTAGTTCAAACAATATTTCCAAAACTTGATATGGAAGGAAAAATCATATTGGAACCTGAAGCAATCAAAGAAACAAATATGAAATCAATCAATTTCAGAGTATCTCATCAAGTGGAAGAACTTACCCGTTGAAGATTCCACATGGGAGGATGAGAATTTTATATATAAGCATCTAGAACTACTCAAGCGTTGAGGACAACACGTTTTTGAAGGAGAGGGGCATGCTAGGTCCCTATAATACTAGTGATTCCCCCATTATTATTGTCATTGTATCCCTTATTGTTATTGTTGTGCCCCTATTGTCCCCATATTGTTATTATTGTGCCCCATAGAATCCCACTATTTTTATTTTTGTGCCTTTATATTATTATTGTTAGGTCGACTTCGGTTATATTGTGACCCCTTAGACTCCTACATATAGAAAGGAGGTTTTTTTCATTTGAGTCATCTAAGAATTGTTCATTTGTGTAATGTAAACAAGGTTACCCCCTCGAAGAGGCTTATTTCTAAGGCGTTGATCTATCTTTTCTATCTTTTTGTGAGTTGATTTCATAACAATGAATTAGATGAAATGTGATTAGATTCTCTATAGAAAACCACTCTTATACAACAATAGGGTGCTAAATGGCATGACAAATTCATAAAGAACAAAGAATTCAAGACTAGAGATTGAGCCCTATTGTTTGACTCAAGATTTAAATAATTCAAGAGCGAGTTTACTACTAATTGGTTGGGACACTATGAAATTAAAAATGTGTTTGATAGTGGTGTTATAGAAATAAAAAAAAAATAAAATTCATGAATCAAACATTTCATTATAGTCAATTGCCATAGGCTGAAGATGTATCATCAACTAGGTTCTAGGGATGATTTTGTTTCAAATTTTCAACATGTAGAGATGGAAATTGTGGATGAAGGGGGTAATACCCCTCATCCAGTTTCATCCTGAATTTATATTTCTAAAAGAATGACCTAATGTTGTTTCTTCTTGTGCTCATTAAATAATGAGAAGGACATCTATCAACTTTAGGTTTATTCCTTTATCTAGATTTGATAGATTAAAAAACGGAAAAGGAGCCCCTTTATAGTTTTATTTAAGTTTTTCAGACTCTATAAAATTGAAAATACTGGCGAGCATCAACCATCTTGGGGTCAAGAAAAATGCATAGGATAGTAGCTAAGTTTTCTTTAAGTTTTTCAGACTCTTTAAAATTGAAAATATGAGTGAGCATTAACTGTCCTTGTCTCGATAAAAATACATAGGAGAGTGTTTTAAAGATGTAAATATTATATTTTGGTAATAAATTGTAGCTACTAAGAGAAAGAGCCTCTTACTTTTAAAAACTATGTGAATATTGTTTCCTGTAAATGAAAAATTAAAACAAACATTTCTATACATTCTTGTCGATAAAAGAATTTTTTAAAACATTTATTCTCAATCGATGTAAAAAAAAAATAAAAAGAGTTTCATGTAAAAGCCTTTAATTACAAAAATCTCTGAGCTTAAAGTACTTTCAATATTTATTGGAAGGGAGTTCATTTTTTTGACTAGTTACCTCTGTTAGAAAGTTGCATTGGAGAGAATTTACATTGATATCAGTTATGAAAATTTTGAGAAGTATTAACAAGAGAAATATTTCTTTCCAAATTCTTGTAATTGGGATAAGATTTATGTAATATTAAGCAGTCAAGTTTAGATTCTTCCTGCAAGTAGAATTCAAATTCCTGCAAGAAAAATTCAGATTCCTACAAGTGAAGTTCATGCTCCTGCAAGTAAAGTTCAATTTCCTGCAATTAAGTAATGGTTTCCTATAAAATAAGTCTAAAAAAAAAGACGTTAATTGCGGCAAAAATATCGTTACTCCATCATGGAATAAATGGTGAAGGTACCAACAAGATTACAATTTGTACTTCCGTACAAGATAATGAGGAGGTAACTAATTTATTTACAATTGTTTATTAAATAGAAAAGAGTTTCAAAAGCAAGTGATTTTTTTTTTAATTAAATCCTACGCGAATCTCCATAACTTAACATTATTGTCATGATTCATACCATTTTTATGTAATTATTTTTATCATGATGAATTGGTCGTTGTGAATTATTATCCTATAATGTCTATTGGTGTCAGCCTGCTCCTCCTTATGATAAAATTATTATGGCTAATGGTTATGAAAAGTGACATTTGTACCTTTGCTTACAAATATCACTTTTACCCGAAATCGAATTATTTCCATTTTTCGTGATATAATCCACATCCATTTTTGAATTTCAAAATATCGTAATGATTAGTGTCGTTACTTTGTCTCATTCCATGTATCCCCAAAACCAAGTTTAAGCCTTCTGACTAGAGAAAAGATTGATAATGGTGACCCCAGGAGTGGTATGTATCAAGCCTTATGGAATGATATCCTAGAACCTTTTCCATCCTGTAGGATACATTTTTATAGAGTTTGGCTACTCCCATTTTTTGGAAGGTTTCAAGGGCATAATGTTACAGTGATAGAACAATTTTCTAATACATTCAATTGGGAAAAAATAAGGATTGACAACAACCACGGAGGAAACCCTAGCTAGGGTTATAGGACTACCACAAACAAGTGAGAAGTGGTTTAAAGGGAAGAGGATAACAAAAGGAGAGCCTACACAATTTCTGAATAGAGCACATGTGAACGTTGACTAGACCAAAGGAGTATCAAGACTGTGGCTAAGAGACCCATGGGGCTTCATTTCTTATTTCTTGCATAAATATGTTACATGTGAGGGAAAGTATTTTATTAGCTTCCTCTTCCATAAACGATTGATGTAGCATATCAAAAAGATTCCAGGAGGATATATTTTCCTTTTTTCTTGCATAAACGTTTGTCAGAAATGGCAGTCAATTTTCAAAAATTCAAAGGAAATAAAGAAGGGTTCTTGTATCATCATGGTTTAGTTAAATTACTCGTGTTAGACTAATTGGTTAGATTGAATCAAACATGGAGTGATTTTCTACAAAGAAACCAATTTGGAATTGAATATGCAGGGCCTCATTAAAACCCTAATTAAATTAATCCAGGCCCTAATGAGAGAAAAATTGAAGGGGGTGTACCAAAGAGACTAGAAAATCCAATTTCCCAACAACAAGAGAATATAGAACCTCAAGGCCAAAATCAAATTGAGAAAAATAGGGATGAAAAACAGGAGATACATGAAAAATTCAGAGAACAAGGGTTACAGGAAAGACAAAAGGAACAAAAATCTCCACCATCCCCAGAGGTTATTAGGTCCTCCTCTACTGGAAAGAAAGTAAGAGTCAGTTCTGTCCGAGTGCTAATAGCTGGTGCGAGGCTTACTAGGGGGCAAATGTAGTTGCTAAAAGACATTTATAGAGAGGAATACACCCTTATCAAATCACGAAAACTTTCTAAGAAACCTAAAACTAAATCCCATATTTTGTATCAGGAAGCTCTCAATGATGTGTAAGATGAACAAACTGAAGAGCTTCAAGAGGAACTTCTCAAGAAGTTGCAAGTTGAACAAACAAAAAAAAATCAAGAGGAACAAGAAATATATACTAGGGGAGATTATACTAAAGAGGCCTATACAGAACCAAGCCAATTACCTCCATAGGAACAAGAAGAATACTTGCTTCAAAACCAATCACCATAGTGGGAACATGAAGCATATGAATGACAATCAACTGAGCAATTTCAAAAGAAAAGAAGCCCTAAAATTTAGATAAACGATATGTTGAATAAATTGAAGAAAACTAATAAGACCAGTAAAAAGTTAAAATATAATTTACAGAAGGAGGAGATGGTCAATGAGAAAATAAAATTAGAGAGTGAAATGTTGAAGGATAGGGCTTACAGAAACAAAGAAAAATGCAAAAGCCTCAAAAGGAAATGCAAAGATATGTATTGATAAAGTCTCAACAACACTCAAATAAATAAAATATTAATGATAAGGATCAGAGGATTGAAGGAAAAATCAAAAGAAAGAGTTGACAGAGCAAAACCCTTCAATACCAGTCTAAATATTCTTATTCAAGAAACTAGAGAAGTTCAGGACAAAAGGGAGGTCAAATTTTCATAGACAGTCAAGAAAAAAGAAACAAATTTAGCAAATGATTAAGCTACTGGCAAAAAGGTCTCCAATTTTGATACGCATTGTAGATTTGGAGTTGTTGTATTAAGTTATTTTTACCATAAAATATCGAATTGACTCTGATTTTGGGTAGGTCGATTAAGCAGTTGTATTTTGTATAAATGTAGATAGATGATACATAGAGGGGTTAGAAAGAAAAAGAGACTTAAAAAAACCTACATACTCTATTGTGTTTATCCTATTTCTTGAGTAATACAAGGTGGATTTATAATATGATTTTACAGTAACTGTTCATAATTTTCATAGCAACACTTGCGAGGAAGGCCCCTTGGTACGTGTTTCTTATATTTATTTTATATGTTTAAGCTTTGATATGGTTTGGTGTTACTTCTATTTAAAATTCATGAGATGTATGTGTCAAACAAACATGCTCTATTTTCTTGTAATTACTTAATGTTCCTATAATCGTGTGTCAGAATTTCTTGTAGTTGTGTGTTAAGACTTCCTATAATGATCATGTATTTACAACAAGAATCCTTGTAATAATTATTGGATTTCCACTAGTGATCCTATAATCACACATAAATTACTGTAGTAATTTTAGGATTTCCTATAGTGATACTGTAAACACGCAAGATGCTACATATTTGTTGTAATTACATAATTTGTGCCCTTCAGTAATTTTTTTATATTGAATTCACTTTGAATATTGATGCTTTGAATAATTTAATTAATAATATTTTTATAATTTGGGTTTTGTAAAAGAGTGTTTTTTAATTAGACTTTTCTTATGTAACTCGGAACACTAATTATATTTAAATTTATTTCTAGAATGATCTTAATTAATTTTGATGAGCAATTAGTTCAGATGGATTATCTAGTGAAGAAATGTGATATATCTTGTTAAATTTGTAACTTTGTGTCAACAAGTCAAAATTCAATTTAAGAATCTGGAAATCAGCGTAAGGTGAATCAACTTTGGGATCTACTTGTATATGCTTTGTGATTTATTTTGATGGGAAAATATTAAGAACCAGTTTACACGTGTTTCACCTCGAAGTTTACCTACCCGGATTGACAAATAAATGTTAATTTATTTATCCCACTTTATGACAAGACACCCATATTGGAGAGAACCTTCACTTAGAAGCCTTGGAAAGATAAAGGTTCAATATTATAGTTAGCTCCTAACATGTTCTATAATTTAAATTTCTTTCTCAATATATTCACAATATTGTAATATGATCTATGGTACCACTTTATCACTTCTCCTTCCCCTATATATCCTTATTAAGGAAGCAAGGGTAACTTTTGTTTTCTTTTCTCATTGGATTAAAGCATTTTGGGTTGCATTAATTCACTTTTTTTATTCAAATGACCCTACCATGGCTCATTCAAAAGAACACATTCATATTCATTGGGTTCCTTTTTTGAAAATTCACCAAACTTATTATATATATACCATTGAATTCTCTTGAAGTTATTTCTAACACATACACAATAATTATCTATCAAGCTATCAAACCTTTTCAAAATATTCCCTCTAAAATTTTCTAAATACTTTATTGGGATTTTATTAAAAGTATTCCTAATGTATAAGGAAACATTATTTGAGAAATATCCTCCCTTTCAATTGAACTCCCCATTGAGAAGTCCATAAAGTTCTTTTGAAAGATGGTCATCAACTACATTCAAAAGATCCACTCCATAGACCATTAGGCCTCTTTTGAAGGACATCCTTCAAAGCTCCCTAATGTACTATGAAGCTTCTTCAAAATATTGATTCTACATGTTTCAAAATTTCCCGATGACATATTAGGCCTCTTTGAAGGATCACATTTACATCTTTCAAAACTCCCTATTAAACTATATATCCTCTTTGAAAGAAATTTTTTCAAAACTCTGCAATGAATTATTGGGCCTCTTCAAAAGATCAAATCTACATAGTTCGAATATCCCTAATGAACTATTGGTTCTCTTTAAAAGATCAACTTTACATCCTCTGAAAATTCTCAATGAACTATTCAGCCTCCTAGAAATAATTTTCTCACATATTGCCAAAGTCCCCGATGAACTAATGGGCATGTTCAAAAGATCAACTTCATATCTTCTAAAAGTTCTTAATGAAATTGTTGTAGTAGCTACAACCACCCTCCAAAATTTTTCCTTAGCCTTGTTTTGGAGCCTCCCTTGCAACCTTCACAACAGCTTGCCTTGCTTCATCAAGTTCACAAGCTTTAGTGTCTTTCTTGCACAAAGGAAGCCTGTCAGTCATAGCTCGATCCATTCCCCTCACAGGCTGTTCATCCTGACTTGGTCCAGTTGTAGGCTGAGAAAATTCCCTTTGAAAATCGTGCATTTCTGGAGGGCAACCAGCCTTCCCTCCAGAAATTGCGCAATCCTCTCTGGCATCCTGCTGGGCTTTAGGATTGCACAATCCTGCCTGCCAACACTCCCAACAGGATTTGCACAAATTTCCCCAGCAAGGCTGCTCAGCCCATAATTTTCACAAATCTAGGCAGCAGTCAGCTACTCTGCCCAGAAATTGTGCAAATATCTTAGGAAGCCAGCCTAGCTCCTAGCCATAAATGCGCATTTTTCTCCAGCAATTAAGCAATCTCTTGCATGTGTAGCTGAGTTGACCAGTTCCCTCTGGGAGTGAGCAAAATAGACTTTCATACACAGGGTGCTTCTCCCAAGGCAGCATGCAAAGGAATCCCTTGTTTCAGGGATCTATGTTTAGCAGTTGGAGGTTACATGCAAGGAGCAATTCCGAAACCTCCCACCAAGTGTCACTTCCCCTAGATTCATGGAATGCACGTCACAACCTCAATGTTATCGAAACTCATCAACTGGATGCTACAGAACTCATTCCTCACATCAACCTTGCAGCTATTACATCCCACATCACATCTAGGAGTGGTCGACACATTCAGCTCGGCTCTTTTGGGAAAGGCCAGCTTCCCTTGCCTTGTGTTGCATTTCTATCGATTTTTGTGTTTTCGCTGGTGGAAGTACTGTTTTCTTGATTTCTTTGAATGCTTGTTGTCATTTACATGTATACTCGCTTGTCCTAGATCTGTTTCAGTTTTTGTTGCTATCTCACTGTTGTCAAATGCATGAAACTGTTTTGCACAGACGTTCGCCCAACTAGGGAACTACCTCACCCACATGCATGTTGATCTATTTGTTGAATATTTCATTCATGTTTTACATGCACTCTTAATCACTTTTGCTATCACTTAGTGTTTCCATGCTTTCACTAACTTACTTGCTTTCAGTTTCCTGTCAGCGAGTTGAGCCAACCTTGGCCCAGGCTCTGCCTTCACCAAGGCTGCATTATGAAATTTGGGAAAGGAAGGCTCACTTTCCTCTCCAGATTTGTGCATTCCTACCCATCACTGGCCTCCAAGACTGTTTTTCACATTTATGGAGGATAATGGCTACTTGGCCCAAGAAATTGTGAAAATATGTCACTATGCTAGCAGTCCTTCCCAGTTGGAATTGCACATTGTGTAATCCCAGTAGTCAGCAACCAAACTATACTATGCATTACACAGTTCCAGCAATCAGTCAGTCTCCTAGAAGCCCAGACTATGCCTTGTGCAGTCTTGGCAGTCAGTCTCTTGACCTCCTGGCCGAAAGTATGCAACCTTCACGATCATGCACCCATGTATGTTGCAAGTCAGTTCTCATCTTCATTTTGGTTTCTGACTGATATATTTCTTTCTGTGAGTGTTGCCATGTCTTCAGGTATCCTAGGTGTTTATCTACCTCTCAGCAGTACAGGTACAATGGTTTCTAGGAGAGCAAAGATGAAGACACCGTTCAGAGCACTCTTGGGGATGCATTCAATCAAGTGTCCATGGACTTGCCTACCCATGAAGACATCAAGTTGTTTGTAGACAAGGACATCAAGCAACAACAGCATGAACAACAGCTGAAGGCAGCATAATGAATGCAGTGAATGCAAGAGGAAGGTTGTTGACAACACAGAGGCGGAACAAAGTTGCAAGATCAAGCAGATCCACTGATAATGAAAGCAACTTTGGAGACTCAAACTATGAAGTGACGACGCAACATGAAGATCGTGCAAAGGCAGAAGATGGAACAAAGAAGGAGTTGCATGTCTTGAAGTAGCAGAAGAACATGAAGCTACATGGATAGATGAATGAGTTGCAATAGGAACAAGAACACCAGTGGGCGCAACATGCACTCATGGAGGAAACTGCACACGTACAAGTTAAGGATCCATCCCAGCAGTTGACACAGAGAAGACATGGTGAGTAGTTTTGTTGATCGCATGCAAGGGATTCAACAACATGCATATCATTGAGCGCACATATGCAATCCAACCCATTCAACACACTCACCAAGGTGAAGACAAGAAGCAAGTCCAACTGTGGTTGAACACGCACTTCAGCAAGTTGATGCGCATGACCACCAGCACACACTTGAAGATCAGCACAGGAATTATGCATCATTGCATTACTGGTTCAATCGTACCCAAGAAGACCATGCACATGTTAGCAAACGAGTTGGATGAAGGGGCCAAACCAATGCACCAGTTGCAATGGAGGCAAGAGTTCGCTTCAGCAAGATGTCACCACGAGGTACATGCACAACATCACAAACAACCAAGCTTGGCATCAAATCACCAGCTTCACCATCACAAGCATGTCAAACAGTTGGTCTCACCACAGCAGACCGAGTGTCAGTGATGCCTTGCAAGGCTTGCTCAAGCCATGTTGTCTCACATGAGTACATGTGCATTGTAATGTTGAGTCATGTCAATTGTAAGTTGAGTGTCAACAGTTGGATGTAACATTCATAGAGTAGGTGATCAGTCATGAGGGTAGTTGAACTATCACAAAGGGGAATGTCAAGGGTCACCCCACCCTTTGCTATAAATAGTCCCTTGTAACTCATTGTATAAGCTTTTGGTTAGCCAAGCTTCTACTAAGATTATCTTGAAGAAGGCTTGGATAGTATTATAACTCACCTTGGCTTCTCCACTGCATGGA
This sequence comes from Pinus tabuliformis, assembly GCA_031772625.1. Classification (NCBI taxonomy): domain Eukaryota; kingdom Viridiplantae; phylum Streptophyta; class Pinopsida; order Pinales; family Pinaceae; genus Pinus; species Pinus tabuliformis. Next base: position 776,785,735 of record CM062804.1, on the reverse strand, counting down.
GCTAGTACATCTCTTTGGATGTGGTTGTAACGTTCCACTTTTGTGGCTAGTAGGTTTACATGGATGTATTGTATGATTGAGACATACACTTCTTTATATAATAAGATCCAACACATTTTCATGCATATGTTGTTATTGTAGTTGGACTGCTCCGGTTGCCTTAATGATATATATTGTTTAACTTACGTACTTGTGTATGAACTGATTTGTATGAAATTATATGAATCTTGTTGTTAATGTGTTTCATATGTTGTTAATGTTGTCATCGTCCGTGTCGACTCCTTGGTTAGACATCAGACATGACTTTCACCTTAACCTTGTTGTAACAACCATCGTACTCATCTCAGACTGATCCATGAGTGTTGTACGTGCTATCTTACCTTGTATGATGTGACTTCTACATCCGAGTGGATTTCTCTACCAAAAGTTGTGCATGTCCTTTTGTGTTGTGTGTTCCTAGCTGAGTTGGGACTCATCCATTTCAACCTGGAACTCACCTTCACCTTCTTCTCCCTTCGAAGTGTCATAACCTCTCATACACCTTCCTTGACTCACTACATCAATCACACCCTTGCTACTGATAGAGTTATCTTACTTTCCTCTATGCAACATTGCGTTCAAGGAATTACCTTACGACCCACTGTTGGGACTCCTACACCAAACGTCTTGAGGTCTAATTGGGACTTCTTAACGGGGAGATCCCCTTGACATGTTGGTGGGTCCAGCACCGTAAACATTTCTAGCACTAGAAGGAGGGCCTGATGACAAGCTATAGCCTCTCATCTAGTTTTGAACCTTTGCATATCTTTCATGGAGTCTTGCACTCTTCTTCCCCTGAGGTGTTTTTTGAATCGTGAAGATGTCTCCATCTTGGGGAAGCTTTTCGATCTCTTGTCCACTCACAGGTATGATGGTGAAGGCGAAGTGGCCTGGCTTGAGCACTTAGATAACTTTCTTTCCATGATTCATGAGGAATATGAGTTTTCTGACGAACAAGCTAATTTGTTGCTTGCATACACACTTCGTGAATCTCCATTTCTTTGGGTGCTCAGCCTAACAGCTGACACCGTGCACTCATTTGAGAACTTCTGTGATCTTATTGAAGACACATTCTATCATTTTGATCCAGACCATATTGACTGGAAACTGTTACAGCAATGGAGGGCTCTGCATGAATCCATTATTGATTTTTGGCAGCGCTTCCATGACTTGCAGTTTCAAGCTTCGAGGAGCCAGATGAAATTTGCTTATCTTTGGGGCCGGTTCAAGTTTTTCCTTAAGAAATATACCCATCCCAAGAGAAAGTTTCAGATTAAGCCTCACTCAACATTCTTCATTGATGGAGCTGTGCAATCTCATGTTGAAGCGGGCACTATCTCAACTGGCTGTCAGCCTTCCTCTTATTCAACAAATCCACCAATGCCTAGTGATGTCGAGGATCATTCTCACACACTTGTTCATCCTTCACACCCTCCCAACATCACTCCACTCAATTTTAGCACATATTTGTTTGCGAGTCCTTCGAGTCCTGATATAATTTTTTTTCTACGACCTTCGTCTTCACACCTGAGTGTTCCTCCGGATGATGTTGTCTTGTGTTCATCCATTATGGACTCTTCACTTGTTATGAATGAGGAACAACCCACTGACGGAGTTGGTGTTGCACAACCAACATGCACTGTCATTCATGAAGAGTATGAGTGGGAGCTTGAGCATCAACACTCGGTGAAGGATGACTCTGTTTCGTCTGAGCCCCCTCTTTTCTTTCCTAACATCACTGGTGAACCTGCCATCCATGATTTCGCATGTGTGTCTTCATCCATAGATGCACCCATTATTGATCTTTTGCAGGACACATTGTATGTTAGCCCATCATCCAATAATGGAGAGGACCAATCATTCATTAGAAATCCACTTGATCTTTCCTCTTCTTTTTTAGGAAATGTAAAGGGTGAACATCCTTCCTCTTCATCTACCCTTCTGTGTGATTCATTAAACAATGAGGATGCCAACCAACATCCTAAATTTTCTGATCTTGGTTGTCGTGATCTCAGTTGTCGTGATCTCTTCACCTCATCATCCGATCATGACGTTGATTCACTCGTTGTTAATTCATCTAAGCCATTGGTCTACAAAGATCCATCTGCCAACAAAGTCGAAACCCCACAGACCATCGAGGTAGTTCAGCCCGAGCTGATGGTTATGTCAGGCCCTTGTTGTCCTGAGGTTGGTTTCACTTGCAATCAGGAAATTGTTCAAACACTCAAGGCTCCTCATCACCCATCTGTATGCACTCAAGATCAATATAACACTCGAATTTTACTTCCTCCACTTGAACTACACGATCCCATTGCTCATGCATTGGAGGAGTCTTACATTGCAAGCACTCATGCACGACGCAAGTTATCTTTGTTTCTTTTGTTTTCTTTCATGTCACAGTCAAAAGTGTGCTTATGCTTCAAAGTTGCATGTAGTGTCACACAACACCATGATAAGTCTGCAGAGTGCCCTTCATATACATGCACTCACTTATGTCCTTTGGGAACTTTGAATCACGAAGTGTGGTTGTCTTCATTGTTGTATCTTTCTTGCTTGTTGGTTCGCACAACTAGGTTGCTCGTGGACCAAGCCTTCACCAACATGGGTCTACCAATATGCCGGTGGCTGCATTGGAAGTATCACTTCACATGATCAAGCCCATGTACCGTTAGTGTTGGAATAGGAGTAGTGTTTTCTTTCAGTTGTTTGATTGCATGCTTGTTTTCTTACATGCTTTTTTTGCTTGCTTGTTTGCTTGCTTATTTGTTTACTTGCTTCACTTTCATTTTTTCTTCTACTCTTTCTTTGCTTTGTTGATTGTTAGCTTGTTCGCTTGTTTCGTTCATAGGTTATTTTTGCATGAAACCATGTAAGACTCTTGAAGTAAGTTGGGTAAAGTACAAGAGAGCTTGTACAACTATCACTACTTGGTTATATGTCATCTTGCCTTTGTATGATGAGCTTGTTAGTTTTAGTCCATGATACGTTGAAGGAAAATATGTATTGTTCAAAGTGAACCTTGGTGTAAACACAACGCTTGCGCACTAACTAGTGTCACCTTCTCTAGTCGATTATTTTTGGGTTAACCCTTGTCAGCTCAGTCAAGTAGAGTAAGGTAAGGGGGAAAACCTTAACAGGCATGTCAAAGATACAATAAACTACTTCTCTACTGGAACAACCTCTTCTACTCTCAATAATTCAGGATCCCTCTTCCACTTCTGAAATGAATAAGTGCTAAGCACAGTGAAAAATAAAATAATGAAAAGTAAAAAATGAAAAATGAAAAATGAATAAGGAAAAAGAAGAGAAAGGATTCCTGTGCAGGAAGGTGATGCAAGTAACTCCGTCGGGGTACTAACCAGGCTCACTGGTAGCAGATCGATGCTTTTGTTCCTATGTGACTCCATCGGGGTAATGTCTAGGCCTGCTGGTAGTGGAGCAACACTAGAGATGAAACTAAGACTCTGACAATTATACTACTTGTGCACTTATATACCCCTTGACCCCAATCGAAACAATTGTGTTGCCTTGGCTTCGAATGTGTGTCAATCAACCAAGGGTTTGGTAGATGCTACATCTTACAATCAAGTTAGTGTGAAACCAAGATGAGCTAAAAACTGAACAATACTTTCGGAGGTGTTAGACTTGCTTTTCACGAACAAGGTCCATTCAGAGAGCTGGAGTTCTACCAGTGTGTCACCAAGATTTGTAGCAGCTACAACCACGCTCCAAAATTTTTCCTTAGCCTCATTTTGGAGCCTCCCTTCCAACCTTCACAGTAGCTTACCTTGCTTCATCAAGTTCAAAAGCTTCAGTGTCTTTCTTGCACAAAGGGAGCCTCTCAGCCATAGCTTGATCCATTCCCCTCACAGGCTGTTCACCTGGACTTGGTCTAGATGTAGGCTGAGCAGCTTCCCCTTGAAAATTCTGCATTTTTGGAGGGAAACCAGCCTTCCCTCACGAAATCCTCTTTGGAAACCTGCTGGGCTTCCGAATTGTGCAATCCTACCTACCAACACTCCCAAAAGAATTTGCACAAATTTCCCTAGCAAGGCTGATTAGCCCATAATTTGTGCAATTCTGGACAGCAGTCAGTTGCTCTACCCAGAAATTGTGCAAATGTCCTAGGCAGCTAGCCCATCTCGTAGCCAAAAATGTGCATTTTTCTCCAGCAGTCGAGAAATCTCTTGCATGTGCAGCTGAGTTGACTAGTTCCCTCCAAGATTGAGCAAAACAGAATTGCATGCATGGGTTGCTTCTCCAAGGGTAGCATGCAAAGGAATCCCTTGTTTTAGGGATCTATGTTTAGTAGTTCGAGGTTACATGCAAGGAGAAATTTCGAAACCTCCCACCAAATGTCTCTTCCCTAGATCCGTGGCATGCACGTCACAACCTCGATGATATCAAAACTCATCAACTAGATGTTGTGGAGTTCATTCCTCACATCAACCTTGTAGCTCTAACATCCCACATCACATCTAGGAGTGGTTGACACATTTCGCTTAGTTGTTTTAGGGTAAGCCTGCTTCCCATGCCTTGTGCTGCATTTCTGTCACTTTTTGGGTTTTCTCTTGTGGGAGCAGTATTTCTTTGATTTCTTTGAAGGCTTGTTGTCATTTACGTGTATACTAGCTTTTCCTAGCTATGTTTCAGTTTTCGTTGCTATCTCATTGTTGTCGCATGCATAAAACTATTTTGCAAGGACATTCGCCCAACCAGTGAACTGCCTCACCCACATGCATGTTGATCTATTTGTTGAATCTTTCATTCATGTTTTTCATGCATTTTTAATCACTTCTACTATCACTTAGTGTCGCCATGCATTCTCTGACTTACTTGCTTTCAGTTGCTCGTCCACGAGTCGGGCCAACCTTGGCCTAGGCTCTGCCTTCACCAAGGCTGCATTGCGCAATCTGGGAAAGGAAGGCTCACATTCCTCTCCATATTTTCAAATTCCTACCCATCACTGGCCTCCGAGACTATTTTGCACATTTCTAGAGGACAGTGGCCTCTTGGCTAAGAAATTGCGCAAATATGTCCCTAGGCTAACAGTGCTTCCCAACTGGAATTGCGCATTGCACAATCCCAATGATCAACAACTAGACTAGACTGTGCATTGCATAGTTCCAAGAGTCAGTCAAGCTCTTAGCAAACCATACTGTGCCTGGTGCAGTCTTGGTAGTCAGTCTCTCGATCTCCCGACCAAAATTGCGCAACCGTCATGATCATGCACCCAGGTATGTTGCAATTCAGTTCTCATGTTCATTTTGGTTTTTGACTAATAGATTGCTCATCGTGAGTTTTTCCATGTCTTCAAGTATCCTAGGTGTTCATCTGCCTCTCAATAATACAGGTACGATGGTTTCCAGGAGAGAAAAGATGAAGACACCATTCAGAGCACACTTTGGGATGCATTCATCAAGTGTCCATGGACTTGCCTACCCACGAAGACATAAAGTTGTTCATCGACAAGGACATCAAGCAACAACATCATAGCGAGCATCATCATGAACAACATCTGAAGGTAGGATACACGAATGCAACGAACATAACAAATGCAGTGAATGCAAGAGGAAGGTTGTTGACAACACAGAGGCGAAACAAAGTTGCAAGATCAATAAGATCCACTAATAATGAAAGAAACTTTGGAGACTCAGGCTATGAAGTGACAACGTGACATGAAGATCACGTTGCATGTGATGAAGCAGCAACTCAGCAAGAACATAAAGCTGCACATACAGACGAATGAGTTGAAACATGAACATGAACAACAGTGGATGCAACATGCACTCATGGAGGAAACTGCACTTGTACAAGTTAAGGATCCATCCCAGTAGCTGACATAGAGCAGACATGGTGAGCAGTGTTGTTGATCGCATGCAAGGGATTCAACAGCATGCATATCATTTAGCACATGAATGCAATCCAAGCCATTCAACGCACTCACCAAGGTGAAGACAAGAAGTAAGTCCAACTGGGGCTAAACATGCACTTCGGTAATTTCATGTGCATGACCACCAGCACACACTTGAAGATCAACATGGACACCATGCATAAGTGTGTTTCTGGTTCAACTGTACCCAAGAAGACCATGTGCATGTTAGAAGACGAGTTGGATGAAGGGGTCGAACCAATGCACCAGTTTCAATGGAGGCAAGAGTTCGCTTCAGCAAGATGTCAGCATGACATACATGCACACCATCACAGATGACCAAGCTTGGAATCAACTCACTAGCTTCACCATCACAAGCATTGCAAAGAGTTGGTCTCACTATAGTGGACCGAGTGCCAGTGATGTTGCAAGTCTTTCTCAAGACATGTTGTCTCACATGAGTACATGTGCATTGTAATGTTGAGTAATGTCAAGTGTAAGTCGAGTGTCAACAGTTGTATGTAATAGTCATAGAGTAGGTGAAGGGTCATGAGGGTAGTTGAACTGTCACAAAGGGGAATGTCAAGGGTCACCCCACCCTTTGCTATAAATAGTCCCTCATAACTCATTGTATAGGCTTTTCGTCAACCAAGCTTCTACTAAGATTATCTTGAAGAAGGCTTGTACAGTATTGTAATGTGCCTTGGCTTCTCCATGGCATAGATCTAGTACATCTCTTTGGAGGAGCAGGTAGATGTGGCTATAACATTCCATTGTTGGGGCTAGCAGGTTTACATGGATGTATTATATGATTGAGACTTACACTTCTTTATATAATAAGAGCTAGCACATTTTCATGCATATGTTGTTATTGTAGTTGGATTGCTTTGGTTGCCTTAATGATATATGTTGTTTAACTTATGTACTTGTGAATGAACTTATTTGTATGTAATTATATGAATCTTGTTGTTAATGTGTTGCATATGTTTTTAATGCGGTCATTGTCTGTGTTGACTGCTCTGTTGAACATCAGACAGACGTTTCACCTGAACCTTGTTGTAAAAATCATTTCTCTCATCTCAGACTGATCCATGATTATTTTATGTGCTATCTTACCTTGTATGATGTGACTGCCACATCTGAGTGGACTGCTCCACTAGAAGATGTGCATGTCCATTTGTGTTGTGTGTTCCTAGCCAAGTTGGGATTAATCCCTTTCAACCTGGAACTCACCTTCACCTTCTTCTCCCTTCGAAGTGTTATAACCTCTCATACACCTTCCTTGACTCACTACATTGGTCACACCCTTGCTACTAACAGAGTTATCTTACTTGCCTCTGTGTGACATCGCGATCAAGAAATTACCTTATGACCCACTGCTGGGACTGCTACACCAAATGGCCTGAGGTCTAATTGGGACTTCTTACCAAGGAGATCCCCTTGACATGTTGGTGGGTCCAGCACTGTCAACATATTAGGCCTCTTTGACGGATCGAATTTACATCTTTCAAAATTCCCTATTTAACTATATATCCTCTTTGAAAGAAATTTTTCAAAACTCTACAATGAATTATTGGGCCTCTTCAAAAGATCGAATCTACATAGCTCAAATATCCCTAATGAACTATTGGTTCTCTTTAAAAGTTCAACTTTACATCCTTCAAAAATCCTCAATGAACTATTTAGCCTCCTAGAAATAATTTCCTCACATATTGCAAAAGTCCCTTATGAACTAATGGGCATGTTCAAAAGATCAACTTCATATCTTCTAAAAGTTCTTAATGAACCATTAAGCATCATTGAAATATCAACTTCACATATTTTTAAAGTGTTGAATGAACTATCATGCATATTTGAAACAACATTCAATATATAACAATGAGGCTATCAAGCCTATTACAAACGAAAGCATGATTAGGTCACTTTCAAATATCATCTCAAAGGAAAATAAAATGGGGTTTTAAAGAAATTTGGTGAAATTATTTGAATTATGCAAAGAGAAACCAACCTAAATCAAAGGAAACATTAAAGGTCCATATTAACAATCATTCAAAGTTAATAATTTGAATACATAGATGAACCTAGACTTAATAGCAACCCCACAAGATAAATTCCTATACACAAAACATTCACATTTATTTATCCCATGCCATCCATATGTATTGTATGAAATCATTCCCAGTGGCTTCAAATGAAATAAATTGAAAATTTAAGGAATTTTTAAATATAAAGGCTTGAATCCTATAAATGTAGACAAATTCATATATAAAACATGAATGCTTCTAAGATTTTCAGAAGCATTATATGGATTCAAACTAATATACTCTAAGGGAAATTTGATTCCATAGGGGCATGGATATACCTATTTATCTAATATTATGATTAATATTCATTAACAATGTATTTTACTCCAATGCATTTATGATTAAAATACAACATAACATAAGATTTTAGAACATGAAGTCAACCGAAATATGTATTACTTATATTTTGAAGAAGCTTGTCCAAGGAAACTAGCTACTAGCAAATAATTTTCCACCAAACAATAGGAAACACTTTATGAATTGTTGAAAATCTGTTTTCAATGATATAAAAGATGTATTTATCAATTCCAAAACTGTTGTCATTGATTTCAAGCTTAGGGGGAGCTCTCAATAGAGGCCACTAAACCATCATAAAATCATGATTATAGGATCTATTTAGGAAGTTGAACACTTAGTTGAATTTCAAGCTTTATTTGTATCTAGGCCTCTTGCATGAATCCATTCCTCATCACATGAATTCAAGCCTCTTCATATATATTTATGCCTCTTCACATGAATTTGGGCCTCCCACATGTACTTGGGCATGCATATATCTAATGGTGCAACGAAATAACACCTTAACAAAGCACTTAGATTCTAGATTTCTTTGTCTTTGTTAATAGGTGGACACTAGGAGCAACATGGTAATACAAGTGGCATCTCATGTGGAAAATCAAGTAACATGGTAGCAGAGGATTGACACATCACACTCATTTTTGGCATTTTTCCTAGCTAATTAGGCAGGTGGAAAGTGATAGATGGTAGGTACCTGGAAACATGGTAGCATTAGAGAACACCATGTTCTTGTGAGCTTATTTAGTAGATGACATGGAAATGTTTGGGAAAATATGACTTGGCAATAGGAGCACATGGAAGGTCCTGATTGGTCTACAGAGTATTAATGTGGAAGTCTCTGAAGTCTCGAGATTTGCATTAGGGTAGTGTTTTGGTGAAGGTTTCTTATGTATTTCGAGTTTTCCAAAATAGCGATGAACATAGAATTTAAGAAAAAATTATTAGACCAACCCTAGTGAGGCCTGTACCCAATTCTATGGCCATGTGGGGGCATGTAGAGTCATCCAAGCATCTGGTGATTTGGATGAGAATTAAATCACAGTCATTATCAAATTACCCAGATCCAAATTCAGGTGAAGAAGGAAGTGGTCAATGTTTCGATGGCCAATGTTCCACATATAGAAAATAAAAAAGGGGGTATCTATACTTTGGCTCATCCAAGCTTAAAAAAAGGTTTGACATAAAGAAAAAGTAGACTCCTAGATATATGGATCAGGAAAAAGAAATCTAGGCATCCTGTAATCTAATAATTTTCAAAATGTCTTCATGAACCCAATTTCTAGATGCATAGAACTAGTTTTTTAGGAATGTGGTCCCAACACATGGTAATGTGGGGTGATAATTGATCCCTTAGAAATGAAGCCATTATTAAATAAATATTGGTAAACAAGATATTTAGATATCAAGTTATATGTTATAAACAAGTGGACCTGGATCCTATATTTGTTGAACCAATTTTAAACATGGCCACAATGTGTGGTCATGAGTTCTCAAGGGTTTAACTTATGAGGCCAATGAACTATGAAAATAAGAGTTATTAGGGTCATCCAAACCAGATTTCCATCCATGTTGAAAACAATCTAGGTAATCAAGATTAGATATCCATGGCATATTAACCCTTCCAAGTATCTATTGAATTAATGTTGTATAAATTTCCTAATCCAAAGAAGCTTGAAAGAGTGTAGAATGGGTGTGTTTGTGTGTGTTATAATAAAGTACATAATTTTATCGTTTGAGGTTTAGACACTCAATGTGGGGAAAGTCTTAGAAAGATGTGTGACCTAGATAGGGAGCTATTCAATTTTGAGTTTGGGTAAACACTACAGACTATGTAAGTGTGATGTTGGTTGTAGTGTGTAAGAATACTATATGAATTATAAAAATAGGGTTGTGAAGAACAATAATATAGTGTAGTGCATAAGAGATTAAGTTAATACCTTGTGCAATATTGTGCAGTGCATAACACGTAATTGTGCCACCTTAGGGGATTAGACGGTCTCCTTTTGGTTGGTGCTAGTAAATCATTTTAGGGGGTTGGTGTCTCATTCTAGTTGGTGCCAATAAATAAATTTAGGGGATTGGTGTCTCCTTCTAGTTGGTTCGAGTGAATCATTTCAATGGATTGGTGTCTCCTTCTAGTTGGTTCAAGTGAATCATTTTAGGGGATTGGTGTCTCCTTCTAGTTGGTGCCTATAATTCAATGTAGGAATATGTTGGTACCTACAAGATCATTTATAATAAAATAATTCACATGCATATATGATCTATTCTTATGTTGCTGATGTGATTGACATTTTATATGTATTGAAATGTTTTAATTGGTTAAAATTGACCTTTATACTAATTCACCACCACTAGCCCTCTCAAAATAATCATAATTCCAACAATTGGTATTAGAGTTGGTTCTTTCAAGAAGCAACCTAACCACCAAAAGGTAGATCACGAGGGATCATGGCCAGTCATAGGGATATTCCTCAAGGAAATCTCAACTATTTGATGGATAAAATTATGTATTTTTAGAGATAAGGATCAATACCTATATCATGTCTCTAGGTACATATATCTAGCTATCTGTTGAAAATGGTTATCACGTTCCAACAAATCCTCCAACTAATCCAGATGGAAATGTGCTCCATTCAAATAATGTAAAAAAAAAAAAAATTCCATATTATGTGGGTTATTAGATATAGATTTTGTCAAAGTGATGCACTACAAATGTGCCAAAGAGATTTGGTAAAATCTTCGAAATAACTATGAAGGAGATGACAAATTGAAACATGTTAAGCTATAAACTCATAAAGGACAATTTGAAAGGCTAAAATTGAATGAAGATGAAAAGTTTGCAACATTCTTTCTTCATGTAGATAAGATATTCAATACTATCAGGGGTCTTGGTGAGACAATTAAGGAATTTGAAATTATTCAAAAACTATTGAGATCCCTTCCCTCAAGATTTGATCTAAAAGTTTTAGCTATTCAAGTAATGTTAGATCTTAAAAATCTAAAGATGGATGTTCTTCATGGAATTATTGTTGCATACAAAATGAGAATATATATGCCTCCATCATTCCTACATTTTCATGCATCAAACATAACCTCAAAAACCCCCAAACCTATTCACTGTCCTTCCTTCAGAACTTTTCGGGTGCCATTCATTCCCATCCTAGTTGATACCTTTATTTATTGACTCAATTGAGGCTTGTCTTATTCACTCATGGATATATCCTGATGATGAACCATAGAGGATGCTTTGAAACATCAATTCTAGCAATATGAATGCGATGACTCTGGAAGATAACTCCACACAAAATATAAATCGCAGAAGCCTCAAATAAATAATTTTTACCCTATACGGGAGGGAGAAATTACAAGAAGTTCATACATTAGAATGATTCAAATCACTGATTGCAAAGAATAAGTCAAATCTCACCTTTCTTAAATGATGTAGAGACACCTCCGTCATTCCTGCATTTGCCTACATCAAACACAATCTCAAAACCCCAAAAAATAATATTTTTAACCTTTTCACTCTCCTTCCTTCAGAACTTGTCGGATGCCATTCATTCCCATCGTAGCCCATGCCTTTACTTATTTATTCAATTCAAATATATCTTATTCACTTATGCACCTATCCTGATGATGAACCACAGAGGGTGGTTTGAAATGCCGGTTCCAACAATATGAATGTGATGACTTTGGAAGATAACTCCTCACAAAATATAAATCACAGAAGCCTCAAATCAATAAATAAGGAGAAGTCATGATGAATGGAGGGAACATTCAAAGGAACAAAAGAAACAAACTATAAAAGGCACTTGAATATTAAAGTTATGAATCATATGAAGAAGTGGCTCAATTAGTGAGAAAGCTGGAAAGGGGAAATAACAAATTCAAAGATAAGCTTCCATTCAAGTGCTTTGAGTGTGGTAAAAAAATGTCACAATGCTTCTATTTTTCATTATGAAAAATTAAATGATAATGATGATAAATAAATATTTGAATCTTATGATCACAAATGAAAAAGGTATATCCAAAGGAAAAGTGTATATATCAAATAAAATAGTGATTATGAAAGTGATGAATGTATGTCTAGAGATGAGGGAGGAGAAATATTATGAAAAATTAAATGATAATGATGATAAAGAAATATTTGAATCTTATGATCACAAATGAAAAGGGTATATCCAAAGGAAAAGTGTATATATCAAAGAAAATAGTGATTATGAAAGTGATGAATGTATGTCTAGAGATGAGGGAGGAGAAACATTATTCATAGCAATGAACAATCAAGCTGTGGAAGAAGGGGTTGAAGGGGAAGTGGATCTTGAGGGAGAACTTGTGAGTTCCCTAGAAGAAATAAGATGACTAAGGGAAAAGGTGAATCAACTAGAAACTTAGCTGTAAGAATCTAAGAATGAAGGATATTTTGGAGATTCAAAATTAGGGAAATTTTGAGGTTAAAAATGAGCCTCAAAACAAAAAATGAACTATCAAAATTAACTTTAAAAGAACCAGTAGTGTTATAGACATTTTTGTGCCTTACAGCATGAAGCATGAAATGTCAATAATCTAAGGGATCCAAAGTCCCTAAACATGTTGTTCCTACCCCTAGAGGAACAAGGTCAGCAAACCATAGCACTGAATATCAGTTCGCCACCTGAAAACACTCAAAAACAAGCTAATTCTGGATCATGTCAACTGCTCCACTGAGCATCTGCACTGAATGTCAACTGCTCCACTCTGTACCTGCGCTGAATGTCAACTTTAATGAAGGCTACCTGCGCTGGGTGAGATTGGCCAAGTGGCACAGTCATTCCTCAAGGTGTCAATGCCCAGGAAGCTTCCAAAATGACACTTGGATCAGGGAATTCGCCTTGTGATGAGTAAGAGGGTCTATATCTCCAAGTGGAAGCAAGAACCTCCAAGTGGACTCAAGAACTGAAGAATAGCTAAAGTGGGAGAGGACACTAGTCAGCTTCATGCCAGCCTCAAGCTGACTCATCCTTTCTCCAAAACTCCTATATATAGAGCTCTCTCATGAGCTCTAGGGAGGCGGGAATCTTGTGAATGTAAGGAAGTGCTGTTGGTTTGAGTATAGAACTATTGGGTGATTTGCTTGAAGGAGGTGAAGAGGAGATTTCTTTCTGCTGGGAGGTGTTGCTGGATTGGGCCTGTTATGGTTGTAACACTCTCAGAACTTTACTTCTTCCATTAATAAAGCATTTGAGGTTTTTCTATATGCATGTGTCTCAATGGCGTATTGATACTTGTATATTTGATTTATTCTAATCCTTGAATCAATTATGAATGTATGCTCCTTGTAGTTTCCCTCTCTTGTCATTTTGCAGGATCTTGGTGTAGCTGGGCCAGTGAAAGAGCAAGGAGCTGGGAGCAAGCAGCAAGGAGAGAAGATTGGATCAATCATTAGCGGAAGACATCGGTTAGTGGATCTCTTTCTCCCCTCTCTTACATCTCATAAAGAAGTAATCTCGAATAGCTTTGCTTTGATTGTTGTTGAGGTACTATCACCCTTAGAGTGGGATAGGGTCATTCCGTATTGGATACTTTTCCCAACAACAAATTGGCGACTCCGCTGGGGATCGTATCTTGTTGGTTGTCTATGTTTTTGCTATTCATTTCATAAACAAAGGGAGTACCGAATCGAACTGCATTTGGATCTTTCAAATGCAAAGTAGAGGGCAGCTACTCTAGCTCAGTTTCTGGGCAAGTTTATGATTTGAAGAGCTGATCCACAAGGACTCTAAATAGCTCTTAGTGATAGCTTTTCATCCTCCTTTTCATCCCTTAGTGTGTACTTGACTGATAGCTTCTGATTTGGCCAAAAACTGTGAATTTTTGAGAAATCTGTGACCCGGAAACCAGGAGAAACGAAAGTTTTGTTCTTCAGTGCAGGCTGTGTGAAGGCTGTCTGCATTTCAGCGTAGTTCCCGAAGGGGCTACCTGCGCTGAATGTCAAACTGACAGTGTACCACCTGCGCTGAACCAGTCTTGCCTTGTGTTACTGGGGTTTCCTGCTGTTTCTTGCCCTGTTTTCACCCTTGTTTTTGCAGCCTGTTACCAGTCAATGTACCTATCTGAAACCAGCTTTCCTTGCCACTATTCTGCCTCGGTTGTATAAAGAAACTGTGTTTGTTCTTTGCGTATTTCTTATATCATTTACAGTTTCCCATAACGAAAGTGAACTAGTCTTGCTGTGGCCTCTTGGATCTAGACCTGTGATAAAGTGTCGTTTTGATCTTAAGAGTTAGTTTATCTGCTGTTCATAGCTGATTGAGCTTTTGCTTTCGTCATATGGTTTGAGTTTACATATTTCTAGTGTTGAAACAAGTAAATCTTAAGGTGTCTTTTGATTTTGGACAAACTTGTTTGCTTTCACTTGAAATTGAATTCAAAGTTATACAACAACTTTCTTTTTGTATCGCACAAACATTAAGAAAGAGAAAAGAAATATCTGCATTCTGCATGTGCATTATGATAGTTTGCATGTTGATTTAGGAAAAAGTGCATTAGTGTGTGCTCTATGATCTGTGTGAAAAGATGTTGTCTTTCTTTTCCCTCAGTAGTTAAGATTTTCAAAGTTGAAAGATTGAAAAGTTTGCTTATCATCTTAGACTGCATTTAGGAGTGTTACTATACATCTCGTGGTGATCCATAAAGGCAAACTGCTAAACAAGATCAACCTTAAAATAAATTGAATTTACATAACAACGCATTGAAACATAACGCAAACACATAGAGGTCTAAGCTAGAGATGTGTTCCGACGTCGTTAAACGTGATATCTTAGCGTTGAGTGGTTGGGTGATTCCTCCACGGGGAAGCGATAAGTATCAATACGGACTTGTGCTCCCACGTACCGTCGCGTATATATTGGGAGACCCCTATAGGAACAAAGCCTTTATCCATAGGAAACTCTGTCGGCCGCCCTACTGATCGCAATGCAGTGAACACAGCATTCACGAAGATCGACCACTCGTACCGTAAAACGTATTCTGTGGTTTTGCGAAAAGTTTGGCACACCCTCTGCCTAGAACTCCAGAGCAGTTTCTTTTGGCCTTTTTCAAACTCTATAACTGAAAAAGTCCATCCGAGCATTTGTCACTTCGGGCTCGTTAAAACATCGAAGGAGACTAGAGTCATCTTTAGCTTTTTCTCGACTCTTAAAAAGTGAAAAAGCAAGTTGTGTCTAAAGCGTCGTTATAAAATTTATTTTAAACGGAACATAATCACCTTCTATTCCTGCGTTGATCTGTAGGTTGAGAACATGGAACGCCCCAACCAAGGAATTCCACATGATGGAAATCCTAGTCCTTTCTCCTCTTGGGGAGAAGTTGGTGCGCCCCACATGGCCACATTGTCGCTTCCAGGACTGACAATTGGCCTGCCAATTTGGCTATTCTCAACCAATGTAGTTTAGAACACCATGGTTCCTGAACAGTTGAGTCAATAGTTAGATCAGTCTAGAGCTGCCCACCAGCCTTCTACTTCCTATAACTCTTCCTCCAATCCTTCATCTTCGCAAGGTAGAGCTGGCAAAAGCCAAGCTCCCATGGAGAAGAAGGAGAAGAAGAAGAGAGAGAAGAAGAAGAAGGAGCCTAAGGCGACTGGGGGCAAGCAAAAGACATCTGACAAAAATCCACACACAGCACAGACCGGGCCTAAATCACCATGTGTCATATGTAGAGGAGACCACTTCCATAGAGATTGTCCCTGTATTCCCCGGATACTAAGTGAATGGTCCCCTCGGTTGTACAATTTGGGAGCATCAACGTCTGATAGCCATGTTGATTGCTTACCGTCAACCAGCGAAAGTGAAGGTTCAAGACAAAGAGGGGGAGCAAGATTCCCCTGCAGACTGTGTGAAGGCGATCACGCCATCCACTGTTGTCCCTTCTTAGACGAAGCGAAGAGAGTTTTGGAAGATCACCCGGTTTCACCGTTGAGACTTCCTCCTGGATACAAAAAACTCGTGCCAAGTCCTTCGTTGGTTGAAAATACAGCTGGCCCGCTCAAGTGGTCAGCTGAAGCGTCAGTCATTGAAAATGAACCTACTGAATCCAGACCAGACGAAAGTCTAAAGGTCGATACGGCAGTTGACCCGGTTCTTCCTTCAGAGGTTTCATCCTCAAATTACACCGTCACTGAAGATTCATCTTCAAATGACACCCTCACTGAAGAGAATAAGGATGACACCATCCAGATTCTTTTCATCAACACAGATTCTGATGAGCATCAGGGCAATGCGCCCATTCCTTTATCGCAGGAAGGAACATCGTCAGGGTCATATCCGGCCGTGTATTCGGTCCCACCACCAAGCAACCTGGTTGTGTCCTTTGATTGGAACCAACTAGGCAGACCCCGATTGCCAGCCAGTATACCATTCAGAATCATTGTCCAAATTTACAGAATGGTAATGGCTGGAACTATCATTGATGAAGGGGCATCTGTGAGTATCCTTTCCTCTATTGCTTGGAAAGCACTGGGTTCCCCGGTGCTTTTGCCTGAGATAAGAAATCTCTCGGGTTTTGATAAAGGAACCAGTCGACCATTAGGGATCCTCCCCAATGTACCTATTACATTGAAAGGGAAGACCGTTCAAATGAACGTGATGGTCGTTCAAGGACCCTTGGATTATAACCTACTCCTTGGACGAGACTATATATATTGCATGGGAGCTATAGTCTCCTCACTCTTTAGAGTAATGTGTTTTCCACACGAAGGAAGAATGGTCAAGCTCGTAGACCAACTTTCATTTCCGGGATCACGCATCGCAAATAGTCACATACCAACCCTCAATGGTCTATTCACCCAAGAAATGTCTCCACCCCCAGTCCTCCTTCCCGATGAGTGCGAGTGATTCGAAAAGATGGGACTGGAACCCAGGGGGCATGCATCCTGGTCTGCTTCGGGCAGAAAAAACCTTAGGTATAAAATAGAATTTCCGCGGGAGAATATGACTAGTCCGTACCCCGTCCGTAGAGGAAGAGGGGTTGTTCTGGAACAGGATTCTTTTGTCAAGGTTACTTGTTTGACAAAGGTCATTCACCATTGTCTACTTCGGTAGACAGTGCCGAGGAAATGTTTTCGTTTGATGGTGTTAACAAAACAATCTTTGGGTAACCAGAAAGAGGCAAGCCTCACCCTTTAAAACAAATGTTTTATCAGATAAGTAGGGGCAGCCTTGAAATTGTACTTTATACCTGGGGGCATGCAAACCTTTTGGAGTGCAAGCCAAGAGCGGTTATTTATCTGTTTTTTGGATTAGTCGTTTCCGAACTTGCATAAAGAAAGGATGTGGGGCAAAGGTCAAAATTTGCCAAATGAGGAGCATAGCTTCGTGAGATAAAGCTCCATAAAAAATAGCTATCTCACAGGAGACATTTCTTATCTTATGACTGGTATATCGAGCAGTTTTACCGCAGAATTTATGCTCGTTAAAAAATAGAAAAGCGAAGATCCGAGCAGTTTTAACACATAGTTCATGCTCGTTAAAAAATAAACATAAGAATGAGCAGTGTTTTGGCGCATTCAAGCTCTTTAAAAAATGAACCCAGTACCGGTAAATAACCATTGTGATCGTAAATTTATTAGCCTTAAAAAGCCTTGGTCGTGTTTTGCACCTGCCACTTCCATTTCATTTGGCCAATCGTTCACCTCCATATGATTGTTTACCCATTTTGAGGAACAGCTGCGAAGAGTGATCTCACCTAGCCATCCTTGTGACACTGCCGAAATTGGAAAATTCCAACCTGTACCTGGAATCTGCTGCTATCCCTGTTTATCACTCGTTCCTCAAAAGACGAGTCTTCTTTGAGCTCTTTTCTCCTGACTCGTAAAATATGAAAAGTTTGCTGAGTTTTGGCCTTCCAGCTCGTTAAAAGTGACCGGAAGAGCTATCCCTCTTCTAGATTTTAATCTTTTTGGACCTGAGGGATTATTGCACAAAAAGGTCAAGCGCTTGTTTTATTCGGCTCGTTAAAGTTATCGAAAACTCATCCCTTCTGTATTGTTTTATACTTTTTCGGACTTAAGGGATTAGATGACGAAAAAGGAATTTTGGAGTTGACTTTCTGTACCTTTTCAAACTCTCTAAAAATGAAAAGGACCGAGTTTTCCTTGTCGTTAGACTCGTTAAAATGATTAAATAGCGACAAAGTTGTCTTTAGACGAGAACGAGTTTCCCTATCGCTAGGCTCATTAAAACATAGCGATGGGCTTGCCCCAAGGGCAGGTTATAGAACAAGCATATGTTATCCTCCTCAAGCTTGACAAAAATAAAGAGGTACTGGTCAGAAATGACTGGGGAAAAATTGGGAGAACCTCAAAGCTTTAATGGTAGCAAGTCGCTCTTGAACATGACACTTTGTCCTCCGTATCACATCGGGTTGGGTTGTTTCATTCACCGGTCTCATCACCATGGTCTTCGCCAAACCATCCACATTTGGGGTAATGCTACCGATCCATCACATCAGTGTCATTATATGTTCAAGAGATGTTGTTCAGAAAGAGTCAACCGTGTCCCATCCACTGCCATACATTATCCTTCATCCACCCATGATCGCCACCCTGAATCATATTTCACAGATTGTTTTCACCTCCACTAAAGTCATTAGCTCCGTTCCGTGTCACTGATGTGGGATTCATTAAGGCCCTCCTTTGACGGATCGCTTATTGTCGACTTCAGCTCATTATCCAAGAAGTTGATCTAGGAACACCCCCCTCAGTACTTTGAAGCTTGCATGCCTCAATGGCAAGTTTCTCACTTCCGGCGACATGTATACATCAATGACCTTCGACCAGAAGATTTTGCGTGGTGTTCGACGCCAAGTCCTTTATTCACACCACGTGAATTGTACTGCAGTACCTTGAGGGTCATTATCATTATCGGTGATTCCTCTCGTGCTTGTTAACGGTTTACATTATTGACCGGTAATCAAGCGATGTCTTTCCATGTTCGACTTCAGCGCAATTCTCACATGGATCAACTTGTACTTAGAGTAAAAATCGAACGAGTTTGAAGACCTCGGATCTAGTTTCATCCATCCGGTCTGCGATATATATTCAGGAAATATAAAGACATTTGATATGTACATCATTGCAGCAGATGATCATCCTACTCAAAGGATGATAATTTCAGCAGAGAATTATCAGTCTACCATCAGACGATCGTCTATTCTATGTACCAAAATGAATTTATAAAGCTGAGCATGGGAATGCCCGCCTCAGCTAGATCATGAAAGCAGAATGAAAAATAATGTATTGTATTGTATTTTATTACAGGTCACCTCTCAGCGATTGAATGAACTTCGGATCCTCCTGATAAAGCATTTCACCCGATAAACGACCTCATACTTTAGGGGGCAACTGTTATAGACATTTTTGTGCCTTACAGCATGAAGCATGAAATGACAATAATCTAAGGGATCCAAAGTCCCTAAACATGTTGTTCCTACCCCTAGAGGAACAAGGTCAGCAAACCACAGCACTAAATATCAGTTCTCCACCTGAAAACACTCAAAAACAAGCTAATTCTGGATCATGTCAACTGCTCCACTGAGCTTCTGCGCTGAATGTCAACTGCTCCACTCTGTACCTGTGTTGAATGTCAACTTTAATGAAGGCTACCTGCGCTGGGCGAGATTGGCCAAGTGGCACAGTCATTCCTCAAGGTGTCAATGCCCAGGAAGCTTCCAAAATGACACTTGGATCAGGGAATTCGCCTTGTGATGAGTAAGAGGGTCTAGATCTCCAAGTGGAAGCAAGAACCTCCAAGTGGACTCAAGAACTGAAGAATAACTAAAGTGGGAGAGGACACTAGTCAGCTTCATGCCAGCCTCAAGCTGACTCATCCTTTCTCCAAAACTCCTATATATAGAGCTCTCTCATGAGGTCTAGGGAGGCGGGAATCTTGTGAATGTAAGGAAGTGTTGTTGGTTTGAGTATAGAACTATTGGGTGATTTGATTGAAGGAGGTGAAGAGGACATTTCTTTCTGCTGGGAGTGTTGCTAGATTGGGCCTCTTATGGTTGTAACACTCTCAGAACTTTACTTCTTCCATTAATAAAGCATTTGAGGTTTTTCTATATGCATGTGTCTCAATGGCGTATTGATACTTGTATATTTGAATTATTCTAATCCTTGAACCAATTATGAATGTATGCTCCTTGTAGTTTCCCTCTCTTGTCATTTTGCAGGATCTTGGTGTAGCTGGGCCAGTGGAAGAGCAAGGAACTGGGAGCAAGCAGCAAGGAGAGAAGATTGGATCAATCATTAGCGGAAGACATCGGTTAGTGGATCTCTTTCTCCCCTCTCTTACATCTCATAAAGAAGTAATCTCGAATAGCTTTGCTTTGATTGTTGCTGAGGTACTATCACCCTTAGAGTGGGATAGGGTCATTCCGTATTGGATACTTTTCCCAACAACAAGTAGGGTTCAATATGATGATGTCATCCCTAGGGGTAAATATTTTGGAGGGAAAATAAGAAAACTACTTTTTTACTATATTTTTTTCTTATCTCCTTATGGGCTTACTAAAATTTTAAGTGTAGACACCCACAACACACTTTTCTCATGTATTTTCAATTTTCCTCGATGTGGGTCTACTTAGAAGTATGCAAAGTGGGCACTTGTTGGATTTGGAATTTAATTCCGCATCTAGTGGGTATCTACACTATTGTAACATATTTGGTTTTGATAAGCTAGTTTTTTTTATAAAAGAGTGTATAAAAAAATAGAATAAAAAATGAAAATGGAATAAAAAAAAGATGAAAGAAAACCCCATGAAAAGAAAAAACAATTGCATTAGAAATAAACTAGGGTTTTGTGTGTAGCTTGTTTAAAATGCCACAACCTGATATTTTGATTTGAATCATATAGTTTAAACATTATCAAAACATTTAAATTTTGTCTCTAGATGGGTGAATAAGCTCACCAAATTATTTAATATTGGTGGAACATGACTACATAGGATAGAATAGGATGAAAAATTGGCCCCATATACTGAAAGCTTGGCCAAATTATGTATTAGAGTAGGGTTAACATAGAATTAGGGAAAATAAAATGGACACTAGATCAAATGTGCCAAATCATAGATTAGTTTTGCTTTAATTAGGAGTTAAGTACCTTGAAGGGGTGATTAATTTGGTGTAATAAAGTTAAGAAATGTTTTTTGTTCAAAGTCATAAAATGACATAATCTATATTGTCACTTAGCACTATCAAGTGGATTTTTTTTTACGGTGATCCTCCACCCCACCCAGATCAATGGCGGGGAAGTCATTTCACACCCCCTTCCACCATTTCTAGTTAACGACAAAGGGGGGGTCTGAAAAGTGGTATTCATTTTGGTGGGCCCCTTGCAACGTGTCGTCTCCTCATAACTTTGCACCCCCCCGCAATACCACTTACCACTACCACCCCTCTTAAATCTGCTCATACCATTACATCACTGCGTCATCTACCAATGGTAATCTCCACTTCCCACGCCCTCCTTGCGCTAATCCATTTCTTCCATGTGTTCATACCCATTACACTCATACTCATTTTCCATCAACGCAAACCAGTCTCATTGGTAACAATTTGATCTTAATGGTAATCCACTTCATGGTTATAAATAAACCCTTCACCCCTTTTGTGGGGTTTCCCTCATTTCATCACAATTTTTTGAATTACAGGTTTTCAAGCTCATCTTCAGTTAATTTCTGTTATAGACTGTGCTTGCTTTTTCAAGCAGATACTAGACATCACTGTTCACAGAGACTTCTTTATGTTCATGTATCCATACTATCAGCATTATGTTACTGTTTCTATCCATTTATTTAGATTATGGCACCCAAAATAAAGGACCAACCCTCTTGTAGAAAGAACCCTTCTCAGGAAAATACAAAAATCTCTGATACCCTATATCTTGACCATATCCCTTTGGCAGATCAATTTTTTAAGATCACTGACACAGTGTGTGAATTTGATATGTTTGAATTACACCATAGGCTAAGAAAAACTTACAAGGATTCAGAGGATGAAATTAATCTATGGGAATCCCTGTTTCCCTAGTTCATGTTCCCTCAAACTCATTCATTCCTTGATTTAGTTATGTGGTGTCAGGCTAGGTACAATCCCCTTCAAATAATTGTTGTAGCTCAGAATGGAGACATACTGATCTCTATCACACCTGAAACCATAAAAAAGATGTTTTTGATTCCTAAGAATGACTCCCTTATCCATTTCTTTGTTTTTCTCCTCATGGATTTATACCATAAACTTACTTTCCATCAAAGGGCTCAAATTTTCGAAATATTTCTTCCAGAAGATTTTGAACTTCCCAAAAAAACCCTCCGTATCCAGCCCCTATGTTTCCAGAAAGATCCAAACATATCATCTCCCTATTTTCTTTCCTGTTAGGTTACCAGACAAACCAATGGGTGGATGAACCTATTCTAGGTTATCTATCCATCTTCTCCAAAGAGCACAATCCAACATTCATGTATAATTGCAATCAATTTCTGGCTGAAAATATGCATGAACAAATAATAAAGATCACAACTGAAGGTGTGTTCAAATACTCTTCTGTATTGGTCCATATGTTCCCTTTTCAACAAGGAGACATGCTACCAATAAATTTACACAATCAGGATGATCAACAAATCAATAAATCAATTATATATTGGACCACATTGGTCATAAGAAACTCAACCGAGTTTAAGTTTTCATATTTTATTGATTGTTTTATTCATCGAGTTGCACAACTTCTTAACAGCCAAAGTGAACCAAGAATTAGTTCGGAGATAAAAAGGATCCTGTACCTAAGTGACCGAGCTAAGACTGAAGACTGGTATCTTTACTAGAATTACACATAGATTAGGGTATATGGCTATGAGTTAGCTCAAAAAAAGTTTCCTAAATATGTTCCATGAGAATTTTCTCTCTCTAATATATAAGGCAAATGATTAACATGGATGAGGTTAATTTTGTTTCAGGTAAGAGGAAGTCTCAGTTTAAGATCAAGTCCCAAGTGGGACCTTTTATTTGTAATAACGAAGCAGCAGGAATTGAAGAAGATTCAATTCTCAAGAAGATGGGATTTCAACCAAGTTTTACCTAGTCTTATGACCCATTCAACATAATCTCTAATTTAAGGTTGGAACTTAAAACCACACCTTATAATCACACTCCAAGACCAGAGATTGAGAAATACATGAATCAATAACAATGGCAGGAGAACACACTTCAGGAAGCAGAGGAAAAAATTCTACCTGCTTCTACCCTCCAGACTCCCACTTCTCAAAGCAAGCAGGAAAAAAATCGAGAGAAGAATCATCATCTTCACCAAAGGGTGCAAAGAAGTTTGTCATTTATCAGAAGAAACAGAAGATTGATTCTAAAGTTACCATTGTCCAGGGTCAGAAAGAGCCCATAATTATAAATTGTGGATGATTCACAGGTCTCTACAGGATCAGAGGAAAATGTCCTTAATACTCCATCCTCCTCTTCAGATTCAAAGAATCTATTGGAAATTACACAGTCAACAAGAGTAAGTGAAAAATAGGAACCAAATATTTTCACTAATTTTCTGGAAATTAAGCAAAAGAATGAATCTCTGAAGGCCAGTTTCTATGGTTAATTATGGAAACAGACATCTAATTCATAGCATATATTGTTGACATCATTTGACAGTGAAAAGGGAAGGATGAAAATGACATTCTTACAAGCCCAAGTACCTTTTCTAAAGACTCCTTCAGACTACAAGAAAAACATATTTTCTTTTGATGCAAATCAAATACATCCTATCGACCAAATGGACATGAATAAACAGTTTGGGGAGATGCTTTTTGTTGGAAATAATACTGAGAGGGGGGGTGAATCAGTATTAGTCAAATCAATAATATTTTTCTTTTCATACTCAAATTTATATACGCTACTTCAATGAAGGTAACTCGTGTGTACACTTAACTGTATTTAAGGAAACCAACGTATATCCAGCAAACTTATGATTAAGTTAATTCATCATATGTTGATCTTTAATCAGTACATCAGTACTTCAGTAACCATATAAATAGTAACCATGTGCATTAATATTAGAACAAACCATCACACATAAGAAACACACATGAACACCAATATTTAGGGTCGAAACCAAATGCGGGACAAAAACCACCTGTTGTTGTCTTCTTTTAATATAAGAAAAACCTGTTTACAATCTTGTATTGGTGCAGACTCATACCAGTATGCAGGCACCCACCTGCAGAAGGCTACAACCTTGTCTTGTTCTCCATCTTCTACTGGAAGGAAGCTACAACCCCCTAACTCTAGTACTAGCCGATCCATTTACTAGTACGTAGGTGCCAGCCTACTGAAGGCTCCAACCCTCACTTGTTTTCCAGCTGTTACTGGAAGGGAGCTCCAACCCCCTGGCTCTTGTACTGGCTGATATGTTTACCAGTATGTAGGCGCTGACCTATAGAAGGTTATGACCTTCTCTATTCCTCCAGGGACCACGTTTCATAAATTTTTAGACTAGATGCTCCTGGAACACAACACCATAATCTGAAGGCCACGTTTCATCCAATTTTCATACTGGACCCATCAAGAACATTGAAGCTCAAAATCAATCACAACTGCAATACAACCATCAAATACATCGGCATTAACCAATCATTGAAACTCAATCACCAATCTCTAAATCACCCACAACTGAATCACTGAAGGCCCATCATCACTTAAGCAAATCACAATCAACCAATCTGAACATTCAGAATATTGTCATCAAAACACAGTCACCAAAACACAAAGTAAAACCCAGAACTCTGCAACAACCACTAGAACCAACTGCAAATTCAAATATCATATTTCATAATGTATACGCTACTTTGATGAACCAAACCAGCGTGTATATGCACTTTTACCAAAGTGAACCAGTGTACAGATCTGCAAATACTAACTTAAAAAACTTCACTGCTATTTCAGAATTTAGTCATACCTAGATCACGAAATTTGTAGAATAAAACATGCGCCAATATTCTGATCTAGACTCTCCATGATCAAACCACATAATGATAATACATTTCAGGTCTTATGATCCTGATCCATCATCCATCATCAACCACATAGGTGCAGCCTTAGTTCAGATCAAGCAAAGCATCAGAAACACATAACCTGCATACTTGATCTCACACTTCATCAGATATTCAATATTTGCACACTTTGCCTAATGATCTTATCCTCCTTATATACTCTTAGGCCTTTCTCAATACCTTGGAATAAAACTACTTAGGACCAATACCTTG
Source organism: Pinus tabuliformis (assembly GCA_031772625.1). Classification (NCBI taxonomy): domain Eukaryota; kingdom Viridiplantae; phylum Streptophyta; class Pinopsida; order Pinales; family Pinaceae; genus Pinus; species Pinus tabuliformis. Next base: position 776,760,145 of record CM062804.1, on the reverse strand, counting down.
GACCAAACACCTCGGACCAAATACCTTGGACCAATACCTTGGATCAAAATACCTTGGACCAAATAACTCAGACCAAAAACTTGGTTTTCCAACATGTACGCGCTCTTCCTCTTGTAAAAGTGCGTGTATACGTTACACACTCCTTTTGTTCTATTAACCTACATGTATACGCTTCTTGGACAAAGTGAACCTGTTTATACCTCTCTTTCTTCATTCTTTGGAGTCTGATCTGTAATCCTTTGTTGTTGTACGGTGATTTGTCATCTCAGTGATTTTCCATCAAGGACAACACCTGTATCATAATGCCAAAAATCTCCCCCTTTGGACTTGATGGCAACAACAACACCAAGACACTCTCCCCCTTTGACATCAAGGGCAAAGGGCAGACCAAGATATCCTCCCCCTTTGATATACATTATGCTGTCCATGCTCCCCTTGAGTACATGTTGAATTCTCTGATTGAGCTCTTGTTGAGATGCACTGAAACTGTCCATGCTCCCCTTAGCACATGCAGAGTCTGCAAAAATATTCTCTAAAAGAATACCATGACTCTATAACTCAATTATGTGAGTATGACCTTCCTATCACCAATGTATCATACATACATCCGTCTCCCAACCAAGTGGGGATATACCAAATTTGACTCATCCACCCATCCAAGTGGGTATATACCAATTGTTTATACATGACTGAAATATAAATTATTACATAATCCTTCATCATCCTTCCCATGCATAGTGGGGTTACAAATTAGGTCTTTTCATGACCTTTACATCAAATTATGACATTTATAACAAGGACCAAAAATCTAAACAAGACCATGATAATCATCAGCAACTATCATACACCATATATGATTTTCACCATCAGCATCCGTCAGCAGCATCAAGATCAACAACTATGTGGATCAAGTAATATAAGCATCTTCAAGTACCAAGATCTTCTAACATAATGCTAGCAATGCATTATTAGAAGCATATGCTCCCCCTGAACATATTATCAGCAGACTGGAATCATCATAAGAACATAACAGATATTTGATAATTGACTGAACCATATCAGACCCATTTTTCTTGAGTCTGTCCCACTGCTTTTTCCTCAAAACCCCATATACGCGATTGTGCAACTTCAAACTCATGTATATACACAACTTTTCCTCATGCTAACTATGTATGAGAATTGAAATTCTAAAGTTTCACACTTTTAGCTCCCTCTGAGTCTGTTATGTCTGTATACTCTGCTATGCCATGTCTTTCTGACTGTACTTCCTTTTTCTTCCATATCTTCAAGTGTGATGATGTTTTCTCCCTTTGGTATGGTGGCCGAAATTTTCTCATGCATTCCTTTGCTATATGTCCAAACTTGTTACAAGCATAACATCTTACATGTTTCATATTCCTTCTATAACATTCAATGGCTTTGTGACCAAATATATTGCAAGAAATACAATATCCCTTAAAGTAACTGGAAGCTGATGATCTTTTTTTGTGACGGTCTTGAACCATTCTACTTCTGCATCTCACTGCAACATGTCCAAAATTATGACATATAAAACATTCAACATTATTCATCAGAGGAAATAACCGACTATCACTTCCACAGTTAGGAGTAAAAGATTTTCTTTGAAGACTTTCTTTCCTTGGTTGTTGATGGGGTTGACCTCTCATCTCCTTGTTGAGTATTTCAGATTTTGCATTAGAGTTCCTTGCCTCACCTTGTGAGCTAGATTCTCCTTCAATAGATTCATGAAAACCAAGACCATTTTTTATGGTAGGAGACCTTTGACTACTAAGAATATTATCCAAAATCTTAGTACTGTCTTGAAATCATAACAGTTTATTGTTTTCTTCTAATTTACCTTTTAATATATTTACCTCAACCTAATATTGCTCTTCCTTTTCCAGATATTTCTTTTTCAATATTTCTTGAACCTTTCTTCCTTCTTCCACTTGTTGCCTTAATTTGAGAATCTCATTTTCTTGTTCTTCATCTACTTGAGGTAGTCCTTCATTCTGCTTATTTTCTAGATCTTCTTTTAGAGAGAGGATCTTAGCTTCAAGACTTACATAGTAACTGGATCTATCTTTAAGTCTCTTGATTGTTATACTCTGATCATTTATTTAATTTCTTAATGATGTCACTTCATCTTGTAGCTTTTGACATTGATCTTCCTTTTCCTTGTACTGCTTCCTTACCTTGTTTCCTTCCTCTAGCTAAGCTTTTAATCTCGTAACTTCTTCTTTGAAGGCACGCTCCCTTTTGTTAACTAGATCTTGTTGATCTTTGATTTTATCTGTGAGTCTTTTAACTTCTGTCTCTATGTTTCTTTCACGATCACTTCCAATATCTCCAATATTGCATGAACAAAGAAAAGTATCATTAGAAGACCAAAAATTTGTACTTGATGCTTCATTTTCTTGTCCATCTTCAATCTGAGGTTATTCAAAATTTTGAGTACTTACTTCCACCTAACATCCAATTGTATCTTCTGCTATCGTTGTTCCTTTGAGATGTCTTCTTCTTCTTAGGCGCTTTCTCCTTTAGCTTCTTTCCCATTGTTCTACAGATCTCCTTCAAGCGATCAAGCTTCTACCAAAGGACCTGCTCTGATACGAATTGTTGGAAATAATACTGAGAGGGGGGTGAATCAGTATTAGTCAAATCAATAATATTTTTCTTTTCATACTCAAATTTATATACGCTAATTCAATGAAGGTAACTCGTGTGTACACGCAAGTGTATTTAAGGCAACTAGCGTATATCCAACAAACTTATGATTCAGTTAATTCATCATATGTTGCTCTTTAATCAATACATCAGTACTTCATTAACCATATAAATAGTAACCATGTGTAGTAATATCAGAACAAACCATCACATGTAAGAAACACACATGAACACCAAGATTTAAGGTGGAAACCCAATGTGGGACAAAAACCACCTGTTGTTGTCTTCTTTTAGTATAAGAAAAACCTGTTTACAATCTTGTACTAGTGTAGACTCATACCAATATGCAGGCACCCACCTGCAGAAGGCTACAATCTTCTCTCATTCTCCAGCTTCTACTGGAAGGGAGCTACAACCCCCTAGCTCTTGTACTAGCCAATCTGTTTACTAGTACGTAGGTGCCGGCCTACAAAATGCTCTAACCTTCACTCCTTTTCCAATTGTTACTGGAAGGGAGATCCAACCCCCTGGCCCTTGTACTCGCCAATATGTGTAACAGTACGTAGGCGCTGACCTATAGAAGGCTACGACCTTCTCTCTTCCTTCAGGGACCACATTTTATAAATTTTTAGACTGGATACTCTTGTAACACAACACCATAATCTGAAGGCCATGTTTCATCCAATTTTCATACTGGACCCATCAACAACATTGAAGCTCAAAATCAATCACCCCTACAATACAACTATCAAATACATCTGCATTAACCAATCATTGAAACTCAATCATCAATCTCCGAATCACCCACAACTGAATCACTGAAGGCCCATCATCACTGAAGCAAATCACAATCAACCAATCTAAACATTCAGAATACTGTCATCAAAACACAGTCACCAGAACACAGAGCAAAACTCAGAACTCTGCAACAACCACTAGAACCAACTGCAAATTCAAATATCATATTTCATAATGTATATGCTAGTCGGATGAGTCGAACTAGCATGTATACGCGCTTTTACCAAACTGAATCAACGTACAGATTTGCAAATACTAACTTAAAAAACTTCACATCTATTTCAGAATTCAGTCATACCCAGATCACAATATTTGTAGAATAAAACATGCTTCAGTATTTAGATCTAGACTATCCATGATCAAACCACATAATGATAATACGTTTTAGGTTTTATGATCTTGATCCATCATCCATCATCAACCACATAGGTGCATTCTTAGTTTAGATCAAGCAAAGCATCAGAAACCCATAACCTGCATACTTGATCTCACACTTCATCATATATTCAATACTTGCACACTTGGCCTAATGATCTTCTCCTCCTTATATACTCTTATGCCTTTCTCAATACCTTGGGCCAAAACTACTTAGGACCAATACCTTGGACCAAATACCTAGGGTCAATACCTTGGACCAAATACCTTGGACCAATACTTTGGATCAAAATACCTTAGACCAAGTACCTTGGACCAAAAACTTGGTTTTCCAACATGTACGCGCTTTCCCTCCTGTGAAAGTGCATGTATACATTATACGCTCCTTTTGTTCTGTTAACCTGCATGTATATGCTTCTTGGACAAAGTGAACCTGTGTGTACCTCTCTTTCTTCATTCTCTGGAGTCTGATATGTAATCCTTTGTTGTTGTACTATGAACTATCATCTGAGTGAGGTTCCATCAAGGACAACACCTGTATCATAATGCCAAGATACAATTACTAACACTACCATGGCACTGTCAAAGTTAAGAACAACTCTTTCAAATGTGCAGTTACTATTGAAGATAGAGAAGATAACCTGCTTGGAAAAGGATAATAGAGTCAACTCATTAGAATATTTAGTGATTAATATTGGGTATGATCCCATTGATGTTAAAGCTGCATAAGACATCATCAAGAAGAAGAATGTAGATATCACGACACTAAGGAAGAAACTCAAATTACCTTCTACAGAGGATCCTCAAACCAAGGAGATAGAAGAAATCGAGCAACATAAAGAGGAAATGCTCAAAATAATCATTGAGCAGAATCTACAAATAAAGAAGATGGAGGAACAGATAGAAACTTTTCTCAAGGAAAAGAAATAGTCTGCACAAGTGGCCACAGCTCCAATCACAGTTATACCAATCATAGTGGCATGGACATCAGGGTAATCTACATCAACAAAAATAGAGTTTACATCAACAACAAGTGATCTAAATAAAGTCATACAGGAACTGTCTCTCTAGAGACAGGAAAATGAAAAACTTCAGAAGAAATTCAAAAATATGGAGGCATAGAAAATAAAGAATGACACTCTTTATGTAGAAGAGATGCAAAAGACCCATAGACTGACCAAAAAGATTCAAGAGTTGAAAAATGAGTCACTAATGGCTCAGACCTTGGCCGAAGCCAAGGAAAACATTTGGGCAGATATAAGTCAAGCTATAATTGAAGTTTGGCCCTCCATAGAAATTATTTTTGAACAAGAAGATCTTATTACTATATGCCAGACAGTTATTGAAGAGGTTAGAGGATCACTTAAACAAAAACCAGAGGAGGCCATAGATATGATTAAGGTGTTGAATTCAAAAACCAGAATTGAGTTAGAAGAAATTCATATTGTAGACAAGACAGACACCATTGTACAAATTAAGAAAGTTTTGTAGAAGAAGAATCTTATGACTCAGTTGGAGACAAAGTGCCAGACTTAGAGAAATGTT